>CM053791.1:406095231-406695231 GCA_028749045.1 Cupressus sempervirens | reverse complement strand
CTCTCCTAGTCATCATTCAGAGGTTAATGATTCCCCTCCAGATTCTCCATCTTCTTGCCCACTTTGGGCTAGACAGACCTTGCAGTCTACAGGTGATTGGGTTGGGGATCCATCAGACACCAGGCGAACTCATTCACAATTCTAGGATGTTCCACATGTCTTCATTGCTACTACCTCATATCCACAGTCCTTTCATGAGGCTTCAAGTATTTCTGAGTGGGATACAACTATGCAGGAAGAGTATAGTTCCTTGATGAGGAACCACACTTGGGATCTTGTCCCTCTTCCTAAAGGAAGAAAACTTGTTCGATGTAAGTGGATCTATCGAACAAAATTTGCAGCAGATGGGTCAGTTGACAAACACAAGGCTCGCTTGGTTGCCAAAGGATTCTCCCAGGTTCCTGGGATTGACTACTCTGAGACTTTTACGCCAGTTGCCCGAATGAATTCCATTCGAATTATTCTTGCCATTGCTGCAACTAATCGTTGGGAAGTACATCAGATGGATGTGAAGAGTGTTTTTATTCATGGTGACCTTCACGAGGAGATCTACATGAAGCAGCCACAGGGCTTCCTTCAGGATTCTTCACTTGTGTGTCATCTTCGAAACTCTCTCTATGGCCTCAAATAGGCTCCTCGAGCCTAGTATGCCAAGATGGACTCCTTCCTTCTATCAGTTGGGTTCACTCGGTGCCATTCTGATCCTAATGTGTACATTTTGCAACAGGGTGATTCACTTCTATTTTTGGTTTTGTATGTTGATGACTTGTTGATCACAAGAAGTTCTTCACCCACCATTAAGGCTGTCAAAGTGGCCCTTCAGGATAGTTTTTTGATGACTGACTTGGGCTTGTTGCATTACTTTCTCGGGATTGAGATCCTTCAGTCTCCTTCTGGGATCACCATCACACAATCCAAGTATGCTCTAGATTTACTCTCGAGGTTTCATATGGCAAACTGTAAGCCTGCTCCGACTCCCTTCCTTTCTGGAGTCAAACTTGAGGCTCAATGTTCTTCTCCACTTGTTGATGGCACTTTGTACCGCCAACTTGTTGGGAGTCTCATTTATCTGACTCATACGAGACCTAACATCTCCTATGATGTATGCATGGTCTCTCGATTCATGTAGGAGCCCCATGAGTTACACTGGAAAGCAACGAAGTGGATCCTTCACTACATTTAGGGTTCTCATAGTTGTGGGATTCACTATGCAACAGGTATTGAGCTTGATTTGGTGGGCTACACAGATTCAGATTGGGTAGGTGATTCTGAGGATCGCAAGTCTACTTCAGGGTATAGCTTCTCACTTGGGTCAGGTCCTGTTTGTTGGTTGAGGAAAAAGCAGTCTGCTATTGCTTTGTCTTCTACTGAGGCTGAGTATCGAGGGGCTGTAAATGCTGCCACTGAGGCCATTTGGATTCAACATCTTCTCACTGAGTTTGGTATCCAGATCAGACGGCCATCAGACATATTTTGTGACAACCAGAGTGCCATTCAGATGTCACGGAATCCAGTTCGTCATCAACGGACCAAACACATAGAGGTCCACATGCACTACATCTGGGAGCTCATCCATGGTCATGTCATTGACCTTCGCTATTGTCTGACTTTCAAGCAAGTTGCTGATATCTTCACCAAACCCTTCACTGAGAGCAAGTTCCTTCATTTGCGAGCTTTGCTGGGGGTGCAGGATGCTTCATCTTTTGGGGGGGCCTCTTCCTCTCACTCAGAGTCCTAACTTTTTGTGGGGGGGTCTCTTTTCTCTCTCTAATGAGAAATCTTATGTACATGGGTACCTCATTAGGCTTGACTTTCCGGGACCCATTTCTACATCCACCTAAGCTTCGCTTATGGGGGGGTGTTAGTGTAGTTTTTTTATTTTTCCTATTTTGCTAGGTTTTTCCTACACTTTTTTAATAATCTCGCTTAGGTTAATAAAGAATGTCTTATTAGGTGAATGGTTGTGAGGTGTCACCTTCCTACATGTGAGCATCCATTAGCTATCTTGGGAAGATACTTTGCTATCTTTAGTCCGATAGATGGTTGCTCCTCATTGGTTGGTGTTGCCACCTCCTCCCTCTTCCTAGCCTATATAAGCATGCTACTTGGCTTGTATTTGCATCTCTTATTTTTGCATCCTCTTAATGTTATTTTGCTTCCAGCATTTGCATTACTCTCTTGGAGACTAACTCTGTGTTGCTATTTTGATTTTGTATCATCTGCATTCAGAGTTTAGATATTTACTCTTTGCACTAGTTTTTTGGGTTGTTAATCTTTTCAGATTCTAACAATTTCATTCCATGCCACAAAACTCATGATGTTGTCCATATTGCAGACTTGTTTTTCAAAGAGGTGGTAAGACTACATGGTCTTCCAAGGAGTATAGTTTCTGACAGAGATACTAAATTTGTGGGGTATTTCTGGAGGACATTGTGGAAAAATTTAAGAACAGACTTGAAATTCACTTCCATGCATCACCCACAAACTGACGGCCAAACAAAAGTGGTAAACAGAAGTTTGGGCAATTTGCTGAGATGTTTAGTTGGGGATAAGCCCAAGGGATGGGATTTGATTCTACCACAGGCAGAGTTTGCTTATAATAACTCTATAAATAGGAGTACTGGAAAATCACCATTCCAAAATGTATATGGGAGTAGCCCAAGGACTACACCAGAATTGAGGAAGATAGAGCAAGGGGAGAGGAGAAGTGCTGAAGCGGAAGAATTTGCTGAACATATCAAGCGTCTACATGAGGAGGTTCAGGCACACATTACCAAGATGAATCAAGAGTATAAAGATAGGGCTGATCAAAGGAGAAGACATAAGGAATTCCAAGTAGGGGATCTAGTGATGGTGCACTTACAAAAAGAAAGATTTCCAGCCAGTACTTACAACAAGCTGAAAATGAAGAAATTTGGCCCCTGCAAGATTCTGAAGAAACATGACTCAGGAAATGCATATGAGGTGGAGCTGCCAAATGGTATTCACATTTCTCCCATTTTCAACATTGCAGATTTAACAGAGTATCATGATGATGGTGCAGATGAGGAGTTGGTGTTAGAGCCATGTCCAATCCTTACTTCTAAGAAGGAGGAGATAGAAGACATTCTAGATCATTGTGTGGTTAGGAGTACCATAAATAGGCAGTATGAAGAGTATTTGGTGAAGTGGAAAAGACGGCCGATCGAGGACTCAACTTGGATTTCAGCAGCTGAGGTTTCCCATTTGGGATTTCCTCTACCATTCATAAAGTGACAGGGTCACTTTTCAATCTACCTTGGGTGTCTGATGCAGGAGCATCTAGAGGTATAAGGGCAATCCTATGTCACCCAAAAAAAATGTACTTAGACTTAGTTTCTATTTCATGTGTTTTCATTTTTGGACACCCATTTGGGTCAAATAAAGGTTGCAACTCTCATAGTTCAACTATCAGTGTGTTAGAAAATCCTAAAAAAATAGGAGCATGTAATTGGGCCATCATTTTGGTAAACTAGAAGGTGTGAATTGGCTAGATGAATGTAATCGTGATTTAGAGCATTCCAGAAAAAGAATCAGGTCAATAGGCCCCACGGTTTGAAAGTTATTGCAGTTTTTTGGGTTTTGGAGACCTCCTAAGAATGCTTCAAAGTCAGGTTAGGGGCATTAAATGACCTTGAAAAGGGCCAAAAAATGGGGGATGAGCAAAGCTTTTCCATAGGTCTATAGAGCGCTTCGAGAACTTTTTAGAAATGTGAATGGTTCATCAATCGGAGATACGGTTCAAAAGTTATGCCTCTCGAAAGTTCGGTTACCATTTCTTGATTCTTCTAGATTTGCGCCGACTTCTACCGTAGCTTTCGGAACCTTCTATTTGGTCGGTGGATGCCTACTAGCACTTTCTAGAATGTACTTCTAGTCCTTAACCCTTCGGGGTCTATTTAAGAAGATTTTTGGCATTGTAAAAGGCAGTTCAGAGTAGAGTTTGAGAGGAGGTACTGAAAGGAGAAATTATCTCCAGATTTATGCTATTGTAAGCCCTTAGGGCATGTTTTGAAGTTTATTTTCTTTGTACTATTTGTATTAGCTTATTTTCTCAGTTAATACAATTTCCCTTTTCTGTTGTGTCCATTCTGTTCTTGGGTTGTGTCCCCATCATGGCCCTTACATAAGACAAACTGGGCAACAACTAATAGATTACCAATCAAACAAAAGATTACCCCCTACTACTATTGTCAAACCAAAAACATTATTTGAAAGAGCATAGAAATAAAAACTACCGGGCATCCTACCAAGATGACCTAAAATAGTACTACTTAAAAGAAAGTTTTTAAACAAAGGAAGAACAACCTTTAAACTGACAGAGTCCAAAAACCAGCAAACCAACAAACACATAAACAGAGAGGAGCCGAACCTAATTGGGCTTCTTCTCATCCTTCCCTTTGAAAAGGATGCTGGCCCAATCTTCTGCTAGGAAATAGAAAAGCATTCTAGAATCCTTGTGAGTCAAGTTCTCCTCCTGGTTGTCCTTTAGTAGGTGCAGTGTAGTGGTTTTCATGTGTGTCACCTTGATGGTGAACTTTGATAGAAGTCTAACACTCTCCTCCAATGCCTACATCCTCTCTCTTAGGTCTTTAACCACAAAATCGTGGGTCACCTCAGTATCCTCTAGCTTACCACTCGAATTTCCCTCCACCATGTCCTTGTCATTATCTGCAAAATTGGGGGGTTATAAATAATATTTTCTTTAGGTATCACCCTAGCCGGAGAGGACACTATTGTAGGGGAGGGGGCTCTTTCCACCATTTCTGGGAACTAATCTGCATGAGATCCACCCTACCCATGATAATAGAAGCAAAGACATGGGTCATATCTTTGCTCCCCTTATTCTCACCACTTGAGCCTGACATAGAAGATTATGAAATCTTCACCTCCTTATCCTCCTCATTCCCCAAGCCATAGTTCAATGTCTTCTGTTTCACTCTTTATTTGGGCTAGGCCATCTCTTCAAAATCTAAACCTGAATCCTACAAAGTAGTGGACCTCATTTTTCTTTTGGCATTCATTTTCTCTATTCTTCTAGATCTTTGTCTTTCACCTCTAACCTCTTCTTTCAAATCCTCCAACTTCTCCTTTCCTTTCTCCATTTTCACTTTTTTACTAGGATAGGTTATTTTTCTCTCCTTAGGAGACCCACTTAGAGATGGTTGGAGGGTGGGGGCTCTAGGGCCAGTAATTCTCAGAGGGATATGTGGGGGCAGGGGTTATGAAGAGCTGAGATTTCTCCCTCCACAATCCTAGGGGTTAATAGGGCCAGATGGAATCAATAAAGGCGAAACATCAAACCCTAGAGAAGGATTGTAAAATTAACCCCCTTTTCATCTTTTCCTTAACATTAGCAACAATATCAACTAATTCATGTAATATAAAGAAAAGGAATAGAAATATAATCACAATGGTGAAAATGATTTAGGAGGGGAGAATTGTAATAGTAGTACACACCATACCTCCCTTCTAGGGTGAGATATTTCATCATCACCAAACAAACTTCTTTCCATGGCTATGGAAGCTTTTCGCATAGAAACCCACTACGATGGCAAATGGGTTCTTCATCCTCCTGAAAGAAGCGATTTAGATTGGCTTCATCCGCAACCTTGGTTACCTTCTTCCATTTTCTCCCTTTCATTGCAAGACTTGTTGCCAAAGAAATAATTTCGTCCAACACTTGAAACATAATACCATTAACTATCACCTTTCTATCATTCTAGGAATTCATAAATTGTTGAGAACAACTCTCATCAAAACCTTTCAGCACCTCCATGAACGGGACCAATCCCCCCTCCTTAAGCATATACTAGGTTAGGGGTTTACGAGCACTGTCCTTAATCATTGAAGGCTCAATCCTCAACATATCTCCTCCCATTGCAAAACCCTTCATAATTCTCACACCTTTCAGAGCTCTAGACTAGAGGCAAATTTAAAAAATACAGTCACATTTATGCGAAAAGTAAAGTTGCACAAAATACTTATAAAAGCCTTTACTGTCATGAATACCCATGTCACTTCTCAAATTAGTTATCATGTGCCAACTACCATTTCCCCTATACCACTCAATATCATCATCTCCAAGAAGACAAAGCCTTTTGAAATTTGAAGTATTACTTAGCATCTAGTTTAAAAGTATGATAAAGTAAATCATAAAATATACACTTGAATTATACTTTGATTTACTTTCTCTTTTAAACCACACAAATTTATTATTGGAAGTATCCTTACCATCATTTCCTACCATCTATCCATAGTGAACCTACCCCATCAGTCGACTTAGCATTGAGTTATCACTAAGAACCAAAAAATCTTTCCAAGTAGACCCAGTCATGGGAAATTGTCTTTATTCACTAAAAGTCTTACCAAATTTGGTAACACTCCAATTTCTCTCCAACAATGTAAGCCATGCACTCTTAGACCTAGCACCACCATTATGTGTGCCACTACATTACCCTCCTTGTAAATATGTTGTAGGTCATATCTTTTTAGGATAGTTAATAAATGCCAAATTTCTTCAATCACCCTTTTGATCACCCAACCATCTTTCATGTTGCTTTTCACTATTTCTATTACTATCTTCGAGTCTCCTTTAATCTTCACATTCTCCCATCCCAAACCAATAACCAGTTTCAAGCTCCAAAGGAAAGTCATAGCCTTTGCAACATTATTCGAGACTTTTCCTAGATTGCCAGCATATGCCAACAACATTATACCAGTACTATCTCTAACCATACCCACTCCTGCTAAACCCTTCCTTCTCGTTGCTCCATCAAAGTTAAGTTTAACCCATCTCTCCTTAGAGGGGCTCCACATCATCCTTATTCTTCCAACCTCTATGAATCCTTCCTCCAGATTCCAATACTTGGCAATCCTTTGTTCAGTCATAGTGGGAGGAACCAATGGTTTCCACTACTTGCAATTCTGCATATTCTCCACAATCCACTTGAAGATCAATCCTATAACAATCTCCTCACTTCTTTCTTCATTTCTGAAGACCTGCTATTTCTCTCCTTCCAAATACCCCAGTAAACATGGCCTAGGGATCACTTTCCACATTTGGATAAGGAGAGGGTGGAGCAATAAGCATTTCCAATTCTCCACAAATTGATCTAATCCCTTATGGAACACCCAAACTATCTCAAACTTCTGAATCAACCTTCCCTAGATGTTAATAGACAATCTACATTCCAAGAATAGATGGATGATACTTTATTCCTCTCCTTTACAAAGATAACATCTGTTGGGTAATTGGAATTCCCTTTTTCTTAGGTTATCTATGGTTAGGATCTTCCCATGCATAGTGACCCACCAAAAAATATTAGACTTTAGATTCAGTTGATTGAACCAGATTTTCTGCCAATAATTAGGCTCCATAACTTTCTCAAAAATCATCTTATAAGCATAACCAATTGAAAAATCCCCAAACAAGGTTTCCTTCCAAATGAAGGTGTCTTCCTGAGTCACCCCCAAAATTTTGTAACCTTTAAGGAGTTCTTCCAAGTCCTCCACTAGACTTCCCCCATCTAAAAAACCCTGGTGCAATTGTATCTTCTTCCACCTCCTACTTGACCCAATGAAATCTATCACCTTTCTTCCCTCCTACATTTGGAGATTCTCTCTAAGAATACCAAACTTCGTATGGACCAGAGGTTTCCCAGTTAGCCAAGTATCCTCCTAGAAACTCACTTGGCTGCCCTCGCCTATCAACTACCTCACTCCTTCCCTAAGTATACTTACACCAACTAGCCTCATCCTTCACCAATTTCCAACCCATCTTAGTGAGGAGAGCATTATTCAAGTTTGTAATCTTTTTGATACCTAAACCCCCTTTATTTTTTGGTCTACACATAGTATCCCTACTCACCAGACTTAGTTGGTTCTTCTTCTCCCCCCCGACCAAAGGAAGTTTCTTTGGATTTTCTCTGGTTTCTCTGGCATAGCCTGAGAGATTTTGAATAGGGAAAGGAAGTAAATAGAGATACCTTGGATGGAAGAAGTCAGGAGTTAGAGCTTACCTACACTACTCAAAGTTTTAGCTTTCCACCCAATCATCTTCTTTTGCATCTTTTCTAGAATAATATTCCAAAAGTGATTACTTACCTCTTTAACAACAAATGGGAACCCTAAGTACGTATCAGGGAGGGATGCAGTATTGCAACTCAGAATATTTAGCACCCTTCTCTGGATATCTGGCTCAGTGTTGAAGAAGAACAACTTGCTCTTATCCAAATTAATTTTCTAGTTAATGAAGAGTGGATTTGAAAATAAGAATAAAAACATGGTGCAATCACTAGTCCAAAGTTCTCTTATTGCTCATAGCAATCAATGTAGGAATTGGATGAATATCGGTGCAACTCAATGTCTTGTTCAATTTACTTCTCCAAAACCTCTTTGATCTCCATCTTCGCATGTGCCTGGGAGCCATAACTCTATATTTTATCCTTCTTTTTTAGCGTATAACTGACCCAATCTTACCTATTGTTAATATAAAGTTAAGTTTTTTTAATATTTTAACACAAATAGTGGAAAATAGTGGAGGTAAAACTCTTTACTCAAAATGAAATATCATTTTTACTATAAACTTTATTATTTAATCAATTACATAGTAAATATGGAGCACCAAAAAAAAGGGGTCTATAAGAGAAAATTGATTGAGCCAATAAGAATTGAATTAAATCAATTATAAAAAAAAAATAAAAAATAAAAAATGTGAAAGCTATTGATTAATTAAGGAAAAGTGAATGCAATACTACATCTCATACAACAATAAGAATATATTTATATAAAAAATTTCAAAAATGCAAATGTTAGGATTATTTATAAAATGAATGAAGCTTCTCAAATCAATTGATTCCTTTAAAAACTAATTAGTTGATAGGCTTTCATTGTGAGGTTGCTTGCAACCAGGAGTTGTCTCACACTGGTGAAAAACCTTCTCAAAATGGTTTTTAGATCATTGTTTTAGATGAATGGTATGTTTGTCAAATCAAATCTACACTCAAAATCTTTGTATGTCAAATCAAATCTGCACTCAAAATCTTCTTTGCAAAATCGAATCCAATCATCGCTATTTATTTATATTGTCAAACAAATTTTGATTGGACTATGTTGCAAAGCTAGGTAGCATAGTAAGGTGTTGAAGACATTTTATTAACTTCTAGATGGAAAATCAAAACAATGAAAGAAGAGGAAGAATCTCTTAGCTAGTATCCCTTGCACAACGAGTAATCTAAGTACAAGATCTGCTATAAGGATTTGTCTGCCTTGAACTCCCATAGCTATAATAAGAAGCTCCAGTCATGCTGTAGGGCATTGAATTGGCTGCCAGAGCCGCGTAGCTAATGTACTAAGTTGTTACAAGAATCCTCCTGTTCATTTTTGAATCCATCAACATCTCTTCCTCTGCAAAACACTCTCCAATCGACCCATCACAAGCCTTCTTCAAATTTTTTTTTCATGAAATCTGCATGCAAAGAGCCCTCCACATGAATGGCCATGAAGAATAGAAACAAGAGCAAAGCACCCGTGTAGAGTCTTGAACCCACGACCATCTCTACACCCAAGATAGGTACAACACGAAGAAGATCAAATTTTTCTATGTGCAACACAAACAAGATTGAATTTTTCTATGAGCAACACAAACAAGATTGAATTTTTCATGGAATAGCACAAGTAGGATTGAATTTTTCTTTGGTATAACAGAAAAAGATCTTATTAAATTCATAATATTCTTCATTTAATTTGAATTGAATTGATGAACCCATTACATGGATATTGACCTTAGGAAGTAAATTTAAGGTTCTCTAAAATGACAGAAAGGGAGATGAAAGAATTTAAAAGATTAAGTCTACTATCATCAATTGGTCCTAATTATGTTCTAAGAAATATATAAGTGAACTGCAATTAATAATTTAATAGTTTTTAGTTTTTCTCTTGGATGCAATTTGTCCAAAGGACCTTTATTAGTTTATTTGCAGTGATGATGACTTTAATATGTATGTCTAAATTTTTTAGATATATATAAATGGATGGATCTAAGTAGGTTAAGTATTTTCACTACAATTTAGGTTTTTACCCTTGTGGTATTTTTCTTAGTTTTTATAGTTGTAGCCTAGTAGGTCCAAAGTTTTGAATGGCATCATTTATCAACTATTTTTCATTATATCTAGTTATGCCTCTTGGATGGAACTAATGTGCATTGCACATTGGGGAAGAAATAGGAAAAAATTATATGATGGAGAAGGTCAAACTCAATAAGATATAGAGATTCTACTATAAAGAAGTTGCATCAAGTGTGTTATTATGTCCTTCTCCACATTATTCATAAGAGTGATTATTGTTCTTATTAATTGATTTGTACATACCAATTTGTTATTCATGAATAGTACATATTTAATTCGATAGATCAATAATCAATGGTTGGGTGTTTCATTGTTACAACACATGATTTTAAATCATCACTTTTAAAAAAATTGATTTGTACATACCAATTTACATATTCAATTCAATAAATCGATAGTTTGGTGTTTCATTGTTACAATACATGATTTTAAATCATCACTTTTTTTTTCTATTGAAAGGAATTAAAAAAAGCATTAATGTGTGTCAAAACAAGCTTCATTCACATTATTTATCAACAATACATGAGCTAACATAGGGCAATTCAAAGTTGTATTTGGCAATAATGCTTACATTTACACAATGCATAATACATAATAAATTTAAATTCCTTTGTTTTTAGTTGTGGTTGTAAGTATAGATACCCTTTTAAGAAAAGGTGAATAAAAATGAACAGAAGACATAATCTCTGGTAAAAGATTGGAAGATAATGAAGAGAAATAGCTTAAAACAAATAATTTATAATTATTTTCATAAAATGGGTCATGTTGGCATCCAATCTTTAGGCTGTTCATGGCATGAAATATAGTCTTTATCTCATAAAAGTACTTAACTAAGATTGTTTTTAAATTTTCATTGCATTTAAGAGAGTTAATATGTGCCAGTGAAGTAGGAGAAAAAGAGGTTATCTCAAACAATAAAAGAAAACATAATACATTTGAATTACACACAATTTAAAATGGACTCTAAATTGATATTGAATTTTTTTCAAATATTCATAGGTAAATTTCATAGATTCAGATTGTCAATTAGAAAGAATATTATGTGAATTTAATTATATGCCCTATTTTTTTAGTACTACACTTAAATCATTCAATTTCTTTACATGGAATTTATTTTTATTATCAATTACACCAGTTTCTCTTCTATGAATTTATACCTTCTAATCAAGAATAGGAGAGTAAGAATATTTATAGTTACAAATACAAGAATTTCAATAGTCCTACAATGATATATGTGTCTACACTAATAATTTTGTATGCTTTTTTTTTCTTTATAAAGTTTTATTTATTCTTTTCAATCAAATATCTATAGGCGTATCCCTTGCACCTCTTTCAGGTGCAAGTGCTAGTTATGTAGAATTTCATTAATCTTTATGAATTTATGACTTATGCAGAGACGGGATCATTTATTTTAAAAAAAATATTTCTTATTTAAAATTAATTTAGAGATGTTTCTATGTATTTCTGGAAGAAACAAGGACCAGTGGCATTTTGGAAGCAGCCAGAGCAACATTGGCACAGGTTGAATGCAGGTAGACCGAGGTAGACGGCTCTGCAGCAAGAACCCCACCTAATCTTAGAGATTGCAGGAGAAATGGTGAGAATTGAAGCGGGCCATGATGTAAATCCAGGGGCAGGGCTAACAGAAACAGGGGATTGAACATGAAGCAGCGTCAATTTATAGCCCTGCTCAGAATTTGTATGAACAGGTCAGAGATGTTTGCAAGCCCAGGCGGGAGAGTGAAGCCTGTGCACATTCAAAGAACTGACACGAAACATTTTCAAATAGTAATAAATGAGCCTGTCAATCTAAGCATACACAACAACAAACACAGAACGGCTGCACCTCGCATACTTATAAATCCTTTCCAAAAATTTCTCTATGCTCAAATTAGGTATCAAAGTTGTATTTAACATATAGGAGAAAGATAAATCTTTAGCTAGCTATTATTCTGTTTATAATAGATGAAACTACCGACATAATGCATGGGAATTTCTCCCGCTGACCAGAAAACGAATACAAATCTGATCGAATAAGTGAAGAAATTTTTGAAGATAAGTTGAATATGAAACCCTAATTACGGATAATCCAGTTTACTAACAGGCTTTATAGAAACACGATTAATTTTAAAACCCTATACAATTTCATTTCCCCTTTTTCACAGATGAACGCTTGGCATGCAAGCAATTCATGGCAATGGCCTTGTATTGCTTGTTGTATAAACAGGCTTTTGCATATTTTAGTAACTCGTGGCTGTCCAGGACTTAGTAACTGGTCAGATAGTTTAATCAAATTGAATTATTTGTAATAATTCATCTATAAAAGAGAAAGGGTAGATCCAGAGTAACCCTTAAAAATCAATCTCTCTGTTTAAGATAGTTGTGGATAAATCCGTGCAGAGGCATGTTTTTAAATATTAAACACATAATTGCTTCATGTCTTATTGGAAAGAACAACATATAAACTTAGGGCAGTCCCTCATGTGGCCGCTATGCTTATTTTAGTTAGTACAAGCCATTCAACATTTTTAGGATTATTTAGTGGAGTCGAGGACTCTGTGTTAGCATAACACAGTGCAATAAAGGAGAGGGAAAATGTTTCATGGAGCTAAATGTCACATTTTTCAATAAGCAGCGACTGTTTAATCTAGCCCCCACTTTTTCCAATGCTTAAATTTATATTTTAAGTGGTGGCTGCTCCATAAAAGTAAGGATAGATTCCAAATTTTCCTTCCAACAATTGGAAAATGGTATGGGAACACTCACTCTCTTTAAATTTAAGCACAAAATGCACTTAAGCAGCCGCATGAAAACATGGGCTTAGGCCACAAGAAGCTGCTAGTTAAGTTATACTCTAATAAGACAAACCAAATTAAACTAGAGCAAAGTCCATTCATTTCTCTTTCGTTTAACAACAACATTCTAGAGGTGAATTGCTTTAATGATATAGTTTCAAAAATACATAATAGAATGCATGATATAATCTAAAAGCCAAAATATTCACTCACTCAGTTTTTTAATTGATTTTTCAAAAATACCCACATTTACTCTTGTGATGGAATAATACAGCACGTTTATTCTTATTTTTGAAGCAAACTCTTTCCACATCGCTTGCTTGGTCTTAAGTTTTCAATCTTGCTTCTTCCTCATTAATACGTTAATCAAAGAATGTAGCGATGGAAGAGAATGGAGGTCATCTTCTTTAAAATGCAAACTCGTTGATTCACTGTAGTTCGATGGTGGAGGAATATTTTGGGAGACGAGAATGCTCATCTTCCTTGAGATGGAAACTCTTATAGTCTGTGAGCTGGAAATCTGTTCATTCTTGAACTAAGCTTCATGAAGTGCAAGCTTGTTTGGCCTTGAACTAAATGTAGGCGCTAATTATAAATGTAGTATGAGATTGACCTTTGATGCATGTTGGGATCTCTAAGTTTGGCGCCCGATTCACTGTGATATCCAGAGAAAGAAGATAACCCTATAGTAAATATTTAGTTTAATTAATTGGGATATGAAGGATGTGTTTTTGGATCTGTCAGTGAAGTAGAAATAACATGGCAGAAGTGAATGTTCAAAATTCAAGTGAAACATTTAAAATTTCCACTCTTCTCTTGTTTGAATTTTGTCTTTAAAATCTCCCCTTTATAATTTAATCTAAAATTCAAATTTATCCAATTAACTTACAATGAAAATAAAACAACTAATATGACATGTTATAGGTATGATGAGTATACAATGAAAACTAAAATATAATCTCCCAATAAGGAAAACTTAAAAATTCAAGAAATTACTCCTCAGCTCTCCTAAACAGAAAGATATGGCTGCTCACTCCCCTAAATAGAAAAATCTATGCTGCTCAGCTCCCCTGAATTAAAAAACAACGTTTGTGAGTAACAACTTGAGACATTGACAAGTGCAGTATAAACAACAATGCCAGAGTTTCACAGTAACCTGTCATCCATGCCAAGGATGGTAAACAAATAATTTGGAATTCAATCTGAACATAATGGAAGTCAAATGATTCATGAACAACCTTACAAACATATAAAACCTTGATTGATATATATCTTTTCAACTCCACAGAATGTTAAACAGATAAATTGAAATTCACTCAAAACATAATGGAAGTTTAATGATTCTTGGACAGCCTAAAAAACATCTAAATCTTGGTCGAGTTATATCTTTTCAATTCCACAAGATGTTGAACAGATAAATTGGAATTCAATCAAAAAAAAATGTAAGACAAATGATTCACGAACAGTCTACAAACATATATAAAACCTTATGATCTATCTACCGTCACTTTCATTTGGCAATCTCTACTTATGAGATCTATCCTTTCCAACTTGCGTCTTCCTGGTGTGAAAGAGACGGTAGATTAACAGTATAAACATGATCCCCTTTCTAATCTCCCCTGCTTCTCATGGCCTTCTGTAGTGCACCAATATTATAGTCAAAGGAACCAGCGAATATAAATATATTTTTCTTTTTCAATGAAAGCATTTTTATTTTATTTTATTTGTTTATATTTATTTTCCTTGATCTACAATATTGATGTACATTACTACAATACATTTAACTAACTTCACTAACCACTTTAGTTCCTTCCAACCAGAACATTATTTGAAATTCTAACAAAATGTCTTTATAACCAAATGTATCAATTTCAAATGGAGACACACATTTTCTCTTAGAATCATTTTAGAAACAAAAACATAACAACTTTACTCATTTCTATATACTATAGGGTAGTGCATGATATATAAATTTCTTTAATCACTGAATGTAGCAACATATCAACAAGTACAGTCCACTTATACAATTTTCCAGCTTACAAGCTGTCATAAAACACAAGATTGGGAGTTACCCAAGGGTGACTCTCCCTAATACAATAAGAATTCACTTGGAAGTATGTTTTTGCTGCACATGAAAATAAGACAACATCCTTTTTCTCTTCAAGTCTTCAATCTATAGATCACAACCTGCAGTACAACACACACAAACAAGCCCATGGTACTCTCCTCCCAACCTTAGGCCTTTTAAAGGCCACCCCCGAGCAGGGAGAACTTTGACTAGGTGGACATACATTACTAACAACCATTTACAACACAATGCTCACATTACAAAACTGTTCACACATTTTACAGTTGACAAATAAAACCACAAAAATTCCCAACCAAGGTAGACCACTTAGGATCACATGTAGATCCATCTCAAGGGGTAAGGGTGGAAAATGAATGTTGAGGAGACTCCACCTGCAACTATGCCTTCATTAGGCTATACACTTTATACACATGCCTTCACAAGGCAACCCAACACCACATACATGCCCTCACATGGCATCTTTACAACACTTATAACTCCAGCAAGGTGGCATATGGGGCCCATAACACCCATATGGCATCCCTCTCCTACTCTAGGAGAGACTCTCACCCAACACATTCCCTATGCACCCCTTACCCTCACAAGGCTCTCTTTCCCTCCCAAGAGATGAGACTCACCTTGTCACACCCAAAACAGAAAACTGCAACAAGAACATATGAATTCACAACACAAAGTAAATCACAATACACACATACACCAAAACTGAAACATGATCCCTCAACCTTACACAACACAACATTACAACACACCATATTACAACTACATTACAGAAAACTCACATGCATAACACAATAAAAATAATCTACTTAACAACAAACTTTCATAGCAAGGGTACATAAGGTTACCAACCTGGTTTCCAAGCAAATTTGAGCTCCCTCTCTTTTTTACTAGCAATCCTCCTCCTAAGCTATCTTCTTCTCCTTGTTTTTTTCCCCTTTTCCAAAATTTTACCCCACTTAGATTCTTTTTCCAGATCTATCCAAAAATTCTCCCCCCAAGAACTCTCCCTAAAGAATGTTTTCTTTTGATGCTTAAGTTTCCAAATTCGGCCAACTTGGGAATCCACAATTTTTGGGTGCTCTTTTCAATGCCTAGGGAAGCTTATAATACTTAAAAATGCCCCTACCCCCTAGGTATATCATATGGGCTTTAAAATAAGACCTCAAACTACCCCTAGGGATGGTGTAAACCTCCTAGAAATTCACAAAAGGTGTGCATTCGACCTAGCATGGAAAGAATCCCTCTTGGACCCATAAATACACCTAGGGAAAAGAAATCCTACCAAACCACTCCTTGGTTCACTCAACCACCTACCATCCCACTAAGCATGCTACAAAGGAGAACATGTGTCAAGTGACACCACAATACACACAACACACTTGGCAAGCCATCAAGAAAAACAAATTTACTTTTATAGAATCACAATAATACACACAAATTGGTTTTACAAATAAAATACAAGGGTAAAAAGGTTATACCCTCCTTAGGGTTAACCTTGGTTTTTCCAAACACCTAGCAAGGTTCTCCATAAATCCATGGGCTTCTTTCCTACACACTTATTGCAAATATCAGTAGTCCAAGAATAAGGTGATAAAATGATAATGTAAATATAAATCACATAGATTCTATCATCAATGAATAACATAACTAATATGAAATATGTATTTCCAGTCATATCACATTACACACTTCACATTTGTAGCAATTCTCTAATCTAGATAGTAAAACATTATGATCATTTATTCTTACAGAAAATTATGGAATTAATCTACCTTAAGCAATGCATCAAATATAATATAAGCATACAATTTTAGTTTATTCAAATGATACATGAATTCTTAATGTTACTCTAAATATGCTAAGACATGATAATCTAGCACCATATGGAGACCACAATTCAAAAATCAAACATTCACTTGAGTATAACATAAGCTTTAATCATGACATATGGATCATCAAGAAGGTAAGTAAGCATATCTGAATAACATCATAAAAACTACTTAGAATATTAGTGTCCTAGTAACATCATAAGAAATCATCATATAGCTTAATGATATAGGTATCAATGTCCCAATAACATAACATGAAATCAAATAGTCCAAGGATCAAAATATCAATGTCCATAGTGGGTAATAATGTATCATCTAGAGTCTAACTATCAAAGTCCAAAAGAAACAAAATGTCAATAGTGCTATGATGGTCGGGACGGGACATGACACCTTCGCTCAACACCACAAATTCATTAGAATTAGAAGCCAAGCTTTCATATTTTTGTTTTACAACATGGTAGGTCTACAATCAGGGTCTCATCTTATTCATCCTTTACTGTGGTCCCTTCTTCTTGGTGGGAGACTTTGATCTTTTGAACCTCCCCTGTATCTCCTCATGCTCATCTATATCCTTACTCTCTTTCTTCTCAACAATGGTCTCTTGCCGTCATCAGCCGCAATGACGTTCATCTGCGGCTTCCTCTTCCTCTTGTAATTTGAGTTAGCAGATCCTTAACATTATTAAAAGGGATCTGGATCGTGGCTTATTAATTTTAACAAGAACTGCCAATATTTCTCCAAATCGGCCTTCACATTTGGAAGCCATCAAGGATTTATTTAGGTCCGTGAGAGCTTCAAGGCTATAAATTAGGGTTTCTAGGGTTTGACGTCCAAACCCCCTATTTCTGCCATCAAGCGATTAATATGATCAATAGATTCTTCGAACAGATAAATTAAAGTCAAAAAGCTACTCACTTTAACAACATTTTGTATTTATTTTCAGAATTTGAAGGTGATCTAAGTGTTCTAGAAAAGAAAGAGACTGAGGATAGAGATGAGCATGAGAAGATTCAGGGAAGGTGCAAAGTGAATGGAAGCTCCTACGAAGAAGAAAAGATCGCAGGTCACAGATGCGAAGGACCCTGATTATAGCCCTTCCAAGTGGAATAAACATATATAATGAAAATTTGGCTTCTTTTTCTAATGAATTTAGCTTCTTTTCCTAAAGAAGTAGAGATGAGCAATGAAAGATCAAATCTCATCCCTCACAATCTCCATCTCTTTCTTTAGAATTAAATCTCCAACTCTCTCTCTGCTCATGAAAGTGTTTGCTAACATTCTTCATCCAAAAACTTCAAAATTCGATATTCTCTCAGAGGCAATCGTAAAATCTGCCATCACCGATTTGTGAGAAATGTAAAAATATATAGATGTTGTTGCTCTACCTCCATGATTCTCAGCGGTCAGAAACGCAAGACAACTTGCTAAATTCAGGTGTCAGAGACGCTTAGCCTGATAATTTGGGAGGCATGGCAGTGGTTAATGGAAGCATCAAACAGGCCTGCCAAATTCAATCTCAGAAACGAACAACGCGATTAGAATATTTATTCTTAGAAAAGATTTGGCAACACTTCTTTCAGACGGTTTAAATTAGAATGCACCTCATTCGGTATGACGAGTGTTATGGATTTGGTAATACAGGGCCAGAGAATCCTGTAATTCCCTGTCCCGTTTTAAAGGAGTCATGGACTTCACTACACACTCATCCCATCAATAAATTTTTATTTATTATGACAATGACCATCTTAATCTGGCAGTCGACTTACATGTGAAAGAAAACAATTTTTTACTCTTTTTCTTTTTCTTTTTTTTCTTTTTTAATGTTAAAACAGCAAAGTGTCATAGTTCTTGTCATATGTATGATCCGCGTTTCTTGTGGTCTTGTGGAGTTGAGACTAAAATGGTCGTTGTTGAATATTGTAGTGTAAACTAACTTGGAACAAGAGTTGGTTTGAAGCAAAATGTGTTTGGAGCAGATCTAATATATAGAACAATATTAATATGAGATGGGCATATTTGCATATTAATTAAGAACAATATTAATATGAGATGGGCATATTTGCATATTAATTAAGAAAGAAAGAGAGGAAAAGTGTAAATTTCATTAGAATCACTTATATCATACAAGGCATGAGATAAAATATTTATTGCTAAACTCTTATTTTTGTCTTTAGGTAACTTATGTTCGATATAATTGTATAAAAAAGAATCATATTCTTCCTTTGGAAAAGATGGCATGAGACGTTTTAAACTATGTATGGATAAACCAATAAGTATCTTTATCTTGAAGTGAAACTACTTTTTGAAATAAGACATGTAATATTCTAGGAGTGACAATCTTGTAGAAGATGGTTGACAATACACTGCTAGTGGCTATTATATTATCTAAGAAGCCTACAAAGAGGAAAATTTGTAATTAATCATAAAATTAATATTCGCAAATTGCTTTATTTCATTGCCAAATAAACAAAAAGAAATGAACATGAACAGGTTTTTTTGCATCTTTCTTTTACCAATTTTGTATTTCGTTCAACTATGAGATCGTATCTTTTTCAAATATTAATTTGTCTTACATTAGTTTAAACAATACTATATAATATTTATATTAAATAATTCGTAATATATCAAATCTATGATTTATATAATTATAATTTGACATAAGATATTTAGAAAATTCAAAAATAAATATATAAATACCATCTCAAATTTAAATTACTCAATATTTATATTATGTAATATAATATTAAATATTATAATATAGGAAACCTTTGACTTTGACTTTGAATTAATAGAAGAACTCTTAACTTACTTTATAATTAATATTAAGAATTTATAAAAGTTTGAAAAGTTTTTAACTGAGTTAAATAACTTTATCATTCTATTATAATTAAGCTAAATATGTAAAAAAAATCTTTATAGAGAATGATGACTTCAGGTATTTGTCATTTAATAAATCGAAAGAGATGTTGATGGTACAATCACAATTAATACACTTATCATAGTACCTTTATTAAATAGACTTGCTTTACTTTAGTCCATGATTAAAGTTAATTTTAGCAAATTAAAGTTATTGATGATTAATTTTTCCTTGCCTTTATTCATGTTAGTCAATGAGAATAATGATAAATAATATTATTGTAAAATTATAAATCTATCAAAATCATCAAACAATAGAATAAATTTTCTCACTTAAAAAACAATTCAATGTGATTGGTCATTTTAAAGCTAATAATCGCACCTAATAGATGCAATAGTATCCTCCATGAAAGGAACTAATTATTTTTTATAGATGATATACTCATCAAATTTAGGACCCAATGATATTAAGAATGATGTAGGTGTACAACAATATGAAGAGGGCAACACATGATGTTCATGATATCAAAGTATAGAAATGAAAGTATAATGAATGTGTGATTTCCTAGATGGAAAGGCCTATGAATGAGATTATAAATGTTAGGATTTAGAAAAAAAAAACACCCCTAAGTGTAAAGATGTGGTAGTGAAGGTATTGATAGAAAAGGGGAATTGTGTTGTCTTAAAAGTAGATATAAATATTTAAGATATGACTAAAAGGGAAATAAGGTACACATGTGGTGGAGAGGAAAGTTATGATCTACTTTTCTATATCAAATTGTCATATCTTCAAAGTATGATGGCATTATAGGCTTCAAATTATAGCATGCTACTATTGTTGAAGATATAAATCTAGGATTGATATCATGGTACATAGGCAAAGATCAAAGACTAAGGAAAATGTCATGTAACTAGAAATTAGAAAGATATCATGAGTACATGCATGGAACGTGAAAGGGCAAGAACCACATAAACATCAATCAATAAGTATAAAAGGAAAAAATGATGAATAAATAGCCCTAGTGAAAGAAAATGGTAAATATAAAGAAAGTAAGCAAATAAAAGAGAATGTCAACAACTATAAGAAAAAATATAATTATAAAATGAATTATGAGACGTATAATAGACTTGGTCTTCAAATGTTGGAAGTAAATTGCACGTGAATATGCATTATATCAACATATACATAATAAAAGGGGAAGAAATGGGTGGAGATTTGAATCGACTGGAGCCAACAAAGATAGAAAATTTTAAATATAGGATGGCAACCTGGTTCTTATTAAAAGAAGGGGGATTTCTTCCTTATATGCAGGCAATGGTGAGGTATGACACAAATTGTTCTCTCCAGTTTGTGAATGGGTGGAATGACCATAGGGTTACCATAAATGGTATCACATTCCAAGTTCGTGAGGATGTTATTGCAATGGCTATTGGGTTGTCCATGAAGGGGAAGAAATGGAAGAAGGTTATGAAAATGGTGGACAAGGCCAACATGAATAGTTTTTTGGCAAAGGATGAAGAACTTGTTTGCTATAGAGGAGGCTTCCAGAGGGATAAGCTACTAGCTTCATGGGAAGATGTCTGTTTGGTGATAATGAAGTACCTCATGCTCAAAGGCAAGTTTGGAGTTTATTATTATTATCACTTCCCCCTCTTGAACCATTTTAGAAATAGAGACTTCATTTCTATTCCCTTCATTTTGTTATATTCCCTTGAGGATATGATTAGTGATGTTAGGGAGAAGAGAAGCAAGGGTAATAATTTTACCATCATCCACTAGGGCCTGAATTTTAGACTCTACCAGTTCCATCTTGCCCTCTACCCCCCTAGGGTTGTTGTGGTTGACAATTAGCTCCACCACCAAAATTCCTCACTGAATACCAGCATTGGTACCAGAATCCACACTTTATGCCCTTCCCCTAGTAGAGAAAATAAGAAAAGAAAAACCTAGAATTAGTTATTGAACAAAAGGGTAGAAAAAAATCAAAATTGAAAAACTAGTGGAGGTAGAAATTGAGGATTTGAAAGAGGAAGGAGGTGGAAAGGGTAGGAGAAGGTTGAGAAGGCTTGCAAAAACACAGGCAAGGTATAAATAAAAGGCTAATAGATTTAAGGTTGACAAGGTAGAGGAGGAGAGTTCAGAAAATAATGAAAGAGAGTTGGAGGAGGAGAAACATTTTGACTCCAAGAGAGAAAAAGGGAATGAGGAGAAAGAAAAAAAGTGAAAACTTTGTTGATAATACCCAAGTGTCTGTTGGTAATGTCAATACCACTGAGACCACATAGGTGTTAGCGAGCTTTACCCTATAGCCTATTACCTTCTATGAGGACAACAACAAAGTGGACACTTCCCCTATCACCATCTCCTCTTTGGTAAATGAAAAAATCAATTTTTTTACTAACCCTCAGGTTTTGTAGGATGAGAACCAACCATTGACAAAGACTAAAGAGGTGTATAAAAATGATGAAAAATAAAACAAGGAGAAAGAGGAGGAATAGAATGAGAAGAATGCACAGCTAGAAAAAAGGGTCAAATTCTTAGAGGAGGGGTTCCACTTCTCTAAATTTGCACTGAAGGTTACCCATGCTACTGCTACCACCCTCCAATTGTTGGTGTAGGAGAAGGACAAAATGGGGTTGGACATGGAGGATAACAAGCTCCTCTATAAGTTTCTAGTTGAGGAGTGAGCTAGGGTGATTTTGGCTAGGAAAGGAAAGGAAAAGGATGAACAATAATATGGTAGCCTTTAAGTGTTTTATGACCCTAGTTGTTTTTTTGTTTTCTACTACTATCTGATTTGTTGGTTTACAGTTGTTACTCAGACTTGGGTTGGCTTGTTTATGCCAACAGTTTTATATTCTAAACTTTAATAGTATGATTAGTACTATAGTCTTCAACACTAGAATAGATGTTATTCTAATAGATGTAAATGGTAGTGTGTTGTTTCTGGGATGGGTTGGTTTGTTATGCCAATAGTTTATGCATTGAATAATCTTAGTATGGTTAGTACTATAGCTATAAATTTATTTTGGTTAATTCTCTGCTAGCTGGTAGTTTCTTGGTTGTTAGTGTAGTTCTCTGTTGCAGTGATGCCTCCTGCTTGTTTTTGTTGGTAGTGTGCTGGTTGTCAGCATTTTTGTTTATAAGGGTCAATCCCCTTGTTTTGGTCGCTTTATATTTCAAAAACATATAAATAATAACTCATGCAAATAGTCAATATACTAGCATGAATATGTGGAAGGATAAGTTGATAGGAACTTGATATGTAAAACGTAGAAAGAATTGTGAAAACTATACAAAGATTTATATTTCTATTTATTTGCTCCTATACCTTTTTCACTTTTGTCTTTATCTCTTTCTATGCATATTTTGCCTACCTCAATTTTCTTATCTCTTTATCTTTGTTCCCACTCTAAACCTCTTTTCCTATTCCTCCTTATCCCTCTACATCACTCTATATTTATATTTGCCTTTTTAAATATTGAGTTATCTTCCTCTTTTTACTATACACTCATCTCATTTTCTCAGTCTCTTCCCATATGTATTTTGATTGTCCCCTTCTCTTCATATCTTTGTCTATCCCTTATTCACTTTCACTCTCTCTATCTAATATTTGTTTATTTTTTCTTTGTACTCTTACAAATATTTGTTTATTAATATTAATTTAATCTAATGTCTAATGTTTTTTATGTTGTGATGAGTTCGGTAAGCATTAAAATGGTATCAAATAATTGAATCGTTCTTTTAAATCTATATTGAAAAGAATAATACAAAATTATTATATTTTTTATATTTAATGTATATTAAAGAATAGGTTCTAATTTTGTGTACTATTTTATATGTAATTAAACTAATATTAGAAATTAGAACCAAACTTATTTAAAAAAAAAATTAAATGTATTTTTTATATTTAATTAAGAATAAAAAGGTAATTTATTTTTTATTTTTGGACTTAAAAAATGAAGTAATTTCCTCTTTATTCTTCTTTACACTATAATATAAATTTCATGTCTAATTTTTAATGCAATTGTAATTTAGGGCTATTGAATTTCACAAATTAAAATGAAATAAAAAATAATTGATGAAAATAAAATAATTATAAAGAATTTTAGATGAAAAAATGAACTATTAATATTGAATTTATGCATGAAATATTATATTTTACTATTTAAATTTTTTATATTGCATTACATGTATGGTCATTGATTTCTTGTATCATCTACTGATTGGCATGTGTTAGCCTTGGATGCCTTTTCCTTTTGTGACTATGGTCGGCTCATTAGCTCCATGAGCGTAACGTGGTGGGCCTATAGGTTCCATGTGGTTGAGAGGCATTGCTACCTATACCACTACTAGGGATCGGAGCATAGGGACAACTATCTTCCATGTATGGGATATTTTCAACTTACCCTTATCTTGTCTTTTTTACTTCACTTTTGTACTTGCAAGGCATGTACTAGGTCATGGTCAACCAAACTATGGCCTTAAGTGGAAGTGAAAAACCAACAAATCATGGTTATGTTGACTTGACACATAATTTTAAAGTACTTATGGGCTTTATATCAAAAAGTTGTAAGAAAAGAATTTGTAGAAAATTGAATGTAGTTTCTAAAGTACTAGGCCTTATCTACAGGAAAAATTATTTGATTTGTCAAAATTTTAGATTTTAATGTAGTACTACAAAAATTTCAGGGCAAAAATAAAAAATAGGTGTATGTCTGATCACCTTAATCAAAATGAAATGATAATATTTTTTAATATAATCATGGATATAAAAAGTAGACTCATGCTTGGATGTGATGCATAATTTTGGATATTTTTATTAAAAATAAGTAATCAAATATGAATTTGCTACTATAACTTTTTCAAAATAAAAAAACTTCCATGTTTGACCACCTTAACTAATTGAAAACTTTACAATTTTTTATTTTATTTTAATACTAGGTGAAACATAGAATGTGATGCAACTTTTGGATTTCAAAAATGTTATACTATTTGAAAGTTATAGCTATTTTTCAATCAATATGTCAATCAATAGTTTATAGACATCTTCATTAAAAATTAACTAATAAATACTTATCAAATGCAGAATTTGGCAGCAATTATATCGATGGAATCTTGATAGTGTTATCAAAAACCCCTTTTCATTTCATTGAATTTTGATGAACAATTTTTTGTCAGATGGCTACCTAAAGTCTAAATGGCACTGGAACATGTCTCAAACATGTGTTTTGAGTTGACCAAAGAGGTTTGGTAAATACTAAGCCTAATCAGGTACCCAAAATTCGGTGCCAATTTTTTTTTTTTCAAAAATTGAGAAGGTGGGAAATAACTGTATATTATTTTTTATTTTTTTATTTTATATTATATAACAAATTTTATTGTCATTTAATATTATATTTGATATTAAATATGATTAGATAGTATATTAGTATCATACTACCATATATTATTATATATTATCTATAATATTATAAATATTATATGTATTATTATTTTTAAATTCTTTTTTGGATCAGTAAATGACCAAAGCCTTTGATTATATATATTGAATTTTAATAAATTTTCTAAATTATTCCATTCAAATGGGCACTGGTAGGAAAGAACAGAGAAGAAAACCTCCAATCTAGCTTGGGATCATAGTCCTACACAAAATACAATAATAAAAGGGGCATACCCTAGTTTTTAATTCTTTAATTACACCCCTATTTCTTATATTAAGCTTTGGTGGGTGAAGTTTTATCCTTTGTAATAGGTGATATGATGGTATATGATCTAAACTCGTCTCCTACAACAATACACATTGATCTTGAGTAGTTACCACTCTCTTTGCACACATACTTACAAACTTGTATTTGGGTTAGCTATAATATCAAGGAAGATAAAACGTTTTTTGAGCAATTTAGTTAAAAGATGAAAATTAACAAAAATCTAAAACATTTCTTGAATACTAGCTACCTCTAGATCTAAACCAAAATAAAATTATTTCTTCTATGCTTATTCTAAATATCAATTAAAATCTGCTCTCCTACTGATTTAATTTGGGGCTTAATTGATTTGATTATTAGTTTACCATTAATTTTTAAGGATGCTTATGTTATAATTGATATGAGTAATCTACAATATATTTTTCTAGGTATATGATTAAAGTGCTTATGTTACCAAGTCATGATTGCAGATGACCATTTCCCCAAAATTAGTTGTAGATATGTTAGAGAGTTAAAGATAATTAAATCGTAAATGCATGCTAAACTGAAAAACTAGGTAATGATTTTCCAAATTCATTTAGTACTTGTCATCCATAAAAAATACAAATTTGATATAGCCATAAATTGAAGCTTAATTCACTCATTTCATATAAAGGGGAATGCTAGGAACCAGTAAAACAACAAAACCATAATCTCCATGACTCAAATGTTAATAACATCATTCTATTTATATATGTTTAAAATACACATTATGGATAATAACGCTACAACCAAAGGTAACAACTTGATAAAACAAAAAAGGGAAAAACAAAAAGGCCACACCTAGGAAAAAGCAAGTACCATGCATCGATATGGCTACTAGGCTGAATACAAACTATACCTAAACCCACTAGAGAAACAAACAAAGACAAATCAAGCCAAAAAACCTAAATCAACAATTATCATAACTTAACACCAAGCTTCCATCTCCTTCTTCCAGCATACAATCAGGATTTCTTTATTATAATGATAATATTATTATTATTAAATATATATTATTACATAGTATTAGAAATTATCACATAGTATTATATAGTTTATTAAAGTACAATATGATTGATTACTCTATATCCCTAGGACCCCTAGGGACATAGGGTAATCAATGCAATTGGTCAAATAGGGTCGTGGGCTAACCCACAACCCCCCATTGGACCCATTGCATCATGACATGTGTTTCAAGGGGTCCTAGGACTCCTAGGGACATAGGGTAATCGATGCACTGGGTCAAATGGATCCATTGCATTGCGACATGTGTCCCTAGGGGTCCTAGGACCCTTAGGGAAATAGGGTAATCAATTTAATGGGTCAAATGGGGTCATGAACATTAGACCCATTGCATCACGACATGTGTCCCTAAGTGTCCTAAGATCCCTAGGGACATAGGGTAATCAATGCAATGGGTTGAATAGGGTTGTGGGCTAGTCCACGACCTCATCAAACCCATTGCATCACGATATGAGTCCCTAAGGGTCCTAGGACCCCTAGTGACATAGGGTAATTAATGTTATGGGTCAAATAGGGTCATGGGCTACGACCCCTAGGGACATAGGGTAATCAATACAATAGATCATATGGGATCATGGGCCATTCGACCCATTGCATCATGACATGTGTCCCTAGGGGTCCTAAAACTACTAGAGACATAGGGTAATTGATACAATGGGTCGAATGGGGTTGTGGGCTTGCCCAGAACCCCATTGGACCCATTGCATCACGACGTGTGTCCCTAGGGGTCCTAGCACCCTTAAGGACATAGGGTAATCAATGCTATGGGTTGAATGGGGTCCTAGGCTAGTCGACAACCCCATTCGCCCCATTATATCATGACATGTGGCCTAGGGGTCCTAGGACCCCTAGGAACATAGGGTAATCAATGTATTGGGTCAAATAGGGTCATGGGCTTGCCCATGATCCCATTGGACCTATTACATCATGACATGTGTCCCTAGGAACATAGTGTAATCAATATAATGGGTCCAATGGGGTTGTTGGCTAGCCCATGACCCCATTGGACCCATTATATCATGACATGTGTCCCTTGGGGTCCTGGCTTGTGATCCCATTACATCGCGACATGTGTCCCTAGGGGTCCCATGACCCCTAGGGAGATAGGGTAATCAATGCAATGGGTCTAATGGGGTCATAGGCTAGCCCATGATCCCATTCGACCCATTGCATCACAACATGTGTTCCTAGGGGTCTTGGGACCCCTAGGGACATAGGGTAATTGATGTAATGGGTTGAATGGGGTCATGGGATATCCCATGACCCCATTGGACCCATTACATCTTGACATGTGTCCTTAGGGGTCCTAGGACCCCAAGGTACATAGGGTAATCAATGTAATGGGTTGAATGGGGTCGTGGGCTAGCTCATGACCCCATTAGACCCATTACATCAGTACATGTGTCCCTAAGGGTCCTAGGATCCCTAGGAACATATGGTAATTGATGAAATGTGTCCAATGGGGTCATGGGCTACCGCATTGGATGCATTGCATAAATTATCATATGTCCCTAGGGATCCTAGGACCCCTAGGGACATAGGGTAATTGATGCAATGGGTCCAATGGTGTCATAGACTAGCCCAGAACCCCATTTGACCCATTGCATCATGTCATGTGTTCGTAGGGGTCCTATTGCTAGACATAGATGATACTGAGAGAGGTGGTGAATCAGTATTCTATAAACTTTTGTTCACATCTGAATATTGTTACTTACTTTATAAAATGCATATGAAAGTAAACCAACAATGCTGAATAGTAAATATAACCATGCACATAGATAACTCATAACACCTATCAGCCTTTTCAACCTTTTCAACCTTGTGCATACCCTTCTATCAGCTCTACATTCTGGGAATGGCTACTTCAATGCAGGTGTTGTTAGTCACCAACATGAAGCATAACTCATCCTTATATTTCTCCACCATAGAAGGAGGTATCCTATACCTCGATTTCATTTTTGATTGAAAACTCTTCATCATTCTATCTATGTCATTGTCTATAGTATTCTCCATCTTGGATTTGTAGCATTGAGTCACTAACTTCATTGCACACTCATTACTATCCTAATTAATCAATCCAAGAAGCTTCCTTGTAACGTAGAAAAATAAGTGAGTCAATAGGGACTCAAATCTAAATACTGTGCTCTTTGTTTTCTCAATCTTTGCAATGTTGTCCAATAGTTACAATCTGATAATCTCACATAGATTAACCTTTCTTTCTTCAACTTCCATCACATATGTTGCATGAAGAAATCTAGTTGGTACTCAGTTAACCCTTGATCCATGGTTCAACTTGTACCCTAATATCTTGGTTAACAATTTTATTCCCTTATCTTGAATGGGATCAACTTTCATGTTCCTTCCGTCAAACTTTATCTTTAGGTTCATCTCAAGCATTTTTCTTGACATTCTTCTCATTAACATAATTACAACCCTCATTTCTTAATCATGTGACCTTGTGAATTAGGTAATTCTTAAAAACAACCCTTTCATCTCCTAACTAGCATATATCATCATGTACATTACTTGATATGATTTGGGACCAGTCATGATTATCAAATTCTATATAAAACATATACTTCACCATATTTAAACTTTCTAGGTGCACAAACCCAGACTTCAAGGATAAGTCATTATTGCACATCTTTCCTAAATCTTTATGAATCTCCTCATCACCTATGCTCTCCATTTTGCAATGTATATAACTTCTGATATCTTCTACATCTAACACATTTTCTAGAACTTGCAAAAATGCACCTACAAGATCATCTAATAAAGAAACAAATGGGTGTTTCTTGAACTCATACCTCAGTCTATCACTAACATCATACACTTTCTAAATTACCATTCTCTGTAGCTATAAATACTAGAATAAACTAGATTCAAGCTTCATAAAATACCTCAAATTCATGATTTAGGGATTTTAAAACTTTTGGCTTCTCAAACTTTGCAATTCAATTCGCTATCAAATCACTCTTCAATTGTCTCAAGACACTTCACATGAATAGATGGTATACACAATCTTGCTTTCGATCTTTAAATGTGTCTATTTACTAGTAAGCTTAATTTTTGAATCCCTACTTACTTCAATCATATCAAGTCTTGTGCACTCGACCATAGCTTCCTCTCTATGTCTACTATCTTTTGTTAACCATGCAACATATAACTCACTAACATTAGTTCTAACCAATTGATGCTCTGCTACTATTGTAATAGCTTAATTTAGGTAGGATGAGCCACAAACAATCTGTGACTTCAAATTCCCATCAGGTGCATCAAAGAACTATTCCTCCAACACTGTGTAAGAGCTTTCAGGATTACAATCTTTCACAAATTCCTCCTTGAACTCATCAACATATTTTTTAACTGCTTCTTTATGACTATTATCACTTGTATTCTTATTCCTTCTATTATCTTTATTATTGTTCCTTTTTTTATTAGGATTCCTATTAAGGTTCCTTCTGTCCATTCTACATAATTTTGTTGTGTATCCAAAATTATCGCATAACTGACATACATGTGCATTCCTTCATTGATTGGTCCCATTCTGACATTCAGGTGCTTTATAATTCCTTGCAATATGTTCAAGATTGTTACATTTGTAACAAAAAAAATGCTTCCTTTCACCATCAAGTTTTTCTCCATCATTAGATCTTCTCTGAGATTACCTCTTCCATTACCTGTAGGGTTAGTGTTCCTAAACATTCTACTATTCTCATTATTACCATCAAATTTAGGTTTCCTACAATCTACTACCTTATGTCCATAACTATGATAATTATAACAATAGAACTTAGTAATAGGTTTAAAAGACTTACTTGTGCAATCTCTCTTTATATGTCCAACTTCATTACAAATGAAGCATCTACCTTTGAATTCATGTCTTACTTTCTTGGGTGGATCAACTTGCTTTATTTTCTTAGGTTCATTGGGTTTAACTATCAAATCATTTAACTCAATTTCCTCTGATACTTCAATAGATGTGCTTGATGTTGAATACAATTGTTCAATTGTGTGTTGTCTTTGATGTCACACAAATGTCATATCAGTCAATAGACAGTGCCTACCGAGCTCAGAAGGTCAGCAAGGCAATAGACAGTGCCTACTGAGCTCAAAAGGTCAGCAAGGCAATAGATAGTGCCTACTGAGCTCAGAAGGTCAGCAAGGCAATAAACAGTGCCTACTAAGCTCAGAAGGTCAACAAGGCATTAGACAATGTCTACCAAGCTCAGAAGGTCAACAAGGCAATAGACAGTGTCTACCGAGCCCAAAAGGTTAGTAAAGATAGCTTGCAGTGTCTCTGAGTAGACAGCTGATTATGGAGCCTTCAAGGTAATCAAATTAATTTAGTTCTTACTGAGCTCACTCGATAATCGAAGAAAATATGACAGAAACATTTCTTATCGAGTTCACTTGGTCATCAAAGGTAATTTGGTAAAAGCAGTTCTTACCAAGTAAACTCGGCAGCCAAAAGATTTTAAGATTTTGTAATGTTAACCGAGTCAGGAAGGTTAACTTTGGAAATTCCTGGAAGTAGTATTTATCAAGCAGGGTCGGCCAGTAAAGGACATTTATTTGTTTAAGAATAATATTTTTAGTCGACTGATGAACGGTTTATTGATAAATATATCATGTAAATGGGCTGACTTGACAACCTAAATGGTATAAGTAAGAAGTCAAGTTGCGAATTCAAAACATGAAAATGGAGATATGTGAAGTTAATGTGATATGAAGACTGATTATTGTGGAAGCAAATTTGAAGAATGATCAGAGATCATTAAGGAGCAGCAGAGTCATATTTGATCAAGAAGGATCTAATGATGCTAAATAGAGACCTCTATCCAGCAAATTCAGTTGCATCTTGTTCAGGTCAATTCATTGTTGCTTTCTAACCATTGTAGTAGTAATTCTAAATCTCTTAATAGAGTTGGTTTAATAGCCATTTTTTAAATCCTCTAACAAGGTGACAGTTCAGTTGAATTTTTCTAAAGACCTCTAGTAAGGCCACTCCTAACAGGGTGACTAAATCCTCTAATAAGGTCACACCTAACAGTGTGTATTGTAACCTTTAACAGGGTTGGCTCCTAATAGGGCTGACTTCAGAAGAGTGAAAATTGGTGATTAGTTACTTGGTGGTTTTTCCCATATTGGGTTTCCATGTTAAATCTGGTGTCTCTTGTGTTCATTTTGTTTTCAGTTACATGTATGAATGTTTAAAGATAAGTAATAGCTTAATTTACTAAGTTGCAGCTTTTGTTTACCAAGTATCACCAGTAACTAGTTCATTAAGACATCTAAGGGATTTATGGATTAATTTTTGTGAGTAACTAATTCACCACCCCTCTCAGTTACTCTATCTTTAATTCCAACACTTGATTCTACCTTACTTAAATTAGATTCCTTAGGGGATTCATTAACTAGATCTGGTTCTCTTCTAATTTCAACTTTCTTGGCTGATTTCTCTCCAATCAGATATCCTAGTCATGTCTTGTCATAAGAAGGTCTCTAATGAAATATCTATTGATCCATCTTTTCACTATTAGAATAAAGTTTCTCTAACTGTTGTACAGCTTGTGTCAATTATCCTTTCACAATAATGTTATACTTTTCTAACTCAACATGTTCAATCTTGATAGTATCTAATTCATATGTAACCTGACTTAACTACGATATAAGATTTGTGTTCTAGGTTTTTTGTCCTGGTTTACTAATGCCATCATTTTTCTTAAGACTCAACTTAAGCTCAACTATATTTAATTAATGTTTCAAGATTTCTTTTTCTTTTTGAAGATCTCCTACTACATCATTATCACTAGTCTGTGTAATTGGTTCCTTGCTAGATTTCAGATCATCAATCTAATCTTTCAGTTTGCTAATGTAAACTTTTGTATCTTTTTATCTATCTTTCAAGGTGTCTCTTTCTTTTTTAAGAAGGTCAATTTGCTCAAGATAACTGAGCTCTAATACCAATTGTTAGAAATAGATGATACTGGGGGGCTGGGGCGTGGGGGGTGAATTAGTATTCTATAAAATTTTGCCCACAACTGAATATTGTTACTTACTTTATAACATGCATGTGAAAGTAAACCAACAATGTTGAACAATAAATATAACCATGCACATAGATAACTCATAACACCTTTATTTGTTAACTAGGGAAACCTTGGCCAAGGGAAAACCTCAGTGGATATGACACCCACAAGATGATTCACTAAAGAATAGGATCCTATTAAGGATATTTACTCTACTAGGAGTCTATGAAATACATATAGTGTCTCGAGTCCTTGTCAGGAGACTAGGCCTTGTTAGAAGCCTCAACCATGTTAGCAGTTGGTAGAACAAATATAATGTATGCAAGAAGAGCCCATTGCCCTAACATGCAATAATACAATTCAGTTCTTCACAAGATAAGTATACATACAATACTTGCTCTACTTTTGTAACTCACACTTTCTCTGATCAAACATTAGATCTTGCATCACATAAGACTTGTCGATGACCCCATTGGACCCATTACATCACAACATGTGTCCGTAGGGGTCCTAGGACTCCTAGGGACATAGGAAAATCAATGCTATGGGTTGAATGGGGTTGTGGGCTAGCCCATGGCCCCATTTAACCTATTGCATCATGACATGTGTCCCTAGGGGTCCTAAGACCCCTAGGGTGATAGGGTAATCAATGCAATGGGTCAAATGGGGTTAAGGGCTAGCCCACAACCCCATTGGACCCATTGCATCACAACATGTGTCCCTAGGGACATAGGGTAATTGATGCAATGGGTCCAATGGAGTTTTCAGCTAGCTCACGAACCCATTGGACCCATTGCATCACAACATCTATCCCTAGGGGTCTTAGGGCCCTTAGGGACATAGGGTAATCAATGTAATGGGTTAAATGGGGTTGTGGGTTAGCTTGCAACCCCATTGGACCCATTGCATTGATTACCCTAGCCTAAAACCCCATTACTATATAATAATAATCATATATTACTATATCATATTGAATAATAATAATAATCATATTTTACTATATTATATTTATTAATAATAATAATATATCAATATATATAATATATAATAGTTGTTGATTTCCCACACTTGCATAATTGATTTCCCTCCAAACTTTGTGCTATCCTTTTGGGTACCCAATATCATATTGGGTATCTCATATGGGATCAGGTATTTGAATTGTTTTATTGGCAAAATTTTCCCAAAATATTCTCTGTCATTGTAGATCTAACAATCACATTTTTTGGGGACATTTTCATGGTTTGGAGAAAAAATATTATTTGGGGCTCATTCAATTGCAAAGGTTGTTACAAGATTTGATTATGTGTCCAATATTGTTGTCTGAATGGGGAGTAGTAGTTGTTGAAAGGCTAAATGCAAAAGGAAGGTATCAAATGAAGATATTGCAACATATAGGGAAAGGGACAAAGTAAATCACCAAAGAGAGAGACAAGGTATGCTAAATGTGAAACAAGTTGATGATGTATTGATTGAAGGTGAAGTCATAGAGTTAAAAAATGAATATGTTTAGTTGGAGAATAAAAATGTACCAATTGATAATGATAATATTGGGATTAAAAATTTAGAGAATGAAAATTTACTAGTTCATAATGTAAATGCCATGATTGATCATGTTGAAAATGAAAATGCATAGGAATATTACATATCTCCTAATTATAATTGACATGAAGGTCCTAGAACACCAAAATGGATAATTAAAATTGATGAAATAATTATTAATAATTTGGAAGGAAAAAAATCACAAAGAACCATTCAGTTATGGGATTCATGACTATATAAGTTGTTGTTTGGCAACAAGATAATGACTGAGCAATGCCAACTTTTAATGCACTTATTAAAGATGAAAAAGATGAGACTTATGCTCTCTAAATTGAGGATTTGTGTCAATAAGAAAATGGAAAGAAATTTCATTATTGTCAAGAATATTTTCAGTGCTCTCAATAGCATTAGGAAAAATAATAGGGAAAAGGATAAGAGAGCTTCTCTAAGGGTTGTTACAACCTCTTTAGTAAGTCATCATTTGAGAAAGGGTAGATATATGAGGCAAAATTGTATTGACTTGCACCTAAATCATACTACTTTGAGAAGAGCACTTACTAGATGAGAGAGAATTGATGATCCTTTTCAAAATGATACATGAGATTTTAGTGGGAGACTTCCATGTTTTGATAAGAAGATAACCGATGATGTGAAGCAAGAAATTACATAGTTTTGGTACTCTAGCTCAAGAGTATCACCCAACACTAAAGATATGTTGAAGTTGAGAATTAACATTAGACACTATACACCACATCCTAAAATTAGTTGGAGGTAAGTCAAACTATGTTGTTTGAAGAATTTAGAGAGAGTCATCCAAGATTGCATATATCACAAAGGGCTTTTGAATCCTTGAAACCATTTTATTGTGTGCCAAATTGTTGCAAAATATCATGCGGAGTTTTCTATGCACCATGAACTATTATGCTCCATCTATTCTACTTTTCATAGTGAAGAAATGTTAGAGAATTATGGTGCTAGTGGGCTTCCAAAATCATGAAGAGATTTGCTAGATTAATTTTTATGTCCTAGAGTTGATGGTTGTTTCTTTTATATAAATGTTTGCTTGAATGAGAAGAGTTCAACATGTGGTGGCTTATCCAAGTTTGACAAATGTTTCCCTGAGGGGTGTGAACAAGATCTTGAGAGGACAATAGTAAAAATAATGATATATTAAATGGTGAAATACGCTTTGAAGAGTGGAGGTGAAGGCTCTAGATGTGAATTGGTTGCAAAAGAAATCAGTGTGGCTAGTTTTATTTCAGATTTCAAGACAAATCTTTTCTACAAGTATGCAAGGCATAGTCATAAGTCTTGGTGGTTGGATCAAAAATTTAGAATGTGTAAGGATAATTTTCCCATTGGCACTATTATATCAGTTGTTGACTTTCTGAAGAACTACACATTGCAGCCTGAAAATGAGACACAATATCAGTAATACAACTCCATTTAGATTGCTTATTTTGTCCACATAACATAGACATGCCCCTAATAGTGTGAAAGATAATCAGAAGATTATTAGAGAGTACCATTTTTACATGAGTAATGATAGATCTCACACTCATGAGTTTGTGTAACATTATTTTTCTTTCTCACAAGAGCATGACATTTTTATGGATAGACATATCATTTGGTCAGACAATTGCATAGATCAATTCAAGAATGCTCACATATTTTATTGGTTTTGTAGGATGCATGTAGAGAGGGGGGTGCCTCATATTTGGAGTTATTTTGAGTTCAACCATGAGAAAGCGAAACATGATGGATTAGGAGCATGTGTGAAGAGAGCTCTAGTTAAGGACCAATTTAAGATTTTAGGATTAGAGCTTCTTGATGCTCATAACATTATTGATTGGTGTAGTTCAATATTATGATAGGGGGGGAACTCTTGATTTAGTAGTACATAGCTCTTTTGGTGGGCTGAGGAATGGTCCATAGGTGATAGATCAGATTGTGCTACTATTAGAGACCCATAAAAAATGCATTCATTCTAGAGCTTTGATTCTAGTACTTGGACCATTTGGACATGACATCTAGCTTGCTTTTTTCCTAGTTTATTTTAGTGTGATTAGGATCACACTAATTTGAGTAAGTGGGTGGACACATGGGATCCACATTATCTTACTTCATTGTATATCAAATCCTCTATTAGAAATGATGAAACAAAAAGTTTAGTTGACCATAACCATCTATCATATCTTCTTTAGCCAGGAAATGTCTTTGTATTGGTTGCACCATAGAGGAATGATGAGAAATTAGATTATTGGTTAGCACATTGTGTAAGAGGTAAAAAAAAGTTTGAAAAATAATCATAGATGATGAAGGATTAACATATCCTATTGGTTTAATTGTTGTTGCTAGAATATGGCTACGAACATACATGCTTAGAAGGAATGGAATTCCTGCACTCGAAGACTATCAAAAGTATAAAACAATTCTCATATATTCACATCTTATTATAGAAATAAATGTGAAATTTTTGAAGCATCAAGGAAGACCAAAAGTAAAAGAATTTTCACTATTACTAATGTTGATCATAAAACCCTCTTAGAGACCCTAAAATAGAGAGAGAATCCTACATGAACAATCGACTAGGTATATTTACTTCTTATGTTATTTTGTTTATAATGATTCAGTGAATCAATGATTATCTTGTTTAATGCAATTATTTACTATTTTTTTTAATGATATTGGAATGTAGGTACATCATGAAGGGTAGCCATGCATGAAGATAAAAACTAAATAAGGAGCAAAATAAAGAAAAAATTGTTCTATTTTTTATACTACAATTTTTGACGCTACGATTTTTGGTATTGTGTATTAATGTAATAATGACGAAACACTTAAAATATTGTAAATGTAAACTTGTTGATTTAATGTAAGAAACAAGGATGTTTTTACTTAATGTAATTAATTTGGAGGGACCTAAAAAATGATGATTTCAATTAATACTAACACCAAACTTGCACTGTGCCCAATGCCAAAAACTTGAGGGAGTTACATAATAATATCTTTACTTAATACTAACCCTAGTGAAACCCTTTTTCTAGCCATAGAGAGCCTCCAATGTTAGTGGCCACCCCATATTGAAGAGTCTCCAAGGGGCTCTAAGTGCATTTGGAGGTCAATCTTTCGAGGGTCATAACTCGGAGCTCATGGGGGCTATTGGTGAAATGTTGAATGATACAAGATAGTCATGCTGAGGCCTATACTAATATATATCATTTTGAAGAGATAACATTCCATTTGGATTCAACACAGGGATATCACTCGATGCCAAAAGTTGCAGTATGCCTTAGTTCATTGGTGCATCACTGTGCAACTTTGAAACTGCTAATCTTGGCATCGAATCATCAACACCATTAGCTCTAGATGGGTGGGTGAATCCTAGTGAGACATGTTCATGGCCAACCTATACTAAAGAGTCTCCAATGTGCTCTAAGTGCATTTAGAGGTCAATCTTCTGGGGTTGTAACTTAGAGCTCATGGGGGCTATCAATGAAACATAAAATGGTACAGGATGGTCATGGTAAGGCATACAATAACCTATCTCATTTGAGAGAGATCACATTTTGCTTGGATTTGGCACAATGATCCTGCTCGATGCCAAAACTTGTAGTGTACCTTAGTTCATAGGTGCATCATTGCGTAACTTTAAAGCCACTGATCTTGGCATCAAATCATTAATGCCATCAGCTCTGGATGGGTGGTTAAACTCTAGTGACACTCTTTTTTTGACTGTGTAGAGCTTCTAACATTTACAACCACCCCATACTAAAGAGTCTCCAAGGTTCTCAAAGTACATTTGGAGGTCGATATTGTGAGTGTTGTAACTCAGAGCTTTTGGGGGCTATGGTGAAACTTCAAATGCTATAGGATGATCATATTGAGACCTACAATAACCTTTCTCATTTTAGAGAGATCCTATTCCCTTTGAAATTGGCATAGTGATCTCGCTCGATGCAAAAAATTTGTAGTGTGCTTTAGTTCATTGGTGCATCACTATGCAACTTTGAAACTATTGATCTTGGCATTAAATTGTTAGCACCATTAGCTCTGGATGGGTTGGTGAATCTTAGTGACACCCTTGTTTTGGTCGTGAGAGCCTCTAATGTTTGCAGCCACCCCATACCAAAGAGTCTCCAAGGTTCTCTAAGTGCATTTGGAGGTTGATCTTCTGAGGGTTGTAACTTAGAGCTCATGCTGGCTATCAATGAAACCTCAAATCGTATAGGATGGTCATGCTAGGTCCACAATAACCTATCTCATTTCAGAGAGATCACATTCTATTTGGATTTGGTACAACAATCTTGCTCGATGCAAAAACTTGCAGTGTGCCTTAGTTCATAGGTGCATTACTGCGTAACTTTGAAACCACTAATCTTGGCATCGAATCATTAGTGCCATTAGCTATGGATGGGTGGGTGAACCCTAGTGAAACCCTTGTTCTAGCCATGGAGAGACTCCAAAATTTGTGATCACCCCGTACCAAAGAGTCTACAAGGTTGTTTAAGTGCATTTGGAGGTTGATGTTCTGAGGGTCATAACTTAGAGCTCATGGGGGCTATTTGTGAAATGACCAATGCTATAGGATATTCATTCTGAGTCCTATAATAACCTATCTCATTTTTGAGAGATCACATTTTGTTTAAATTTGGCACATCAATCTTGCTCGATGCCAAAACTTACAGTGTTGCTTAGTTCATTGGTGCATCACTATGTAACTTTGAAATCATTGATCTTGGCACCAAATTGTTAGTTCCATTAGCTATGGATATGAAGGAAAACCCTAGTGAAACCCTTTTCCATCCATGGAGAGCCTCCAACATTTGTGGCCAGCTTGTATTGAAGAGTCTACAAGTTTCTTTAAGTGCATTTGGAGGTTGATATTTTGAGGGTCATAACTTGGAGCTTGTGGGGGCTATTGGTGAAATGACTAATGCTACATGCCAATAATTTCAAGGCCTGCAATAACCTATCTCATTTTGGAGACATCACATTCCATTTGAATTCAGCACATCAATCTCATGCAATGCCAAAACTTATAGTGTGTCTCTGTTCATTGGTGCATTACTGCACAAATTTGAAACTGTTGATCTTGGCATCAAATTTTCCATGTCATTAGCTTTGGATAAGAGGGTGAACCCTAGTGACACCCTTTTTTTGGCCATGGAGAGCCTCAAAAATTTGTAGCCACCCCATACTGAAGAGTCTCCAAGGTGCTCTAAGTGTATTTGGAGGTCGATCTTCTAAGGGTTGTAACTCAGAGCTCATGGGGGCTATTGGTGAAACATTAAATAATATAGGATGGTCATGTCAAGGCCTAGAATAACCTATCTCATTTCAAAGAGCTCACATTCCATTTGGATTTTGTACAATGATCTTATTTGATGCTAAAATTTGTAGTGTGCTTCAATTTATTGGTGCATCACTACATAACTTTTAAACTGTTGATCTTGGCATCAAATCATTAGTGTCATTAGCTCTAGATGGGAAGATGAACCCTAGTGACACCCTTGTTCTAGCCATTGGGAGCCTCCAATGTTCATGACCACCTCATATCAAAGAGTCTCCAAGGTGCTCTAAGTGCATTTAGAGGTTGATCTTCAAAGGATTGTAACTTGGAGCTCACAGGGGCTATTGTGAAATGTTGAATACTATAGAATGGTCATGCCAAGGTCTACAATAATTGATCTCATTTTAGAGAGATCAAATTCCATTTGGATTTGGAAAAATGATCTCATTCGATGCCAAAACTTGCAGTGTGCCTCAGTTCATTGGTGCATCACTACACAACTTTGAAACCATTGATCTTAACATTGAATTATTAGCACCATTAGCTCCATATGAGAGGGAAAATCATAGTGACACCCTTTTTTTGGCCACAAAGAGCCTCTATCATTCATGACCACCCTATACTGAAGAGGTTCTCTAAGTGTGTTTAGAGGTCGATCTTCCAAGGGTCATAACTCAAAACTCATGGGGGCTATTGGTAAAATGTCAAATGTTACAGGATGGTCATGCCAAAGTCTATAATAACCTAGTGACACCTTTATTTTGACCACAGAGACCCAATAACATTTGTGACTAGTACATACTGAAACATCTCTTAACACCAAAGATGAGCTTCTAAGACCAAATTGGCTGTGGATTTGGCTAATTGTAGACATCTTTAGGGATTGCGGAGATCATTTCAAATTAAACATAATGATATAATTTCAAATTAAACATTGCATCAAAATTTGATAATAAAGGTTGTTAAAATGTTCTTCACAAATTATTGCATTTGAATTGAATATAAAAAACATGATAAAAATGAATAATATTCTATAAACATGAACAATATACATGATCCATGATAAATTGAACAATACCATACTAAATTAATATGTATATTATTGTGCACATAAATGACAAAAATATATATCAAAATACATGTATCCATAGACAAATTACACAAATATATATCAAATTTCATGTATCCATAGACAAATTATGCAAATATATATATAAATAAATAGATTCATTTACAAAATGTGGCTGATCATGCCATCAAAATGTGTATAATATCAATATTTCTATATACAATGTGGTATATGCCATCTCAAAATGTCTCATGATGCATCCTATGACAACTATACTATCCTATGCTATTGGTGGATGATCAAAATGCAACCTCTTCATTGAACTAGGTGGATCAGATGCCTCCTACATAAACAAACAAGGAAAACCAAAAGTTAGACTACTAAATTTAAATGATTCTATGTATCTAACATTGAATTACTCAAATGCATAATGATCCTTTTTTTAATGAAGATTTATAATATTAAAATTTCATCATAAATAGCTCTTTTGTCAACCTCTTGTGTCAGTCAAGAGTCCTCTCATATGTCAAGATGTCTAGACCTTGATTGGTTGTGGCTTGTACATGTTCAAGTATGTTTTTTAGATGGATCTACAACTCAAAAAATAACATTATAATTCATAGAATACTAAATTTATAACATATAATCAAGAACTCAAACTACAACTTAACTCTGTTGACTCCTCCTCTAGATATAATGGATGTGTGAGCAAAGATAAAAAAACTCTAATGTCCAACCTCCTATGCACTAGGTATTTCTTATGAGATACAAAAGCCTAGTTGTTAATGTCATGGAAATTATTTTTGACTCCTTTTTTTATGAAAATAGGGAAAATAAAAAATAAATGATACTTATACATAGGATGGGGCTCTCATTACAAATAGAAATACTAGAGGGTTTATGATGCCAAATCTTCCTAGACTCATCATCGGTAGCCACACCCCGTACAATAAAGAATGCAATTAAATTTTATTAGCAAAAATATTTTACAAGAATGCATCAATATATAATCACTTTAAAAGCACCTAATTACTTTTCCCTTTTCAATGGGCTTTGCCTCACCCCCCACACTCTGCCCCTAACTAATAGGTGATACCTGCAAGAGAAAAGAAAAATTAGAAACCATATATGCTCTTATATAAAATAGAAAAGATAGTGAGAACACAACATAATGTGTTGTAGATGTCTCAAGGCTAAATGAAATAGTCAAGTGTGTGACATTATGAACCTGGCTGAGCTCCTCATCTGTCATCAACTAAACATGACTGAAGATCACATACATGTATAAGTTAGTATGGGTTAAAATTACTCAATTATAAAGATTAACTTTAAATCACATATGTCATAACAAAAAAATGTATATACATATCAACATAGAAGGATTCCATGCCTCTACATGCCCCTCCTCTTTAACATCAGGGTGTGTAGCCTATGTATGCACATTTGGTGTATCATCCTCCTCAAATAAAAATTGATACTTAGAAAGATCACCTATGTGACCCAACCAAATACTATTGCACATTATGTAAGTATGAGGCACACAAACATCTGATGAGCTCACCAATGATGAACTTGCACCAACATCACCAACACGAGGAGGCAACACTAACCTAGCCTAAGATATCAATAGGATACTCAATTTATGGATGGATTTAATGGTTTGAGAGCTAGCCTTTGCAATGATATCAGGATGTTGTACTGGAGGAGGGGGGGAGATATTAGTATAGGGGACTAAAGTACTAGCTTTATTCTACTAGGAAAAGGGTCTATATTGAGGAGCTCCTCCTCCTACACCCATGTTGGGGCTCATGCTCTAGTAGTTCACCTTGAGGTGTAACACAAATTTGGCATACAATTTTTTATTGAAATAGAATGGCACCTCTAAATTGTTGTGTGGAGGTTTGTCAAAAACCATCCACCAACAATCTAAAAAGTTTGCACACATGGTCTCATTTGTGCACCATTTAATTGATAATTTGGGCTTTTTGTAGACTACTATTTAACTGATTTTTGGGTCCACAAAAAGGTTAACTATATTATCTTTAGTTATGTTTAGGACTGCAACCTCATCACAGTCCAACCCATCATCAAATATGAGATGCATTTGCTCATGCTAGTGAAGAGAAACATTTTTTTCATTGGTAAGTGTTTGAGTATTACCCACTATGTTGTATAACATGGATAAAATGGTAGTCAATGTAGCTATGTTGTTATATGTGGTTTGCAAAACCCTCACTTTGGTGATATTTTCTTCTATCAAATATTCAATTTAAGGAGGGTTTTGAGGGGGTAGGGGACCATTTGGTAGACAATTTTGAGGAGGTACCTAATTTTTTGGTGGAGTGTTTCGAGGAACATTGTTTCCTAGTTTAGTGTCATCATTCAGGTCAACCATGCCTATTAAATTGCAAAAAAAAAAAAAAATTCTATTAAAAACAACCTAATTTTCAATCATTTCTATTTAAAATTCCTAATTTATATTAAAATTCATTCAAAATCATAAAAAAATACAAAAAAATTGTTATCCATATCATGTACCCATTCCTATATCTAATACCCAAAATAGAGGCAACACAAACCAAACTCAAACACAAATACATTATTTTCTCTAGGTTTTTGTTTAATTCCAAGTCATAGGTTTCAAGTATCCGATCTCATATCAGATACTCAATATTATATTATATACCTAATAATGGATCAAATACCCAATAAGGTTTGGCCCAATCTTTTGCTTTGGTATCAAGATGGGTGGAGAAAAGTTAGAGGGGATTTTGAAACACTTTTAGAAGTTTTCAAACTCCACTTTTTTCACATCGCTACTTTTTGGCACACCATGATCCTGCACATACCTTGCACTTGGTGTGAGTAGTTCTCTTCTACTTTAGTTTTCATATATCTAGCTAGATAGATGCTTTAATGAATTATTTGATATATTAAATATTATGGTACAACTAAGTTCTTATCTCCTTGATTCTACGTATCTATTACTCCTCAATGTGGAGGTCCTTTTACATTTTTAAATTATGTTATTATTTTCCCTTCAAGAAGGGTATTGTATCGTACCCCTCATAAGCATCATATCACACAATAAAAGGAGGACTAACATCTCAATGCATGTAGTTGAGATATATCATTACATGTAATAGATAGATTTCATTTCATGATTAGATGTAAGGCTTGCATCTTATCACACTATTAATAGGTGAAATACCTTGTAAATTTCTTGCATTGTTGAAGTATTGTATCACACCCCTTCTAGTGTTTTATCATACTTTATCGCACAATATTGTATGAAGATTATCATACCTTGCATAGCAAGTACTTCTAATTTTTTTAGAGTTCATGAAGTGGTTATTTGAATACCCATTTGGAAGTTACATCTTCCCAATTTGGAACAAATTGACTATCAAACACTTTTGGCTTTATTACTAAATTTATTGCATTATTATTGCATTTAGTCATAAATATCAAACATTACTAGTTGATCATCTAGGAATTTGTACTTGTGTTTTAAAATGAATGTTGTATCTAATGTACTTATGGATAATAGAATTATCCTCGCATGATTAAGCACCTAGATAGAAAGTGTACGTGTTTTGTTAGTAATGGAACACTTGGGAATCTTTGATTATTGGTTAAGTCTTCCACTTGTAATTGTTATGATTGATGTATGCATGTTTATATGCTTTATTTAAATAAATAAAAATATTGTATATATTTTATGCTTGTTTCCAAGGATTCCTAGGTGAGGCATTACATAGGGTTGTTAGCATGAATCTTGATGGTATTCCTTTGGGGGAGTGTCCTAAGAATTGGAGATCATGTGGAAATATTGATATATTGCATTCATGACTATGTTTATCATTGATGTCAGCATAATGATAATTCTATAAAGACTGGTAGAGTAGTAGATAGAGATCAAGGTCATATGGATAGAGGCTTGATGTTCAAGTAATGTGTAGTTAAGGACGTGTTTAGCATTATGTCCTAATGATGACATTAAGTGTGCATGAAGTAAATCGAATATGTACATAAGATATGCCTGATTTATAGATATCAATATAGAGACAAAGTACCTAAGAAGAAATTTATAATGATTGAATTATATCTTCTAATAAAGATATAGTCCAGAGATTTGAGGTTAGATAGTAATAGAGGATAATCTAATGGTGACATCAGTGAGTGTGGAAGCCCTGAAGTCACACCTATGAGAATTTGAATAGATTGTGATCTGACAACACTATTGTAATTGTGAAATAATTAATTATCTTAGTATAATTAATTGGGAAAGCCTCAAGGCTAAATCAAGGAATTATTTTGAAGATATGGGATAAAGGAAAGATTTTTTCCTTGTTTGTAATGTATCTTGTATGTGTAGTGTTTAAGGAAGTGTAAACAAGAATAGCATATTTCGTAAATGTGAGTAATAAATCCAAGGGATTATTAGATGCAAAGTTAGTGATCTAGTAACAAGATCAAAAGGAGCAGAAGTTTGGTTGACAAGATAGAGAAAGAGGAAGGAGTAGTATAATTTAATTCTATTATTCTACAAGGAATAATATAGAGATCATTTAGATAGTGAGTTCATTGGTCTTTCCCTTGAAGCTATTTGGATAGTGGGTCTATCTACCTTCTACAAATCTTAACAGGGTTGACACAACTCCTAATAGGGTTGGAATCTCCTAACATGGATTCAAAGTCTCCTAAAAGGGATTGATATGTATTGAATTCTTTTATAGACTCCTAATAGGGTTCATCCTCTAAAAAAGAATATTTATATTAGCACATCATCTTGTGGGTACCATCCCCACTAGGGTTTTCCCTTTGATCAAGCGTTTTCCTAGTTAACATATCTAGTGTTATTATGCATGAGTATCTATTGGAAATGATTGAAAAGATCATGAATGAAGAATAATGGAACTGATAAAGAATGTTTTTAATCATTGTTTTGTCATTGATGTCAAACTTGCTACTTGCAGGAATGACAATTTCTTAAGTGATCCAAGTACTATCAATTGGTTGATTGACAAGGAGGTGGCAATCAATAAGATGTAACTAGAATACTTAGAGAAAGGTTGAAGTTATGATGTTGTAATGAAGTATAAGGATCAGCTAAGCCATTGATGAAATAGTGTATTGATGACATACTCTAAGAGGATGGACACACTAAGACACAACAAACATGTAAGGTTTAACTAAGTCATTTGTAAAGCCTAACTAAGTTCATTGGAGAGAGCCGCGCAAACTAGTTAGAGCCGAGAAAATTCTTAGTTGAAGCTGAGCAAGTTCAACTTTAGTGTGTGCCGAGCAATCCTTCAAGTGCCGAGTAACACAAAATCCTTCATGTGTCGAGTAACACAGAATCCTTCAGGTACCGAGTAGCACAGAATTGGTTAGGTGCCGAGCATAAAAAAAGAAGAAGTAATGGATGCCGAGTAAGTCTTCAAGTGCCGAGCAAAGAAAAAATGCTATAGGTGCCGAGCACCAGTAAAATAACAATAGAAGCCGAGTAACACAAAAGTAGCAGAGCATCAGTAAACCAATGATGCCAAGTTGCTGCATTATTTGTTAAGTCAAAGATTCACTAGATTAGTAACGATAAGTTTGTTACATCAAATTTTGTGAATTAGTTGGATGATAAGGATGATGAGTAGATGTCACAAAATTTTATGTAAACCATGAAAACCAATTCAAGGTCAATGATAATGGATTTATCATGAAGTTTATAGAAGAAGAAATTTGAAGGGAAAACAATATCATTTTCTTAGATCAAAGATTTGAGTGGGAAATGAAGAACATAACTTCTATATAAGGAGTTACAGGTCAGAAATCAAGTGTGTGAGAAGGGGGAGTTGGTCACAAGTGTGGTCAAAGCCAAGAGAAGGCTAATGTGAATGAGGAAATGGTGAGGAGTAAGTATAGAGCATCAAGACTCTGAGTTGATCAAGTGATCATGGAGTGCATTGGCATAACGAGTGGAAGAACTCAAGGAGACAGATCTTGAAGGGTGAACAAGCTGTCAGCACTGTAAGGGAGGAAAGCAAAGAAAATAAAAGAACTGAAGAGTGATTTGAAATCTACAAGGTTAGAGTTGCAATTTGTATCAGGTCAAAAACTTCCAAATACTCTCTTACCATTGTATTAGATATTGAAATCCTACATTGCTAGGTTAGCTTAATATCTAGGTGGATAAGCCTCAGGAAAAGGATAAAGAGATCCCCAGGAGAAGGATAAAGAGATCCTTAGGAGAACGATAAAGAGATCCTTAGGAGAAGGCTAAGAGATCCTTAGGAGGAGGATAGGAGATCCTTAGAGAGGGATGAAAGATTCTTTTGAGAAGGTGACTATAAATCCCATGGACTTGGGTGAGCCTAACAGCTCTATGTAAATCCTTTAATAGGGTGACATTCCAAGTTGAATGTTCTTAAGTCCTCTAACAGGGAACACTCCTAATAGGGTGTAGAAATCCTTTAATAGAGTCACATTTAACAATGTGTTGTAGCCTTTAATAGGGCATACCATTAGAAGTGGTTGAAATCAATTGTGTAGTTATTTTGTGGGTATCATCCCCACCCTAGTTTTACCTTCTTATTCTTGGAGGGTTTCTGGGTCATCAAAATCCTTAGTGTTATGGTGTGATGCATGTTTTCTTTCATGGTTGTTTAATGTTTAATTGCATGCATGATAATTTCAGTTATGTGCCATTAAGGATTAGAAGAAAATGTTGTATTGGACATTATTGGACCTTGAATAACTTATTCACCCCCCTCTTAGTTATTCTAAAGAATTCTAATAGTATATTGTTGTGGTTTTTGATTATATTGTTTATATGTTTAAAATCTAATAAGGTTGATAATTGTGATATTAGTCAGATAACCAATTCACCCCCTACCCCCTCAGTTATATTGGTGCGCTATATATTCTAACAATTAATATCAAAGAATTAGGTCCTTAAAGAAAAAGCTTAACAACTTTGGGAGATCAATAAAAAATCATTTATGAAAAGATAGTCCCAAGTTATATTAAGGAAATTTTGACACCCAAAAGATGGAGATTCTTGGCGAGTTATCAAATTTGTGCAAAGAATAGAGCATTGAGTTTCCAGATCTAGAAGCCTTTTTTTTGGCATACAAAAGAATAGAGGGACACGTAAAGACATATCCAAATATAAAGAAGACATGAAGATCAAAGAAAGTATTGATCTACTTATGAAAAAAGAGCCAGAAGATATGAAAATTTTTGTTTGTTGGACATGCAAAGAGTTTAGTCATTTTTCATCTAGATGTCCTAAGAGAGTAAGAAAAACTAGAAAGAGTTCACTTTCTGATGATGAAAAAGAATTTAAAAAAAGTATGGAAAGATTCTTGAATGATGATAATGATAATGAACTTGGATTGGTTAAGGAGAAAATGTGAAAAAAGAGATGGCTTTGGTAACTATTATTGATAATTATAATAATAAGGCTAATAAAAAGACTAATCAAGAGAATGTTTAGTTGTTTTATGAGACTAACAATAATCTACATAATGATGTGCAACTTTTTGAGAAAAGTGGAGACAGATCTAAACCAAGAGAAGAAGTAAGAGTTAAGTGAGTAACTACTACCTCTAAATAGAATCTGACAAATAAGCACCCTCCAGAGCATATAATTAGAAGAAAAGACAAAGGAGTGATGAAAAGAAACAATGTTAATGAAGAAATATGTCTAATTTATCAAGTTGAACCTAAGATCATAGATGAAGCATGTAAAGAGATCATTGGATTCAAGAAATGAAGGAAGAATTAGATTAGATTGTGAAGAATGACACATGGGAACTAGTTCCAAGATCTAAAGATAAGAATCTTATTGGAACTAAATGGGTATTCAAAAAATAAGATGAATGAACAAGGTGAAGTTGTAAGAAATAAGGCTAGATTTGTATGTAAAGGATATTCATAGTAAGAAGGAATAAATGAGGAGGATGCATATGCCCCTATAGGTAGAATGGAAGTAGTGAGAATGTTCCTAGATTATGTAGCAAATAAGAAATCCAAAGTGTATTAGATGGATGTCAAAACAACCTTCCTGAATGGAGAACTTGAAGAAGAGGTATACATTGAATAACTTGAAGGTTTTCTCTAACAGAAGAGAAAGATATGTTGTGTAGATTGAAGAAAGCTCTATATGGCCTAAAGAAAGCACCTAGAACCTGGTATGCAAGGTTGGACAAGTATTTGGAAAAACTTGGATTTTCTTAAAGTATGATAGATAATAACTTATATTTGAAAGAAATTGAGAATGGTTTTCTGATAATAGTAATATTTTTTGATGAAATAGTATTTGGAGGTAATGATGAAGAAAGTGATAAGTTTTCTAAAGAAATAAAGAATGAATTTGAAATGAGTATGATAGGAGAAATGAAGTTCTTCCTAGGTTTGTAGATTGTGCAAAACAATGATGACATTTATATTTCACAAGATAAGTATTTGAAGGATATGTTAAAGAGATTTGGCTTCAAAATTTGTAATCCTATTGGTACACTAATGATAACTGGTCTCAAGTTATCTAGCAAACATGAGACACATATAGTTGAGCAAAAGAAGTACAAATCCATGATTAGAGGTTTACAATATCTAACTCACACTAGACCAGATATAGAAAATGTACTTGGGATTATAGCTATATTTCAAGATGATCCTAAAGAATATCATTATGTAGAAATAAAGAGGATATTCAGATATTTGAAGGGAACATATGATTATAGAATATTGTGTGACAGATTGATTGATTTCACTCTATGTGCTTATACTAATGTAGATTAGGTAGGTAGTATAGATGACAAAAAAATAAATAGTGGTGGAGTATTCTTTCTTGGAGGAAGATTGGTTTCTTGGCTAAGAAGGAAACAAGATTGTAATTCATATAGCATAGCCAAGATAGAGTATGTAGCAGTAGCAAATAATTGTAATCAAGTTATGTGGATGAAGCAGATGTTGAAGGACATTGGGATATAATTTTTAGAGCCTATTATCATATACTATGATAACACAAATATAATAAGTATGTCTAAGGAAGACTAATCATATATCTATTAAGTAATATGTTTTGAGAGAGAATGTAGTAGAAAAACAGATCATATTGGAGTATGTTAGTACTAAAGATTAGATTGCAGATATCTTTACTAAGCCCTTACCTAAAGATAATTTGAGTTCTTAAGAGATATTCTTGGGGTTATTCCCCTACCTATTATAAGGTAGATGATGCAAAGATTGCATTAGTTGAGTGGTACATAGCATTATTGTTTGATTGGACTGAATGTTGATGCTTCTTATATGGGGGAGTATCTGTGATGAGTAGAGTCATTGAGGACTCTTGGTATTTGGTATTGAATAATGTCTTTTGACACTAGCTAGTTGAATACTTGGAGTAGTAAATTGACATAATGAGGCCTTTGTCATTGATGTTAATGGGGGAGAAGAGTGCATGGAAAATATCCTCTAGTTGAATGAGGAGAAAATCTCTAGTTTATTAGGGAGATTTAGAAAGACTCAAATAAGTAAGAAGAAGGAATTTCTCTATGGGGGAGACATGAAACATGAATAGTATTGATGTATGGGGGAGAATCTAAGAGTTTTTTAGTGTAAACAACTATTACCAATCCTAAAGACGATACCAAATAGATCAATGTTCCTAAGGATTTTAGTTTTGATTGATGAAGAGGATTTGAAAAGATGAGAAGAACAACAACAATAGAGTATTGTTTGGTATTCTTGGAACTTAGATGTTTTTCATCTATGTTACCATCAATGCCAAAGGGGTATATTTTTAGCATGAATGTTTATGTTATTCATTTGGGGGAGTATCCTAAGCATTGGAGAGAATGTCATAGTATTGACATGTTGAATTCATGACTGTGTTTGTCATTGATGTCAACATAGTAGTAATTATGTGCAGACTAGCAAATAGTGACTAAGGTCATACAGATAGAGGTTTGATGTTCAAGTGATACACAATTAAGGACTTTTTTATCATAATGCCCTAATGACGAGGTTAAGTGTGCATCAAGTAAGTTGAAGATATATAGAAGATATGCCTAATTTATAGTAAGAAGTACAAAGATAGAGTACCTGAGAAATAGTTTCTAATAATTGAATTATATCTTCTAATAGAGATATAATATGGAGATGTGAAGTTAGATGGTAATAGAGGATAGTCTAATGGTGACATCAACAAGTGCACAAGCTCTGAAGTTGCGCATGTGAGAATTTGAATACACTGTGAGATGATAGTGCTATTGTAATTATGAAATAAATAATTATCTTAATATAATTAATTGGGAAAGCCTCAAGGATGAGTCAAGGAATTATCTTGAAGATATGGTATAAAGGAAATATGTTTTCCTTATTTATAATATATCTTGTATGCATAGTGTTTAAGGAAGTTGCTAACAAGAGAAGAGTATTTGATAAATGCGAGTAAGCAATCCAAGGGATTATTGGATGTGAAGTTTATGATTTGCTAACAAGATCAAAAAGAGCAAAAGTCCAGTTGACAAGATAGAGAAAGAGGAAGGAGTAGTATAGTTCAATTCTATTAATGTGCAAGGAATAATACATAGATCATTTGGATAGTGGGTTCATTGGTCTTGCCCCTAAAGCTATTTGGATAGTGGGTCCAACTGCCTTCTACAACTCCTAATAGAGTTGGAATCTCCTAACAAAGATTCAAAGTCTCCTAACAGGGACTAATACGTACTAAATGTTTTTATAGGCTCCTAATAGGGTCCATCCTCTAACAAGGAATACTTATATTAGTACATCATCTTGTGGGAACCATACCCACTAGGGTTTTCCCTCTAATTAATAGTGTCCCTAGTCAACATATCTGGTGTTATTGTGCATGATTATCTTGTTGTGGTTTATGATTTTATTTTTCAAATGTTTAAGATCTAATAAGGTTGATAATTGAGATATTAGTTGGATAATTGATTCATCCCCCAAACCCTCTCAGTTATATTGGTGGACTATATATTCTAACAAGGGCATCTTACCACACCCTTCTTGTTCTTATTCTTTTTCCTAGCATTGTACTTCCTTTGATTTTTCTTCTTCCTATTTATCTCTTCCTTCTTCTTGCCCTTATCTTTTTTCTTAGATTTATCCTTCTTTTCCTTGCTTTATTCTTCTTCCTTTCTTTTTACTTTATCCTTTAATTTTGGGATTAGTTTGGCAAGACTTGGAGAATTCTCTATTCACATATTTGAAACTATTATTTTCTCTTTCAAGGAACACCTCAAGTTTGTCTTCTTTAAGAATGAGATTCTTTGCATGATCATTTGTAGTTGAAATATCTTCCTCAACATACCTTGAACATTCATAAATTTTTTGTTCTACCTCAAATATCAGGTAAATGGGATCCTATGCACTCTTTCTCATTGTCTAAACTCCTTTGATCTTATCACGATTAATGATCATACTTTCATTGTGATGTGATATTATAAACCTTGGTACCAATTATTTTGTTGCATATCTTTGTTCTTCTTTGTATCCAACATATTCATTAATTACATTCACTTATGAATTAGGTGCTTGATTAATAGCTAGTTGTTATTTTCTCTTCTTAACACTTTTGACTTTCTTTCCAACATACTCATTAGATCTAGTCAAATTATCAAGACTTTATTTCACCTTAACATTTGTGCTTTTCATAATTTTTTATAAAACATGAATACTATTCTTTTAGTAGCGAATAATTTGAGCAATACAAATCCACATATCAATTAGAAGACCTACATGCAAGGACCTATCATAGACAAGAAAAGACAAGAGAAGGAAAGGGTTTGGCTATGAAAACATGCAAGATTATAATATCAGACAAAAAGAATGAGTAAAAATATACAATGGCTCAATCCTTATAGAAGGAGATTGTAAAACCTAAAAGAGAAACCCTAAGAGGTTAAATGAATTTAATAATTAATATTTAATTATTAAATAGTAATGCAAGTGCATAAAGGGAAATCTTAAGAAGGGAGTAAAGGTAATTTAATCAAATGTAATTAAATTAATCCTTTACTCTAACACCCCCCTTAAGATGAGAAATAATTCAGCTATAAAAATGCATGAAAAAGTCAAGGAAACTATAATGTTGAAAAAAAAATTGGGTCCTAACAACATGGTCTGATGAGGCACCCAAAACAACGAAATCCTTTAAAAGTAGAGAAATAGGGAAAACCACATAGGAAAAAATCCTTCTCCAAAAAGGGATAGAAGAATGATAAAACAATAAAGAAGGGAGAAAGGAATCATCACTGAGACCCACCAAGGAAAAATTCCTTCACTCCAAGCATAGAACACAACTAAAGATATCGTAGGGATGCAAAAGGTTTAGTGAAGATGTTAGTAATTTTCTTAGCAATGGGAATATAATCCAAGCTAAGAGAGGCCTCCTAAATCAAATGCCTTATGAAGTGCATATAAAACTCAACATACTTGGTCCTCGTATGCTCAACTAGGTTACAAGAAATGTGTATAGCATTATGATTGTCGCACCAAAGAAAAGTGGAATTATCAAGGGGAAAACCAAACTCTATCATCAATTATCGAAGCAAAAAAACCTATTGACTAGATAGAACACCTATCTTGTACTCTACCTCTATAGATAATAATGTGTGAGTATGCTACTTCTTCCAAGATCATGTGATGGGACCAAACAAAAGATAGAAAATAAAGCTAGACATAGACCTCCAATCATCAATATCACTAGCCCATGTGAGTCTATATAACCAATAATGTGAGGATCCCTTATATAGTGAATTAAATAACATATAGTACCTTGAATGTACCTCAAAATATGTTTTACATCTTTCAAATGGCTCCAATGAGAATCATGTGAGAATCTAGAGACAAGGCTAGACACAAAGGAAAGATTAGGATGTGTGTTCATTAGGTGCATAAAACTACCCACAAGTTGTCTATATAAAGTGGAATCCATTGTAGGAGTAGTGAAAGTGGTAGATAAAAGAACACCCAATGGAGAAGGATTACAATAAAGCATGTTGAATCTCTAAAGCATACCAAGAGCATACTTTTTCTAGAGTATGGCTATCCCATCCAAAGGCTGAACAACATGTAGGCCAAAAGAATAGTGCAGAAGCCCAAGGTTTGTCATCTCAAACTTCTCTCTCAAAGATCATTGAACATTTTGAATCATAGAGGGTAAGCTACCTATAATAATGAGATCATCATCATATAGAACAAGTATCAATAAGTTAGCCCTATGACATTGAATGTACATTGTAGGATCAAAATTATTGTGTTTGAACTATGATGTAAGCAAAAAGGAATCCATCGTCTCGTACAAAGCTCGAGGCACTTGTTTGAGACCATATAAAGACCTCCTAAGTCTTCACACCATGGAAGAGTCCTGCAAAAAACCTTGAGGTTAATCCATATAGATCTTCTCATTTAGGTCTCCATACAAGAACAAACTCTTCACATCTATCTGAAATACTATCCATCCCTAAGAAGCTATAAGAGAGAGAGTACAAGGTGAATAAAATTCATCTTGGTAATAGGAAAAAAGATATTAGAGTAATCAATACCCTCCACCAATGATAATCCCTTTGCAAAAAATGTGTCTTGAATCTTTCAATAGAATCATCTGTAGAAAACATGGTATGGTACACCCACTTGCACCAAACCAACTTTATTGCTTTTGGAAGATGATAAATATCCCAAGTGTGGTTCTTCATCAAAGAAGAGTGCTCCTCATCCATAGCCCTATCCCACTCTAAGTGTCCTATCGCCTATGAAAAACTCTATGGATAATCTAAAATGGCATGACTCAATGGTCTAGTACTAGATGTCTAAGCACGAGTGCAATGGGCATCTAAATGATCTCCTAACATAACTCCAACTTCATTAATAGTATTATGAGTCCACTTGGGAAATTTTTGAACATCTAGGGGATGTGGGGAAGGTGGATCATCATCAAGATCTTCCTCAGAGGATATATAATCCTATAGAGGAGTAGAGAAAGTACTAGGCAGCGGGGGAGAAGTTGGTGATGGAGGATCCATCTGAGGATAGTGTTCATCAAATTGGACATCTTGTCAAAATAAATTTTCTTTAGAATTAGAATCAAATAACATGTATGCCTTCACATCCTCATGGTAGCCAATAAATATGAGTGGTCAACTCTTCCTCTCCATGGCTTTCCTCTAAGCATCTGAAATAAATAGTCAAGCTTCACTACCAAAATTACTAAATGTAGAAACATCAGGCATGCCATGAGTTCAAGCCTTCTTAGGAGTCAAATATTGCAATACCTTTTAAGGCATCCAATTCTGAACATAGTTGGTAAAATTGATAGCCCCAACCCAAAATAAAGAACTCATTGCTCAAGATTGTATCATATAATTGGCTATCTCCTATAATATCTTGTTATTTCTCTCAGAATCCCCATTCTACTGAGGGGTATGAGGAACTATAAATTGATGATGTAAACCATGTTTAGTGCAAAAATATTTGAAATAATAACTCACACATTCCCTACCATTGATAGTGTATATATGCATGACCAAAAGACCAAAATACTTCTCCACCAATGTCTTCAAAGATTTAAAATGAATCAAAGACATCAAACTTGTACTTCAAAAAGTACACCCATGTGTAGCTAGAGAAGTCATCTATGAAGGCAAGCACATATTAAAAACCTAAAAAATATGGATTGGGAAATGACATAAGATTATTGTTTATCAACTCTAGCTATGCCTTAGCACATTTGGATCTACATTTCAAAAAAGGATCTCTATGATGTTTTCCAAGTGTGCAACCTCAAAAAACATTATCAATACAATAGATCTAAGGTATCGTAGTCATTAGCTCCTATTTACTCATCTATTTTAGATATAAGTAGATAACATGGAAAAAATGCTTATGTCAAAGTATTCTCATTGTGTTTGCATGAGAAATAAGAGAAAAACCAGTAGAATTAGAGCTATCAAAGCCATGAAACTGATATAGGTGAGACTATAAATCAACACTGCCAGTAGCAACAACCAAGTTAGGATCATAGATGTCTTCAATAACCACATCATGTGGGGAGAATAAAATTATCTTACTAGAGACAAATGATGAATTAAATAGATAGGTAAGAGGTTCATAGAAATGGATGAAACCAATTGAACATTCTATAGAGAGTCAGCCTCAAAAGAAATAGTGTCAAAACCTAAAAATAAAAGTTTTACAGAGTCACCAACTATAATATGTGTAGTAACACCTTAAGAAAGTGAGATAATCAAATTAGGTGAGTGTCTCATATGGTGAAAAGAACCTAAATCAATGGTCCAAGTAGTATGAGAAGACACAACTTATTTAGAAATAGGATAAGTTGGTGATGGAGGATCCATATGAGGATAACACTTATCAAGCTGGACATCTTGCTGAAATGAGACCTCTTTGGAATCATGATCAAACAACCTATATGCCTTCACATCCTCATAGGAGCCAAAAAATATGAGTGGTTATCTCTTCCTCTCAGTGAATTTACTCCAAACATATGGAATAAATGCCCAAGCCTCACTGCTAAAAATATGAAATATAGAAACATCAGGCATGACATGAGTCCAAGCCTCCTTAGGAGTCAAATATCACAATACCTTGTAAGGCATCTAATTTTGAATGTAGTTGGCACAATTGATAGCCTTGGCCCAAAATGAAGAACTTATAGCTCAATATTTTATCATATAATTGGCCATCTCCCATAATGTCTTGTTATTTCTCTAAGAAACCTCATTATGTTGAGGGATACAAGGAATTGTAAACTGATGATGTAAATGATGCTCAATGCAAAAATATCTAAAATATTAATTCACATATTCCCTTCCATTGTTAGTGCATATATGCCTAAAAAAGGCCAAAAATACTTCTCCATAAATGTCTTCAAAGATTTAAAAAGAATCAAAGACATTAGACTTGTACTTCAAGAAGTACACCCATGTGCATCTAGAGAAGTCATTTATGGAGGTTAGCACATATCAGACATCTAAAAAAGATGGAATGGGAAATAGCATAAGATCATTGTGTGTCAACTACAATGGTGCCTTAACACTTGTGGATCTACCTATCAAAAAATAATATTTGTGATGTTTTCCAAGTGCACAACCTCAACAAACATCATCAATACAAGATATTTGAGGTAGCCTAGTTACTAGATCCTATGTACTCATCTATAGATATTTGTAGTTGAAATGGCCAAAAAGCTTATGAATTTTTTTTCTCACTATGTCTATATGAGAAAAAAGAGAAACACTTGTAGAATTAGAGCTCTCAAATCCATCTAACTAATAGAAGTGAGACTACAACTCAGAAATCCTAGTATAAATAACCAAGTCAAGATCATAGAGGTCTCAAATAATCACATCATGTGTGTTGGCTTTTGAATTAACAACTTTTGAATAACCTAGTGATAAGAACAAATACACCTAGGGGAAGCTAACTCCCATGTTCAATGCACCTATTTGGACACTAGGGTCAACTATAAGGATATTTAATCTCCTTCTTCACTTTAGGCTCTACAAAACCTAGGTGGGTGGAACTCAAATTCTTTATATGGTACCAGTGTAAAGGCATATAGCTAAATCTAGACAATAAATAAAAACCCTTGAATCTTCTATGTTTATAAAAACATTCATGGATATGAAATAGCTAATAATAGGGCAGATGAACTTGATAAAAAAAGTGAGGGAAACTCTTCTCAACTCTCACACATAAATAGGAAAAAATATTCGATTAAAGATTGAATCAACATAACCTAGCTATGCAACAACAAAAGCATGTAACCTCTGAGCTAATTAGTCCCTTATCCATTGGACATAAACTAAGTCAAAACACACACATGGATACCCAAAATATACTCATATATCTAGACATTTGATAAATTTATCTATCTTGCAAATAGACATCAATCTTCAAATGAAATTCATACTTATCAGATCCTCCTATGATCCTTGCAGTTTTGTCAATGCATATCAAGAAAATTACTTAGGTCCTTGATCCAACAACAAGACATACAGTGACATACAAATTTTTTAAAAAATTACAACTGGAAGGTATGCACATTTTACATAGTCAACATAAAACTACAAACCCATAAAAAGGAGATAAACTTTAGAATGAAGCTTTCAATGAAACTCTATACTTCATTTCCTTGAAATCAATACATCATGTGTAAGAAAAGAAATTGAGAGAATGCACTCTAAATGACTGTATAAGTTAAAATGCTTCAAAAAAAATACAATGGCTATTGTTCATAATAGAGGAATATTGAGGAATGGTATCATAGTAATGGGAAAGTATTTCAACCAACCTAGAACCACAGAGTGGTCATACAACAGTGGGAAAATTTTCTAGAACTGGAACCCTATTGGTCTCACAATAGTGAGAAAAATCTCAAAATTAAAACCTTTAAAAATGTGAGAAGGAGAGAATATATAGGCATGAAGAAGTTTTTGGATCTAAATCTGATATTGTGATGTGTCCTACTGAAATTGTCCTCATCCCGATGTTGTTGAAACTAGTCTCCTTTCTTCATCTGCTAGCAATCAAAACCATTAATGTTGTTGCAGAGTATATGATATATATGTTTAAAGAATAATGAGGAAACCCCCCTTCTAAAGAAATATCAAATATCTAATAAGATGTGCATAAGTTTCAAATTTGATCTTGGGTTTTCCTCATTTTCCTTTAACTATGAATCTCTTTAATTGCTCCTACCGATAAATCATATCCTCTGCATATGCCTTTAAATCATTCAAGTCTTTCTTTAAAGTGGTTGGTGAATCTAATATCATGCTTATCTAATCTTATTCCTTCTGAAGGCATTAAATCTATAATTATACTAAGAAATACCCCAAAATTATAAATCTTCCTGTAGCTCTTTGCAATGAAAACTCGTGCAAATACTGATTACAAAAATGAAAAGTACATCTTCTCCTAGTTCTGATGGTATATCATATTGCATATTTTGGGTGAAAAAAATGCCTCTGGGGTTGATTTGGTATAGTTAAACTATATAACATATCAATTTATTTCAAACCTTTCAAAGTTAAAATTTTGTGTATGTGAGCATTGGAGATATGACTTTAATATTTCAAAATGTTTTCATTTTCATCCGATCCTCCTAGTGGATGCCAAGTGTTGATTTCCCATTAGCTAACTACATGGGTGAGCCCCACATCTCCTATATAACATTTGAAATTTGAGTTTTTCCTATGATATTATGCTTATATGATATTATAGTCAATTGTATTATCTTAAGGCATCAACTTTACTTCCCCAATTCTTGATCCTACAATCCCATTTCCAATTGTAGCATCTTAAACACATTGATTTCCTTTCATGATATTATGCCAAGGGGCCACCTCCATTGTAACATCCCCACTTGAAATTTGGACACTCCTAACTCTTTGACAAAGCGTAGCATCTTAGACCTTAATGTTTGGTCTTGCAATCTCCTAACATATCCCTCTAGTGTAACATCAGAGCTTGATCAATCATAGAATCTTAGCACCTCTATTTTAGATCCTTGATCATATGATGTCATCATAATATCATGAGTCTTCCAATCTCAGATCCCAATCTCATGATTGATCCTTCTAAAGATGCCATGTGGTGCCACTTTAAACTACGCAAGGATGGTCAAAATTTTTTGACCTCTGACTGCCAACAGTACGAGTGGGCCCCATCCACATGTGAGAACCTTTCCTTCCAAAGACAGTGTCTTTTGGACACATTGACATTGAGTGTTCATGCTTTTAAGCATGATAAAAGTTTTCTCACAGACACATGTGGGATAAATGTTCCTTGCCTGGGTTCTTGCAATGACTCAATTTGTGGTTGGCTAACAATATGCTTTGATATAACTAAAAATCCTATGATAGACAACTCATTAAGAGTATGAGGGTCCCCTACTTCTATTTTTCTACTCTAGTTGTGGGTGATTTATCCACCTTCCTTCTTTAGCTTTTCCCCTGCTACCACTTAGAACATGGTCAACATTTTCAATACTGCCATTCACACTCTAAACAACACTCATTTCCAACTTGAATTGACCACTTCCTAGCCTTTTCATGGATCTCTTCTCCTTCATGTTTCCTTCTTGAATGTGGGCTACAACTCTCCTTCTCTAGAATGGAGTCCATTCCCCTAAACACTACTCCCTTTGGCATCTAGCGACTAGACTCTCTAACACTTTGACTTCAAATTGGGGCATTCCAACATTTAGAGGGTTTCATTTGGAGTCTTTGACTCAACACGAGACATGTGGATCAAATCCCTGCTAGAAAATACATCATGCCAAAATTGGTGGTCTCAACAATCAATTTGATCAACAAATGATCTTAACAAAAAACTATAGTGGTCACTAACTACATGAATCCACTATTCTAAAAAATGCATTGTTTTGTCCATGCTCTAACACCCAATGCTTTCAACCTCTAAAGAATGCTATGCAAGCACATACAACTTTGGGAGAAGATGATGAATGGGTGTCATCTATTTTATTCCCATGCATTTTTTATATGAGTTTTAAAAGGGGACCCAGACGACCATGCCCTTAACAATAAAATGATTGAAGGCTCTTTCATCTTTCTTGAAATATCCCTACACTTTCATCCCTAAGTAATGTAGCTTTGCTTCACTGAATAATTTAGTAAGATTATGAAAAGGGATAATATTTCATCCAAATTGAAAACTTTCTCTCATAAATAGAAAAATGATATCTAGCAAAAAAAAAATTCTCAAACAATCTCCACCATTTTCTATTGATTCATACTTTAGAGAAAGTCTATATGAACATAGTATGCATGACCATTGGTACACTGTAACCCTCATACAGATAGACTTCAGGCAAGCCAAGTGATACTTATAATGTACAATAACTTTTGAAGTATAAAGTGATAGATATCTATTGAATCTATAATGTTCATGTCTAGACACAAAAGTTTAATGATTTTAATTGTTGTAACACCTTTTGAGCAACTTCAAACCCCATCATTGTATTAGTTTGATAGAATTAGTCAGGCCCCATAATGGATCTGACTTAAACAAATTTTGAATTAAAGTACTTGATATTGAAAATCCATTAAACTGACATCCTAAATTGACTAGATTTGATCTAGATCAAAATCGATCATCAGCCGGTCACTTAAAACTCACTTTACCTCTTTCTTTCAATTGTGATTTTCTGATCGAGAGGCTTGAAAATTGGCTTTAAAAACTAAGTGAAACAAATAATTGGGCCCTCAGATCTAGCATAATAATTATTTTTTCTTCATTCCTTTACCCTATTAGATCTCATGTCATGAAAACATCTAGTTCAAAAGATATTGACCATCCAAGTTGCTCACTTAAAACTATCTAAAAACAAACATGTTAGAAAACATGAAAGTGGATTTAGCTTTAGCTTTGAAAACAAGGAAAATGGATATATGAGGGCTTGAAAACTTGGATGTTAGTTTATTGTCATGAGGGGAATATGATTTTTTGATTTGGGCTTATGGTGAATAATAGGATGAATTTGGTGAGCAGTGAAAGTGGGTACTCAGATTTGCAAGACTGGAAACACTAGCAAAACTATGGGTTTTGCAAATGGAATGGACTTGGGAAAGTGTGCAAACATATTGGTCAAGATTTAAAAAATGGCACACTTGGAGCATTTTTGGAGTGGAACACAATGGTATAAACCATTTGATCTCATCATTCATAGATTCATAGTTATGACATCCCAAATAGGGGTATTGATCAACCTACATTTCTTGACACCAGTAAAACTTCACAAAATGCATTAGGAATTGAGTTTGAAAACTTACCAAATAGATTTGTCACATGCTCAAATCTGGAACATAGAAAGTGTGTTACCTCTAGAATACAATGAAAAAGGAAATTTCTTAGTATGATCAACTACTTCAAAGATATAATCAGTCAAACAAGGTCTCCTAGAATTTAGGGTAATTTACATCAACATGACATAGATAAGTAACTAACTTCAAGGGATTCAAAACCTAGTCAAAACATATCAAAATTACATGAAAATTGAAACATAGGCTCTTGGATATGCATACTAAAAATTCCCAAAGTGTAAAGTCATTAAAAATTTCCAGGTACAAGATATTCAAAAGCAAACTAGGCCTTCTATCATTGTTTGACACTTTAGGCAAAAATGTAGAACTGAACATTGCTCAAAACAAAACTTCACAAAATGACTCAACATGATAATTTATCATTATTGGATGCATGGATTTTCTGAATTCAAGGAGATATAAACATAAAACACCTCTTAGACCTTAAAACAGTAGCTAGGTACATAAGTGCAAAAATGTGTTCATAGGGCTCAAAATTTTGGGATGGTACTCAAAATGGGAATGCAATTTTGAGTCCCATCAATGTGGGGAGAACTAAAATATCTTACTAGAGATAGAATGATGAATCTAATTTACAAATATGAGGTTAATAGAAATGGATGGAACCATTTGAACATCATGTAGAGATCCATCTTCTAAAGAAATAATGTCAAAACTTGAAACTAAAAGTTGTGCAGAGTCAACAACTATAATCTATATGGTAACACTCTAAGAAAGTGAGGCAATAAAATTAGGTGAGTGTTTCATATGGTGCAAAGCACTTGAATCAATGATACAAGTAGAAAAAGAAGTCAAAGCTCATGCAAAAAGTGCATGTATTTTCCTTGAAGGAGGAGGTGATGGCTTCAAAAGAAGAAATATTATGTTGTTGCATGGCCTTCTCTAAAGCCTCAATATGTTTCCAACACCTTGAAATTGGATGTCCTTCCTCGCCATTATAAATGCAAGGATCACCTATAAAATTATTAATCTTGGAGGAAGACTCACCAAATTAGAGGTTTTACCCTTCGGAGTGGATTTTTGTGTATTTGATCTAGGAGATGGTTTGGAGGAAATCTTGTTGGGTGAATATATTTTGGGCTTTGATTTTGGCTTTAGCTTCCCTATAGATGTTTGAGAAACCAATTCCTAGTTCTTTGATCCTATTAGAGAGCCCAAATATGTAGGATTGACCTTCTCGCTAGTCAAATGATCACATAATACCTCAAATGTCAACATGGTAAATATAGGATGCAAAATATACATAGTGGAATGGAAGGTACATAAGAAACTCTGAAGGTTTCCTTGAAGCTTTGACAAAATCAGATAAATGCACTACTTATCAATCTTCACTTTCCCACAATTATGTAACAAAGATCTCTATTATTTCAACATCATCAAAAAGTACACAATGAAGGGAAAAGAATTAGGTACAAGTGATGTAAGCTCTGCCTCAATCTGAAGTACTCTAAAATCATTAATGGTACCAAATTTCTCCTTGAACTTGACCCACATCTCTTGAAGAGTATCACATCCATCAAGATAAAACTAAAAGGTTTCTAAAACATTAAAGGAAATCAAACCCATGGAATCATTCATCTTATTTCTACACTGTAAGGTCTAATAGTAACTCTAGAAAAGTGGTTACACTTCATGTAAACAAGAAAACAAACCCTTTGAATGGAGAGGAAAAGTCATGATAGTTGTGTTAAAAATAATTGATTAATTGTATATTGTCTTTGATGTTACAAAAAATTTCATATCATTACTAGGCAGTGTATGCCAAGCTCACTCAGGTGATGAAGACAATTTTTTATGTCTTTTGAGCATTCCAAAGTTTACCTAGTTCAGAAGATAATGTCTGCCAAGTTTGGTCAGGTGATAAATAAAAAGTTCATAGAAGGTTGAGTGTTATCCAAGCTCACTCTATTAATGAAGTAAATTTTGGATGGAACCAATGTTAACCAAACTCACTTAGTTACCAAAGGAACTTCGTGGGAATGTAGTGTTAACTAAGTTCACTTGGTTAAAATAGGAAAACCATCTCTAAGTTAGTGTCTACCGAGTAGGGTCGGCTAACAAAGGATTTTCTTATTTTGGCATATTACATTTAATAGTTTTGTTTATTGGTTCTAGCAGATTGAGGAGATGAATATTAAGTATTCTGAGTTGTATTCCAACTAAATTGACAATGTGTAAGATATAAATATATGGTCAAGTTGAAGATTGAAAGTGGTGAAAGTAATAAAAGATTTGAAGATTCTTAGAGGAAGAAAATTAGAAGGATAAGAAAAATATCCTTGTTGAGTTGTAAAGATATATTCAATAAAAAAGGATCAAGTATACAAGCTAGAATTGAGATATGTAATCAGCAATTCAGTTGCTTTAGAAATAAGGTCATCTCATTATTACTCTCTAACCATTGTAGCATTGATCTAAATCTCTTAACAGAGTTGGCTTAACAACTATTTGTAAATCCTCTATCAAGGTGACATTTATAGATTGAAGTGTCTAAAGACCTCTAATAAGGCCACTCCTAATAAGGTCACACCTAACAGTGTGTTTTGTAACCTTTAACAGGGTTGGCTCCTAATAGGGCTCACTTTAGAAGAGTGAAAATCAATTACTAGTTACAATTGTTGGTTTTTCCCAAATTGAGTTTCCACATTAAATCTTGGTGTCACTTGTGTTCATGCTATTTATTTCATGTGTTTGAAACTAAGTTAAGTAAGGTTAAGTATTTTCTGAGTTATAGTTAAGCATTTTTCAAGTTACAATTGCCATTTTAGTGCTTACCGAGTTTCAACATTTACTAGTGCAAATCGAGTGCCTATGTGTTTTTTGAGCATCAACATTTTTAGTAAAGTTTTTGTGTTGACATCTAAGGGATCTATGATTTATTTTTGTGGTAACTAATTCACCCCTCCCCTCTCAATTACTCCTCTTATATTTCCAACAATTGGTATAAGAGCTTCTTGGTGCTTATCGAGAAAGGTTTCAAGGACCTAAGCCAAAGATCAAGATGTATTTCAAAAGAGAGATTCCCAAGCTAAAAAAAGATAGCTTCCAAGAACACAAAGAACTTATGAAGTTGCACTTGGAAACCATTAGTGATTCAAGTTTGAAATACTTGGAAAATTATTACAAGGCTCCTATTGGAACATTGATATAGAAGAGACTGCTGAAAAGAAAAATCATAACATCATGATGATTGACATTCGATCAGCTCTCAACTATGTTGAGTTTGATGAGGTCCAAGGATGTGCTACTACTCATGACATGTAGACCAAATTGAAGGATATCTATGGAGGTGATGATAACATAAGAATAGACAAGGCAAAAAGCTTGAGAGGTTAGTTTGATCAGATGAAAATGAGAAAGGATGAAAACATTGCAAATATGGTGAAAGAATCAAAGCTAGTGTCAGTGCTATCAAAGTCTTTGGAGGAACAATTGAACATGTAATAGTGATAAAAAAAAAAGTACTCAAAACTATTCTTCCTATCTATGCAATCAGAATATCTTTTATTCAAGAGATGAGATGTGACCCAAATAACAAGATAACTATGGATGCTCTAGTTGAAAAATTGACTACATTTGAACAAGATAACTATGAAAATTATACCCTAGCTCTAGCAATATTGAGTCTACATTTGAAGCCAAGGTATCACTTAAAAAGCAAGCTAAAAAGTCTAAAAGAAAACAATTTGAAAGTGAAGAGGAAGATAGTTATACTAGTGATCTTGAAGCCATTGAAGCATTACTTGCAAGAAGGTATCCCAAAGGTAAAGGAAATTATAAACTTAAAATTCCTCCAATTTGTTTCTCTTGTGAAGAAGTTGGACACATTGTTACAAGGTGCCTAAACAAAGTAGACAAAGATGAAAATAAGCACATCAAGTACAAAGGAAAGAATGATTTCAAGAACTTCAAGGACTACAAGGACAAAGGCAAGAAATATTGTTTTATGGCTAAGGATTCAGATAGTACTGAAGAAGATGAAATGGTAGATATCATTGTGAAAGATGAATATGATGATGCAGGAGATAAAATGGCACTTATCTCTCATGTTAGAAAAAATGGTACATGGATTATTGATAGTGGCTATTCACATCATATGATTGGTGAAAAATAAAGGTTTGAACATATGGAACATTATGATGGTGGAAGTGTGAGATTTGGAAACAATGAACCATGTTGCATAAGGGGAAAATGTTGTATCTCACTAACCAATGAACTTAGATGTAATAATGCTTATTGGGTTGAAGGACTAAAGCATAATCAATTAAGTGTGAAAAAATTGAATAACATTGGATTCAAGGTAGAATTCATGAATGGGAAGGCCAAGATACTGGATGAAAAAGAATTTTTTTTGGGTCTGGAAAACAAATAAAAGGTAACCTACTCTACCTAGATCTCACTGAAAGTTCATGTTTTATTTCTCAAGTATAAGAAAGATGGTTATGTTATGTTATGTGAACTTTGATAATCTAATCAAGATTGTATCACCTAATTTAGTAGTGCAATAAAGGAATACTAACTATTAATGATGTATTCACAATACTAAAAATATTAACAATTATGATAGGACCAAGGATATCACCAAGAAGGAAGGCAAACGAAGAATGGTAAGCTCCTTGGTTGTAACCTTTGATGATGTAGATATGTCCTTGATAGATAGGGGATGTAGGCTCATGGTGTGCTCAAGCTTCCAACAGATGGCGTGTCTTATCATGTATGAAAATGGGTGAGGGTTTCAACAATGGAGGTTTGGTGAATTTTAACATGGTAAAGATGTAAAAATGACTTTGATGTAGTGGCCAGTGGGGCATTATAAGTTTGGATGAAAGTGGAAAATGGATTATGAGAGGGAGGGCTTTTATTTGTAGGCCAAGGGGTAGAGAGATGGAGGGTTAGGATACAAGGATAGAAGAATGGTGAGGGAGGGCTAGGATGCTTTGAAAGGGGAGCACATGGATTGTGCTTGTTTGGAGCCAAAAGGGGAGAGACACTTGTCACAAGGAGGATGAGTGTGAGGAGATGGGATAATGGTTGGTCAAAGGGAGTAATGAGGGAGGAAGGGTGTGAAAGAGGAATGTAAGAGGTATATAATGGCATATAAGAGGCATTAATGGCATGTAAGAGCCATAAATGCTCTTGGATAGGGATGGAAGAGAATAAGGGAGACTTTTCACTTTGGCTTGGGTTAGCTAGTCTTAACCCTTTCTTAAAGTTGTGCACATGTTTAGGAGGGGGATTGGACTTAGTTTAGGAAGGGGGTTAGGGGGCAAGTGGCTTAGCTTTGATGGGATGGGTTAGTTAGGTGGCTAAGTGAGGTTAGTATGGGTGAATGGGTTGGATTAAGGGTAAAGGTAGGGTTTTAGGGATGTTTTTAGAGGTTTGGATAATTTATTAAATGATTTATTTAATAAAATGGAGGATGTGGGATTAAATTAAATAGTTTTGAGGATTTATTTAATTTAATAGAGGAATAGGGATTTAATTGATAGATTGATTTTGGGTTATCATTCGATTTTATCAATTGGACTATACTAGGGGATGGTGATTAATTAATTAAATAATAAATATTTAGTCAGTAATGTCCTAAGAGATGAATAAATAAGATTACTGAGTGACGTAATTAGATTTAGGTCTACATTTTGCCCATCTTTGACATAGCGTTGGAACAATATTATTTCAAAGAAGTTTGGATGTAAATGATGTGAAGAAGATTTTCAAAGCAACATGGTTACCATAGTTTTGAGTAGAAAAGGAGAGAATGGATTGTGTGATGCCCCCTCAAGAAGGTAGAGGAAAAAGAAAATGAGACTTGGTGACTTCTTGAAAATTTGCAGCAAGCTAGGAAGAGTAGGAGGACATAGAAGGATTTAAAAGAGGGTGAATAAGATAATTAAAGGAAAAAATGAAAGAAGGCTAGAGGAAAAGGAGGTCACTGGAGGAGTCATAGAGGAAGATAGGGCACCTCATGGGGGCTATAAGGGGCTTGAGTGAGGCTACAAAGGGTTATTGGCTCTCATATAGATGATGAGATATTGTTGTTTGGAGCACTGACTTGGACAATACAATGGTTGTGCTTGGATGAATAGAGCATCAGACGGATGTGGTATGATGAGAATGAGTGTGACAAACACCAGATCGATTGGTAGGGAAAAAACTAGCCTTTAATTTTTTATTTTGCAGTATTTTTAGTGTTCCTGTGATGTAGGAAACACGATCCTCTGGACACCCAATTTAGTAGTGAAATAAAAGAATACTAACTATTAATGAAGTATTTGCAATACTAAAAAGATTAACACTTACGATAGGACCAAGGTTATCACCAAGAAGGAAGGCAAATCAAGAATGGTAAGCTCCTTGGGTGTAACCTATAATGACATAGATATGTCCCTGATAGATAGGGGATGCAGGTTCACAATTTTCTCAAGCTTCCAATGGATGGGGTGTCTTATCAAGCATGAAAATGGGTGAGGGTTTCAAAAATAGAGGTTTGGGTGAATTTTAACATGGTAATGATGTAAAAGTGGTTTTGATGTATTGGTTGATGAGGAATTATAAGTTTGCATGAAAGTGGATGATGGATTGTGAGAGGGAGGGGCTTTATTTATAGGCCAAGGGGTAGAGAGATGGAGGATCAAGATGCAAGGATGGAAGAATGGTGAGGGAGGGCTAGGATGCTTTGAAAGGGGAGCACATGGATTGTGCTTGTTTGGAGCCAAAAGGGGAGTGACACGTGTCACAAGGAGGTTGAGTGTTAGGGGATGACATAATGGTTGGTCAAATGGAGTAATGAGGGAGGAAGAGTGTAGAAGATGGATGTAAGAGGTATTTAATGGCATGCAAAAGGCATTAATGTCATGTAAGAGCCATAAATGCTCTTGGATAGGGATGGAAGAGGATAAGGGAGACTTTTTGACTTTGGCTTGGGTTAGCAAGTATTAACCCTTGCTTAAAGTTGTGCATATGTTTAGGAGGGGGATTAGACTTGGTTTAGGAAGGGGGTTAGTGGGCAAGTGGCTTAGCTTTGATGGGATGGGTTAGTTAGGTGGCTAAGTGAGGTTAGTATGGGTGAATGGGTTGGATTAGGGGTAAAGGTAGGGTTTTAGGAATGTTTTTAGAGGTTTGGATAATTTATTTAATAAAATGGAGGATGTGGGATTAAACTAAATAGATTAGGGGATTTATTTAATTTAATAAAGGAATAGGGATTTAATTGATAGATTGATTTTGGGTTATCATTCAATTTTATCAATTAGACTATAATTAATTAAATAAATAAATAAACTAGGGGTTGATGATTAATTAATTAAATAATAAATATTTAATCAATAATGTCCTAGGAGATGACTAAATAAGATTACCTAGTGATGTAATCAGATTTAGGTGTCTACATATTTTTCCTCTTTGACATAGTGTTGGAAAAACATTATTTCAAAGAAGTTTGGATGTAAACGACACAAAGCAACATGGTTGACCTAGTTTTGGGTAGAAAAGGAGAGAATAGACTATGTGATTCCCCCTCAAGAAGGTGACAAGGAAAGAAAATGAGGCTTGATGACTTCTTGAAAAGTTGCAGCAAGCTAGGAGTAGGACATAAAAGGATTAAAAAGAGGGTGAATAATAGAATTAAAGGGCAAAAGGAAAGAAGGCCAAAGGAAAATGAGGTCATTAGAGGAGTCATAGAGGATGATAGGGCACCCCAAAGGGTGTATAAGGAGCTTGAGGGGGTTAAGAAAGGGTTATTGATTCTCATATGGATGATGAGATATTACTATTTGGAGCTCTAACTTGGATGATACAATGGCTATGCTTGGACGATCAGAGCATCAGGCAGATGTGGTATTGTGAGTTCAAGTGTGACAAACACCAAATTAATTAGTAGGATCATAAAACTAGGCTTTAATTTTTTATTTTGCAATATTTTTAGCATTCTTGCAATTTAGGAAACATGATGTTGCAGACATAGGTCCAGTGGGATCATTATAGGGATCGACGGGATTCTGATCCCACAAAAATGGCTAGAGGGCAAGGGTAAAATGGGGGCTTAGGAACAAATTTCATGAGATCAAAAATCTGGTAGTGGGAAAGTGATCCCACCAATGAAAACACACTTTAGGTGGAAAAAACATGGTTTTGCCAAAATGGATAGGGTCAAAGTAGGAATGAGTTAGGGTTTGATTGCTAGGGTAGAAGTCAAAACATGATCCTATAATAAGTGGGGTTGAAGGGATTGCGAAGGCTTAGGTCCTATTGGAACATGCCTCGAGGAACATGGGTTGGGGTGTTTGGGGGTCAAAGGTCAAAGAGTGATCCTGCGATAATCTGTGTTAGCTAGATCATGAGGTTCAAGCATTTGCAAGAACATGATGGTAGGAATGAGGGAAAAAGGGGAAAGTTGTGTAGATAAAATAGGGATTTGATAGAGGAATGGGGGAGTTTTTTAGAAGTTAGGTGATGTATATAAGAAAAAGGAATACTGGCATGTTGTTGGTTTGTATGCAGTGGTCTTTAAATGCTCTGTGTCACGTGAGCGATGGGCAACTATACTACATTCTAGGGAGTAGGTTACACCAACTAACTAGGTGAGGATTGATGGCACTAGCCTAAGGTACTTAGAGAGATTGCCCCATACACAGACATCTATGGCAATGGTTATCACTCTATGTGAGTGATGGCATAGTGAGATAGACACATTTCAATTGCCCATGGGAGAGATGACTATGACACTGGAGTATGTTTGTAGGATTTTCAAATTACCAATGTGAGGGATGCCAGTGATGGAAATGAGAGAGATAATAGGCAAGATGGTAGTACAGGGGCTAGTGGGGCCTAAGGTAGCATACCAGATCTTGCATGGGCAGTTCCCACTAGATGAGCACCTAGACTAGGTAGCCATGGAGAGATGCATTTACTTCTATGTATGTAGGTTGGTATCAAGGTACATTGCTCTAGATATAGGCAAGACAAGAGTCACCCTAGCCCTGATACTGACCATCATGCATATAGTGGATGCTAGAGTGTCTGCAACATGGGGGTCACTGATGTTGTTGGAGTTGTACCAAGATCTACACCAAATAGTCTATTAGGGGGCAAGATGGTAGGGGAGGAGCATGGGGTTCTTGACATTGTTACAGGTGTAGGTGTAGGAGCATATCATAACATTCAAGCCCATTGGATGAAGGGATAGGTAAGCAGAGGAGCCAGATGCATATAGCTGGAGGAAGCCATTGACATACCATCATACAAAGAAGGTGAGCTACTGGAAAGTCCAGATAGATAAGATTCAAGTGGTGCTATGGAGACCATACATGGGTTTGGGGCTATGGGCAGAGGAGGGACATCACCTACCATACACCATATCACCATGTTTCATTTTTTGGGTGATGGGAGTATGTTGCCAAGTAGTACCAGTTGGATAGGGCCTTGTGATAGTTTGGATGGGTATAGGTGGCTCTAGGGGAGCCAAACTAGTATTAGTGAGCTACATGTGAGCCAATTTTGATCTATAGGTCAGTGCTCTAGAGAGAGGGATTATTATAGGTATGGCAAGACTTAGCACCACAATAGTGGGATTGGTTTGGTGGAGTGGTAAATGTGGGCTCCACATAGGAGTACCGAGATTGGTTTGAGTAGCTAAGGCAAGTAGGCTGAGTGCAGGTGACTAAAGCCATAGTGGTGGTAGGAGAGATAGCCCAAGTAGGTAGGTAGGGTTGATAAGTAGCCAGGGGACTATAATAGTGGATAGAGGCAATGGTGTAGGAGGAGGGGCCAACCAAGCAGAGGCAGAGGGGTGTGAGGGATTTGAGGCTAGAGGAGAGGAGGGCATAGCTAGAGAGGGGAGAGGAGTGGCCAGCAATGGAGAGGAGACTGTAGGCAGAGGCCATAGGGGCTATAGGTAGAGGAGGAGGAAGTGGCAAAGGGGGCTCATCTTTAGGGAGAGGAGATGATGGACTAGCAAGCCAATAAGTGTCCCTACAATAGACACATGAGGCACCCAACCAGTTGCTGTGAGACACTCTTTAGGAGAGAGACTAGCATAGGATTAAGCAAGATCAACTATGTCATGATGTCACATAGGGATAGGTGGAGAGAGTAGGGATAGAGGTGGGGACACTACGAATGGAGGGTGGGAAGTTGGAGGGGAGGTTAGAGGTGGTGTCACTAGAGAGGTAGAGGTTATAGGCATAGATGGACACTATCCAGGAGGAGAGGGATAGGTTGGTGGTAGAGATGGCAACCCTAAGAGCATAGGTGGAGGGTTGGATGAGATGAGAAGGTTACTAGGAGAGGTGGAGGAGCTGAGGGAGAGAGTAGGATTTTACTAGGGGAGATATCATGTAGTGGTACCAATAGTCTAGATAAAACATTATAGATGGACAAAATAGTCAGGGATAGTTGGGACCCATACAAGCATGTAGGGAGGGGGAGAGAGTGGATGGAGCACTGGGGGCTCTCAAAGGATAGGTGGGTCTCAACACATAAGGTAGAGCCATAGGACAAGATAGAGCTAGAGGCAAGACACGGGGATTTGTGGGAGGAGGGATGAGGTAGAGGGTTTGGGCATTAGAGGAGGACAAATGGGGCCACCATCTCCACCACCACTAGCACCAAGGGCATAAAGGGGTACCTATGAGTCCTATGATGAGGAGGCGAAAGATGAGGGAGATCTCTGATATGTTGTTTTTGATATATTATTATTTTTCTTTGGATGTATTTTTTTGGTGGGTATAGATCCAATGTATTGATATGGGCCTTTGTACTATATAGACACTGAGATAGCTAGACTATGATGGATTGTGGTTTTATTATTTGAAAGGATAGGGGATTTATTCTTTATATATTGATATTGATATTTTTATATGATGAGATATAGATAAGAGACTGATGTGTTTTTATGCAAGATCTGATATTTATGAGAGACATGATGTTGTTGATAGTTTGTGATGTAGGATATGATGTTTATGATGTGATTTTTTTTGGATAGTGCCAATATGTTTCTGATGCAAGATGTGATGTGCTTGAGAATGAGATTTTTTTTGGATAGTGTTGATATGTTTGTGATGTAGGATGTGATGTGCTTAATGATGAGTTGTTTGTGTGGATAGTGCGGATATGTTTGTGATGCAAGATGTGATTTTCTTTATGATGAGTTGTTTGTTTGGATAGTGCTTATGGTGATTTTTGTGATAACTAAGAAAATAAGTGAAAAACTAACATGAGAGATGGTAATGGATGTGATATGTTTTTGACTTTTGAAAAAGTATAAATAGAAATGAATGTTTTTATAAATAATAATAATGAAAACATGAACCAAGAGATGAAATATGAATGTATGATAAAAAATGGGATAAAAGTGGATGCACACTTATGATGATGGTTAGGCTAAAATGGGAATCTAAACTATGATATAAGATGATAAAAAGAACATAAAATATGATAATGACTTATGATAAAATGAACACAAACTATGGTAAAATGGACATGAGATTTAATGATGATGGAACATAAGAAAGATGACCACCAACCATTGATAAGAAAATGTGATAAATGAAATAAAAGTTATAACAATAACATATGTTAAGTGAACAAAAGATTAGGCTGATGAAATATGATAAATGCACCTAACATATGATAAATAAATGTAATCAATGGTGGTAAAAAATGATAAGATAAAAATAAAATATGATAATGGATATGATAAATGAACAAAATTTATGATGAGACAACATGGGAACTAATTTGAACACTATGATGGCAGATATGATGGAAAAACACCATTGATGATAGTAAAATATGATAAAGAAATTAAAAACTATGATGCTAGAACATGAGGAACAAACTTAATCAATGCTGATAAACCATGATAAAGAGTGATCATAAAAAAATGAGAAACTGATCTTTAAAAGTATGATGATGAAAAATGATTTGAAAAGAACTTTAGCTATGATGATAAGATATAGGATAGATGGGATTAAGCCTAGGATAGTGAACTATGATAGAGAACTCAATTGATGATGGTAAAACCTTAGCCTAGGGATTATGATTTGTAAGAGTATGATAATGAAGATGAACTCAATGTTTGAGGATAAGGAAATTGAATTGAGAGATTTTGATGATGGAAGGATCAAAAGGGTAAAAAATGATGGGTGATGTAAAGAAAAGAATGCAGTTGAAGCAATTGATGAAAAAAATAAGGGAGGGGGTTTAGGGGAATGTAGGGGAGATGAGTGATCATGATATGAAAAGTAAGTAGGGTGTAGGGGGATGGTGCAACATATCACTGATTGGTTAGGACCTTGGTTAGGAGGGAGGAACAATATGCACAAATTTAAACATAGCATGTGTAGAAGACTTAGGGGGATGGGATTAGGTAAGAGATCAGGATGATGGGAAAGGTGAGAACATGGTACATAATAACTTGTGAGAGAATGGGGTTAGAGAGGGTAAGTGTGATGTAGAAAGAGAAGGTGTAGGAGGGGACTAGTACATAAGTGTGTGAGGGTGGTACAAACAAGAAATTATTTTCATATGGGACACAAAAATGGTGAGAATGAGAGGATACACTAGCTAAAGCTTGAGGATGGGGCACTTCATAAAGAGGTATCACCATGTAGTGTGAGCACTTTATTTGATATAGGAATATTAGGGATATGCCAAAGTTACTAAGAATATCAAGGCCTTTTCCCTAATATTACATAAGACTAACTCGAACAAGCATGCAAGGATTGTCCCAGCATCACATATGAGGCCCATAGAAATCAGCGTGGAAATGATGTTAGGTGATCCACAAGTAAACAATATTTCCCAATTGCATCACGTGATTACAAATGAAAACATGTTTAGAATATACAAGGGTGATATTTGACTAACTCACAAGTAGAAAAAGACCATGTTCAAAGCCATGCTTTTGAGTTACCCCAGTCAAAGCACACCATGGTATAGAAGACCATGATGACCATGAGGAGGGAACAAGTAAATCACTTGGAAATGACCTATTTGAATAAATATACACACAAAAAGCCTAGTAACTAGTAGAAAGAATAAATCCATGATAAAATAACCTTTTACCAAATATATTAGTATAACTAGTTACTAATAAGCTAAAGTTAGGTATGAGGAAGGACACATCCTATAAGGACCTAGTGACAATAAGTTTGGGATGATGACAAAATTGGCAACTATACTTTTCTATAGACAACTTATTAGTGACATGGGGTTTCCATGATAGGACTTGAAAATATAAAAACATGGCCATATAATGGGTGGATGACTCATGAACTTATGATAGAATAGAGTTACGGGTGTGCATATGATGGGGAAAAGCTTAGGATGAGGAGATAGTATTGATGTATTCTGGTTATTTTCACCTAGGTATGATACACAAATTGTGTTATTGTTACAAGGGTATGGTACATAGAATAGAACTATTGTTACAAGGATATGATACATAGAATACTACTATTGTTACAAGGGTATGATACATAGAATACTCCCGTTGTTACAAGGATATGATACATAGAATACTATTGTTGTTACAATAATGTGATATATAGAATACTACTATTGTTACAAGGATATGATACATAGACATGATAAAAAGGATAAAATATACTTGATATAAAACATGTGGTAGGATACAAGAGTGGGACAAATATGCTAACCATGGTAGAATACACAATCTAGGTAGGCTCTCTAAACCAATGGATTTAGAAAATAAATGTCATGATTTGGTGGAGTGCGAGGATGAAACTCTTGGAACATCTTGGAAAATGGGAAGATGGGTGATGAGGTACAAAGGGGTGATGGGGGAGATGTAGGTCATTAATAGATAATGAATAGGCTAAGTACACACCTAATTAGTAGGTTTTCACTAGGGGACCTATCCAAGGTGCTTGAATTGCCAAATTTTCACCATTGGACACTTATTTTTCTTTACTATTTTTTCATTTATTTTCTCTTCCATTTTATTCCCTTTTAAGGGAGTAGGATACATTGAGGATTTTTTAGGCATAAAATTTCTTTAGGTGAATGATGTTGTAGGGATCATTCAGGACTTCACCCTCAAGTGTGGATAACTAAGGCCCCCGAGCCAAAAGATGTTGTGACCACATAAGGATCAAGCCATGTGGGCTCAAACTTGCCTTTCTTTTCATGGTCAACTTGGAGCTTCATTTTTTCCTTGAGGACCATGTCTCCTTGAAATCAATGTGGATGGACTTTCCTGTCGAAGTTGCACTTAAGATGATTTTGGTAGACCATGAGGTGGTCATAGGCTTGTTGCCTTCTTTCATCAAGTAAATCTAGCTAGGTAAGTCTAGCTACTTTGTAATCCTCATCTAATATCTAGCCCCATAAATAAATGCACAGGGATGGGAGTTCCACCTCAATAGGTAACACTACTTCAGCACCATAAACCAAGGAGTATGGGGTTGTACCTATGGATTTATGGAATGAGGTGAGGTAGGCCCATAGGGTAGGGTTGATTTGAAAATGGCAATAATGGCCTATATCATTGACAACTTTCTTTAGGATTTTGAGTAGGCTTTTATTGGTTGCCTCTTCCTAACTGTTACCTTATGGGAAGTATGGGCTAGAAAAATGGTGATGGATATGAAGGGAAGTGCACACTTCCTCCATATTGATATTTTCAAAATTACCTCCATGGTTAGTAAAAATGGGAGTTGGGATGCCAAAGTGACATATGATATGATAGAGGATAAATTTAGATACTTAAACTCCTATGGGAGTAACAAGAGGGGTTGCCTCTACACACTTAGTGAAATAATTAGTGGCAATGATTATCCACTTGTACCCTTCTAAAGAAAGAGGTGTTATAACACCAAAAAGGTCAAACCCCCAATATGTAAATGGCTATGGAAGTGAAATAGGTTATAGATCTTGAGCTAGGTCTCAGATTAGGTTAGCATGTTGTTGACAGGGTAGACACCTTTTCACAAAGTCACATGCATCATGCTCTAGAGTAGGCCAATAATATCCATCCCAAAGGATTTTCTTAGCTAGCACTATTCTACTTGTGTGAGCACCATAAAGTCTGGCATGTACCTCTTTGAGGGTCATTGTAGCCTCATTTTGGTCTAAACATTGAGAGAGAGTATCATGATAGCCACAACGATATAGGGTTTGAGCTATGATAGTATAATAGGATGCTCTACGAATAAGGTTTTGGCATTGGGTTTGTGTGAGATGGGGAGATATAATACCATTTTGTAGGTAGGCATGAATTTTGTGGTACCATGGGGATTGGGGACCAACCAAGATGCATACCTATGTTGATTCATCATTCTCATATGCACTCTCATGTAATTGCTCAAATAAGAATTCATACTACATAGCCTCTCGAGGGATTTCCAAAAGTGAAGCAATAGTGGCCATGGCATATGCTACCTTGTTTTTCAATTTAGGGATCTGTATGAATTGGATCGAGGTAAAATTTTCCTTCAATTGGTCTACCAAATCCTTTTAAGGCTGTAGCTTGTCATCTTTGGTTTGATATTCATCCAAAACTTGCTTGATAATAAGTTGTGAATCTCCAAAGACCTATAGCTCTGTGATGTTCCACTCTATCACTGAGGTGTGACTAAGAGTATACCAATACTAGAGCCATGGCATGTGTAAGATCCATCAAAGTATAATTTTCCAAGATTGTTGTTCTTCTATTTAATAGAGGTGTTCATTTGGGAATTCCATAATGAGAAGGTGATCCACAACCAAAGGTACATCTTCTAGGTGATTGGCTATAGTCTAGCCTTTGATAGCCTTTCTATCAATATATTGGATGTTGAATTCATTGAGAAGCATGACCCATTTATCCAGGTGCCCTATGGGCACTATGTGTGACAACATATACTTTAATGGATCAATTTTGGATATTAGTTGCATGGTGTAGCTTAACATATAATGGCACAACTTCTGAGTGGTAAATACTACATCTAAGCAAGCCTTTCCATTGGTGTGTAATTGAGCTCACATCCAACTAGAGTATGGATAATGTAGTAAATAGCCCTTTCCTTGCCTGTATCATCAAGTTGTGTGAGAAGAGCACCTAGTGGTGTTGGGGTAGTTGTGATGTATAATATGAGTGGATAGCCTACAATTAGAGGAACCAATATAGGTAGATTGGCCAATTATTTCTTGATCACTTCAAAGTTATGTTGGTAAATGGGGTCTCACTTGAAGTTTTGATCTTTTTTGAGTAAATGTGTAAATGGCTGGCACTTATTAGTGAGCTAGGAGATGAATCATCTAACTGATTTTATTTTGCCCTGAAGAGAGGGAAGCTATTTGAGTGTCTTATGAGGAGCCATATCCATGATGGCCTTGACCTTTTTAGGTTCAATCTCAATACCACACCATGATACAATGAATCCCAGAAGCTTTCCTAAGGTAACACCAAATATGCATTTCTTAGGATTAAGCATGAGATGATATTTGGCCAATCAATCAAACACTTCTTTAAGATGAGATAAGTGATCAAGGGTATTAAGATATTTCACTAAAATATCATCCACATAATCCTCCAGTGTTTTATGGATTACAATCATGGAAGATGATTATTATGGCACATGGATATGTTGCCTCAAATTTCTTTAACCTAAATGGCATAATGTTATAACAAAATGTCCCTAAGGGGTGGTAAATGTTGTTTTATGTTGGTTTGTCTCTGCTATCTAAATTTGATTGTATCTAGAGAAACCATCCATTAGTGATAAGAGCTCATGGCCTACACTGATATCAACAATCATATCTATGTTTGGTAATGGGAAATCATCCTTCGGGAAAGCCTTGTTGAGATCTCTAAAGTCTGTACAAATCCTAATATCACCAAAAGGCTTTGTGATAGGTACCATGTTGAAGATCCATTCTAAATAGTCAATTGGGTGAATGATCTTTGCCTCTAGCAAGTTTTCTAACTCTACTTTAACCAATAAGGAAACTTTGGGATGCATTTTACAGAGTTTTTGATTGACAGGCTTGGCCTTTGGATCTACAAAAAAATGGTGTACCACTAGCTTGGGGTCCAACCCTAGCATGTCTTGATAGGACCATGCAAAATGACCAATATTTTCATGGAATTTGATGAGAAGCTCTTCCTATTTAGGTGGTAGAGATGTCACAATGTATGTGATCTATGGTATGTTGGTCAAACTAATATTGATCGGTCTAATTTCTTCTATCAAGATTGATGATATGGTAGGCTTGTAATCCTATGGCGGGAGGATGAAATCTCCATCCTTGAGTGCCTCTAAGAGACTTTCACCATCTGATGCATCCTTAATTTTCTTTTCATTTTTTGAATCATTCATTGGTGCTCCAGAGGAGTTTTCACTAGAGGATGGTTTTTCTTTTCTTTTTTTCTTTGTTGTTTTATTTTCTAGTTTAATTTTGTGACTAGATATTTCGTCCTCCCCAAAGTAACCTGCTAGGTTTAGTTTGTGGACATATGTTGATGGTGGTGGTGATCATTTATGCAATATTTATGCTCCCATGAATCTAAGGAGCACATGCCCTATAGAGAATTTGTCAACATGGGCAACACTTGGTTGGTCCCAATCAATGAGTTCAAGGTGAGAAATTGGTAAGTCTATGAGATGTAGGGATAATTGGTAGAGCACAAAAGCTCCTAGGATAATTTCATCATAGAAGATATCATCATAAGATTTCTTTTCTACTTCCTCTAGAATGTCTTCAACCTTGACGTGACTATTTTGGATGTTTGTGAAGGTATGGCCTTCTTTGATGGTGCCCCTAGTGAGAAGGAGTCCATAGCCTAAGCCTTTTTTTTCTTTTCTTTGTATGTTTCCACAAGTTTCTTAATGTCTAACTCCAAATGGCCTAGAACACCTCCTTGATAATCCCATTTTTTAGTAGCAAGGTGATGTGACCATGGGTATTTTTGTTTGAGGTGATTGAGGAGTTCTTCACTTTTTGGAGGTGACTCTTTGTATAGCCATGTATTAATGTCTAGAATGGTTTCCTCTCCATTGAGGATACCTTTGGTGATAAATATGGTAGGGCCTAGTTGCCTAAGTTGAGGGGTTGTATCTAGCCTCGGTCCTTGATGTGTCAGCTACCCTTGAGTATGTGGATCAAGTGGTAAAGCACCAAAAAAAAAGAATCTATGAGACTATACTCTTCACAACCTTTGTGGTTGATCTTAGTTGTGGAAAGGGTGAAAGCTAAAATGGTATTCGGATCATGGTAGGTGCCAGAGGAACTAGCCATGGTGTGGCCAATTTTGATTCCAGGAAAATGGTTGATGTAGAAAGCTTTGATTGCATTGCAATAAGCAAAGGGTTCAAGATCTATGTGGATGGTTACCTTAGTGTCATTATGTAGAAAATTGATGCACTGATGATATGTGGATGGAATGGTTTTCATGGCATGAATCCATGGTCAACTAAGCAGGATGTTGTACGAAAGGTTAAGATTAAATATGTGACAAATTTTTTCTTGAGTGGCTAGGCTGACTCTGAGAGGTAGCAAGATTTTTCCTTCAATGGTGCACTCCAAGTTGTCATATGCTTTGATGGTAATGACCTCATTAAGGATATCTACCTTAGTGTATCCTACTTGTTTGATGAACTTTAAAGTAGATAGATTTAAAGTTGATCCATTATCTATCATGACCCTTTTGACGATAAAGTTAGAAATCATAACAATTATGCAAAGTGGAAGTATATGGTCGGGTTCAACTATTGGGATGTTAGAGGTTTTGAAGGATAGAGCACATGATGTGGAAAGATGGCCAACCAAGTTGTGGAACTCGATGGCATTTATGTTATTGGGGACACGTGACTATGGAGAGTACTATTGAGGATCTCTTGATAAAGTGGGCTTATTCATAAGAGATCTAGAATAGAAATCTAGGCTAGCATATTTCCAAGGTGTTCCAAGATATTATACTACGATCCTAATGGGGGTGATCCTAATGAAAGTGGTCTCGATTGAGGTGGTATTAATGGCATAGATATAGATGGGCTAGCTATATTCAATCAAGCTCATCGAGTAGTAACTACACATTGGGCATTTGGGCCTTTGATGTTTATAACATTGATAGAAGGCTTAACTTGTGATATGCATTCAATAAGGTTTCCATAGTCTAAGTATGCTAAGGTGTAGTTTTGAGATTTATCTCGATTATCTCCTTGCTTGTTTTGATCATTGTTGGGTTTGTTGATAGGAGTGTTTGTAGGTGCCTTACTATTGTTTCTATTATGGGGAGGAAAAGCATTTTGGTATATCAATAATTCTACATTTGGTGAGGTTGGTGCCCACATCGTGATCTCTTTCTAATCAATAAGGTCTTGGACATAGTCATTGAGTTGCATGCATTTGAGGGTGGTATGTCCTTTAACATAATGGAATTTTCAAAACTCATTATCCTTATACCAAGATATTGTAGACTAATTTGGTTCCAAGGGTTGTGTTTGTGGATGTTGAATAAAATTATCCTTGGCTATTTTTTCAAAGATTGCATCAAGGGGCTTCCCCAATAAGGTGTATACACAAGGTTGTCTTTGAACATGTGGTTTAGGTCTAGCCAAAAGTGTGATAGCATTAGTCTAATTTTTATGGCTAGGTATTTGGACATTGTGTTGATTGTTCTACATAGGTGACTACTAATAGATTGGTGGCTATTGCTGGTAAGGTTGTTGTTGACAAAACATGGTGGGAATGTTAGCTGCTGTCCCGATGACATGAACATGTTGAGTGTTAGTGACGCCATCAGCAACTATGTTCTTATTTTTATTCCAATATTGTGGTTTGTCATTGCTTGGACCTCAATCCTGGGTGCTTTCCTTGTAAATTTTGATGACTCCATCCTTAATAATCCCTTGCTCAAGTCCCATCTCTTTTTCTTTAATTGCTTTATATGTTTGTAAATAGTTCATAACCATATGATGGGCAAGACTAGGTTGTGTGTTGTTAATGAACATTTTGACGAGGTGACATTCAAGTATGCTTAATGAGATCCTAGTTGTGAGAGTTTTCCAATATTGTAAGTATTTGAAAAGGATTTCTCCTCCCTTTTTCTTGGTATGAACTAGGTTGACTATAGATAGTTCAGTCTCAACTAGATGTGCATATTTAGTGAAAAAGGTTTTAGAAAGATTAGCAAAGATATTAATGGTACGTTGGGGTATTTGACAAAACCATTCGAAGGCAAGCCCCCCTAAGCTTTTCAGAAAAAGTTGCATGAGGAACACATCATTATAGGCCACTTCTTGATATTGCATATAGAATTCCTTGATGTGGGTGACTGGGTCACTTTTCCCTCTAAATTTATCAAACTTGGAAATCTCAAAATGTTTAGGAAAAGGTGTCATCATGATGGTTTTGTCAAATGGGAATGGAAAACAATTTTTGAATTTGAAAGTTTTTGAGTCTATCCCATCCTTGAGGGATTTGAGATCATTTTTCATCTCTTCACTTAGAGTTTATAGGAATAGTAACAGGTACCCCCAGTCTAGGTGCCCTAATGTGGTATGTGCAGTGGATGTTGAAGGCTGATATGGGAAAACTTGACTGCCATATGGTGGTGGCTAAAAAATAAGTTGCACTACTATTGGGATGGATGTTATGGGTTGTTGGAATGTAGTTTGGGCATACTATTGCATCTAATTTATAGATTGCTGTTGAAGAACATAGGTGTGAGGTTGTTTCCCTACTAGATCATTCTTGCAGGGATTCCTCGGTATACTACTAGTGTGATGACTATGGCCATTCTTTGGGAGTGTATACCTTGCCCAAAAGATGTAGGTCATGCTCCTACTTGAGAAAGCAATTGAGTATTAACAAGTGCCAGGTAATTGATGTGAGGAAGAGTGTTCACAACTGGGTATTACAATGGAGTGGTGATTTTGCTATTGCCTAAGGGTGGCATAGAAAAATAGTTGGTAATGGGTGGTAATGAATATGCTTGAGGAGGAAGGGATGAATGTGACTGAGGTATGGGTATGATAGTGCTAAAGGGGATACTAGTGGTAGGCCCCATGTATCATACCAAAACTCCAGGGTCCTAGAGGAAATGAGGCTAAAGTACTTTGGCTAGTGATAAATGGATTGATAGTGATGTTTGGTGGGATGGAAGATGAAGTATTTGACCCTAATGGAGGCATTCCTATAGTGTATTGGGATGTAGGTTGGATGTTTATGGTACTAGTAAATGGATTGGATGTGTTTTGATATGGTAAGGAAAATGTTGTGTTACTAAGTGAAAACAGAGTATATTTCAAAGTAGGGACATGGGTGGTGGAAGAAGATGTAGATGGTACACTTGTGGTTGGTTGGGATGTGGTATGAACTAAGGGTTGAGTGAGGATGGGTTAAGTTTTTTTAGAATGGGAGCAGTGACCTAGGTTGAGGGGATATTTGAGTCTGCTAGTTATGCTTGTGTTGGTTGGTACCCACTATTTGGTGAAAAGAAAGGATCATGAGGAATAGATGACCCTCTAGATGGTGGTTTCCATCCAAATAGAAGATATCTAGGATCTGTAATGTTGGTGGGTAGTAGTTGTGCAAAGTCAAAGGCACCAACATTGTCTCTTAAGAAGTTTTCCATGATGGTCTCCCTATATCTATCTATGATGGTATTAACAATGGTTGTGTGTTTGGGTTGGTTCACAAAAATATTAATATCTATTGAAGAACACACTTCCTTAGGATATTATGGTAGTGGATCCAGTGGTGTCATGGAAACTATGGGGTATGGCTGAGCCCGAGCTGTGCTACTACTAAGACTAGGATCCATGTCCTCCTCTTTCCATTTACTCTTACTGAAACATGTGGTAGGTGCCATGAAATTCTGACTTTCCTAAGGATATAATGAAACAAGATGATGATAAATGTCTGTGAAAATATGATTTATCTAGGTGCAAATAAAGTGGAAGAATTGCCTAAGATGCAAAGGAGGATGTGTGAAAATATTTTTAGTGATATCTATGGTGGCTTAAATGATATGGTACAAAGTGAAGGAGAGTGTTTCCCTTAAATGTGAACTTTTGAGAATGTAGTGGTGATATAAAACCCTAAGGTAGCCTTGTGACCTTTTGGAAGACAACTGGGGATCAAGTGTATAGCCCAACCTTTTGGTTAAGGTGATGTGAGACACGAGTGATAATTTATCCTAAACAATTCTTAGTTTTAAGGCCAACTATGATATTGAGATGGGTGAAGATTTCTTGAGGGAAACAAAAGATTAATAGGATGATGTGAAATGTTTCTAAATGTGGAGTAAAAAATGGAGGGAAATAGGGTTTAATGATGCTTAATTTTGGAGGATTCCTGAAAACCTAAGGTTGTTGACAAAAGGGAAGGAGATGATTCTATCAAATGCTTAAATGGGATAGTGGAGCTATGTGAAAGACTAATCCTATGAGGATATAAGTGCATAAGTGTGTGTAGAAGAACAAGGACCTAATAAGAGTAAGTAACATTAGAGTTATCAATAAGGCTATGTTTACCACCTCATCAAAAATTTAGGTTTTGAATTTTGTAATCCCACTCAGTTTGTAGTGTATTGTTCACACCATGTATCTCAACTTGGTCAAGTTTAGTGATCCTTGGATTGGGGGTATACTTCTTGAGTTTTTCTTCTATTTCTTTGTAAATTGGTATTTGAGGGAGTTTAGCCTTTTTGAACTTGGTCTTAGCTTGGCCTAACATGAGATAACTCTAGGATATTTTCTTACAACTGTAGGTTTTTATAGGCAGTGACTACGCTAAATATACCTTTTAACCTAGGGTTGAAAGCATAAAATAGTTGAGGAGTAACTAGGCTTTAAGAGAATGCTATGTTTTTGTAAAGGGGCAAAGTGGTTTGGGTATTTTCTTTAGGATGTAAACATCAAAGTGGGACAAACTAGGCTTAGGATTATTGCGAATAAACTTGCTAACAATCCTTTTGCACAAAGGTAAGGAGGACCTTTTGGTGAAAATGAATTTTTTTTTATAAGGAAAGTTTTCAATGAAATAAGATATGTAACAAGGGTATTTTGAAAAAGAGAACTTTAGACCAAGGAGAAATAAAAAGTTTATTTGCAACTTGACTTTGTTAATGACTATTCTTGAGGTAACAAGGATAGTTTTGAAAAAGGTAAAGTTGAACCAGAACTAAAGTTGTTGCAAATGGACTTGCTAACAACTATTTTAGGGATAACAAGGATAGGACGTTTTCTGATGTGATGGATTATGAGCAAACAATTTTTGAAAGGACAAAGCAACTTTGAGAAAGACAAAAGAATGATCTCTTTAGCAAAAGGGTTTGATAGTAACTACAGAAATTGTGTAATTTTTTTACAATTTTTTTTCATGGGTCTTTTACACAAATAAGAGAATTCAAGCACACTCTTCATCCCTAAAGTCAAATTTTGGTTACAATATGCTATTTAATGACCCACAACTTGATGTCTCCCGATTCTAGTGCAATATGTGCCTCTAATTGAAGAGGTGAGTTGCTACAAGAGTAAATCAACAAATGACAGATATCAAAGAATCTTCAAGGCATGGAAAATAGAAGTTCCCCATCTGTGGGAAGAATGACCCTTGGAGATGAAACCCAAGTAGACTTATGCTTCTACTAGGGGAGCACAATGGTGAGTAATCTTCGGGATGTTGTTTCCCTTGCACTGTAAATAACATACCAAGGATAAAAGGGTAGCTACTAAGTTGGTTCATAATTAGGTCTATGGAGTCTCACCAAATGTTTCTTATGTATGTGATCCACTTAAGGATCTATTCTAGACATGCTGAAATCATGGGAAAGTTTTTCCACCTTAGGCTACCCCAAAAAACACACCACTCGAACTTGGGTGATAGAGCAAGAAAGTTTACCTTTCCCCTCATTTATCTATTGGCTAGATTATTTACTGGTTTGAGTTTCTCACCAAAGGGGACGTGCTTCCCAAAGATGGATGAACTTGCTAGAAGCACTCCTAGGTTGTTGCAAATGATATTGCTAACAACTGTTAGTACATGCATCATGTAGTTAAATGGTTCTACTTTGCAAAAAATAGAGAATTCAAAGATGTGCTAAAAGACATAATCATAATACACACAAGACACTTGATCTTTAGCATTCAATTATTCATTTCCAACTTCACAATGATGGTCAACAAAATAAATCACGTCAAAAAAGGAAATCAATCAAGAAAGATTTTAAAAGGAGAGAATAAGAATGAGTTTATCCTTAGGCATTCAAGATTTGATAGATTTATTTTAATCCCTAAAATGGAAGTGTTTTCACATAATGCTCATTTGCATTTTAAATGAAATATTCATCAGATTGGTTCAATTTTTAATACTTGACATTCAAGAGTAGATTTTATTTTTTCAAAATTAAACTATCCAAACATTCCAATGAAAAAAATTCTAAGGTTTAGACATACATTCCATGAAAGAGCAAAAATTGTTCATTTTTAAGCATTTAACACAAGTTTTCTAGCAATTATCATAAGAAAACCTACAAAAATTTGTTAGCATTCTGCTCCCACAAATACCTACAATAGAAGAGTATTAAAATTTGGCATTGGTTAGCCAAACCAAAAAACTTGTGGGTATTAACTTGTAATTGCACAGTGCAGGAATGTAGTTAAAAGATCGCGGGATTAAGGTGCAGAGAACTGGTGAAACTACAACAAAATGGACTATGGTAAAAAAGTAACAGAGCAATCCAATGGTTTTATGGGAACATGTTCCCATGGATAGATGTATCTATGGATTCAACAAAGGAGGGAAAAATTGGGGTATAATGGTTGACTGATTAGCTTAAGTATTTTTTCTAATCTTTTAGAGCAATCCCGTTGGTAAAAACTTGCGTTCCCACAAGAATTAGCTCAGCGAGAATGAAAGAGGTGTTTTAATGGCACATGGGGGTCCCATCAGGCATGCCAAAATGTATAATTAATTTAGTAGTGCAGTATAGGAATACTAACTATTAAAGAAGTATTCACAATACTAAAAATATTAACACTTATGATAGGACCAAGGTTATCGACAAGAAGGAAGGAAAACCAAGAATGGTAATCTCCTTGGGTGTAACCTATGATGACATAGATACGCCCCTAGAAGATTGGGGATGTAGGCTCACTATGTGCTCAAGCTTCGAATGGATGGGGTGTCTTATCAAGAATGAAAATGGGTGAGGGTTTTAACAATGGAGATAATGAATTTTAACATGGTAATTATGTAAAAATGGCTTTGATGTAGTGGTCAGTGGGGCATTATAAGTTTGCATGAAAGTGGGTGATGGTATGTGAGAGGGAGAGGCTTTATTTATAGGCCAAGGGGTAGAGAGATGGAGGGTTCAGATGCAAGGATGGAAGAATGGTGAGGGAGGGATAGGATGCTTTGAAAGGGTATCACATGGATTATGCTTGTTTGGAGCCAAAAGGGGAGTGACACTTGTCACAAGGAGGATGAGTGTGAGGGGATGGGATAATTGATGCAGGAGCATCCAGGAAGAAAATAGTGCAAAAGAAGACTACAGAAATCTAGGATGTGAAGATGGTCAATTGGAATTTTTTGGAGCCTATAATGGCTTATGAACATGAAAGATTCAATACAATATATAATGAGTTTGAGAAGTCCCAATACAATATATCAAGGTCAATAGGCAATGTAATAAGGAACAAATATAATGTAATAAGGATGAAAGCCATGTAATGGCCATATGGGGTAGATCTAGGTGGTTATCATGTTTAGAGTCATGAATAAATCCATTTGGACCTTTATAGGTCGATGGCATAGGTAAAGTATTCATAAATGCATAGGAAACAAAGTTACCAATTTAAATATTTAAATAACAATGGTCAAGTAGTTTTGGAGGGAAAGCAGTTTTAATATGTCTTAGAGTTAATTAATCCTCCCAACTACTTGAAGTTGGTTGAGGAAGGTATGAAGAAGGTTATTAAATTTTAAAAGAACCTTTGTATGGGAGAGAAGCAGAAAAGAGGAAATAAAGCATTTTGTTGTACAGTTGTTTGGGGCAGCAAGCAATAAAATTCTGAGTTTTTCATGCTATTCCATTGAATCATTGAATCCTTCTTTGTTGTAATATCATATTGTGATCTAGAAGGGTTATTTTATTCATTTTAAACTTTTTTGCATTTAATTTAATCTATTTGAAGGAGTAATCTATGATTGTTATCTTATTTATTGACAGTTTTGTCTAAAACTCTGTGACAGTTTTTTTTTTTTTTTTTTTTTCATTAAGAAATGACCCTCCCATGAAATTCTATGGGCCCAAATTCATGGAAGGAATGTTCCAACATGTATATTATAATGCTAACCCCTGAGATACAACACTAGTGCTAAATAGTTGTGTATTTGCAAAGAAGACAAAGAGTTTTGGAGGAAACAATGAAAGTATTCCTTGGCGGTTTGATGGGAACTGTATAGCAGCAAGCAATCTAGCTAAAGGATCAAGGTGTTTTATGATTGGAGGTGTCCTAGGGAATCATAGTGATCATGTGTGATCCATTATTTGGTCTTCAAAAGGTGTGAAGATATGTGTTTGTGAAAACCCCATGAATCAAGGGTTTCAAGGTCTTAAATTGATGTTTTGAGGGATTTAAGTGTAGTAAGTCTAAACCCTTTGAGTTTTGGTCATATTTTGTCATATTATAACTCTCTTAGAAGTTTGGAGTGGAAAGGATTGGAAGAAAATACAGTTTCTTTGTTAAGTGCTTGTTTTTTTATGCCATTTGAAGGTCACTTTGTGAAGGAGGTCAATACTAGTCCAAAGGAGTCAGTGTTAAAATTTTGATATGTTGTAAAAACCTAAAAAGGGTATCTAAAAGTGTAATTTTTTTCTCAAGTTGTTTGGAATAAGTTAGAGAAAACATGGGAAAACTGGTAGAAAAGGGCTAATTGGGCTCATAGGGCTAAAATGTAGTTTGAAGAATTTTTGTCCATTGGGTATTGTTTTGGCTATCAAAAGTGGTTGAATCCTATTGAATATGAATTTTTAACATCATTTATACCTATCCTAAGCATTGGGAAGCACAGTTAAGTCATTTGTGGGTAATTAGCCTTTAGTGAGCCTAAAGGGCTAGTGGGGTTATTGGGTTATTGAAGAGACATTTACTTCATTCCATCACTTTTGCTAACCACTCTGCATCAATAATGGTTGGTCAAAGGGATTAATGAGGGAGGAAGAGTGTGGAAGAGGGATGTAAGAGGCATTCAATGACATGTAAGAGGCATTAATGGCATGTAAGAGCCATAAATGCTCTTGGATAGGGATAAAAGAGGATAAGGGAGACTTTTTGACTTTGGTTTGGGTTAGCAAGTCTTAACCCTTGCTTAAAGTTGTGCACATGTTTAGGAGGGGATTAGACTTGGTTTAGGAAGAGGGTTAGTGGGAAAGTGGCTTAGCTTTGATGGGATGGGTTAGTTAGGTGGTTAAGTGAGGTTAGTATGGGTGAATGGGTTGGATTATGGGTAAAGGTAGGGTTTTAGGGATTTTTTAGAGGTTTGGATAATTTATTAAATGATTTATTTAATAAAATGGAGGATGTGGGATTATATTAAATAATTTTGAGGATTTATTTAATTTAATAGAGGAATAGGGATTTAATTGATTGATTAATTTTGCGTTATCATTCAATTTTATCAATTGGAGTATAGTTAATCAAATAAATTAATTAACTATGGGATGATGATTAATTAATTAAATAATAAATATTTAGTCAGTAATGTGCTAGGAGATGACTAAATAAGATTACCTAGTGATGTAATCAAATTTAGGTATCTACAAAGATAAGTAAGAAGAAAAGAGTAAGGGGTATTCCTAGTCTGAGGAAACCTGATATGGGCCTATGCAAAAATTTTCAAATTTGTTAGATGAAAACAAAAAATTTCAAAAGAAAGGACTATCATTTTGAATAAGCCTTGGAGCTTGCTCATATAGACTTATGTAGACCTATTGGAATAGAGAGCTACTATGGAGATAAGTATTTTTATTCTTTTCATTAATGATTATTCTAGAATGATGAGGGTAATGTATCTAAAAGAAAATTCTAAAGAATTAAAAAAATTTAAGTGGGAGCTGGCAAGAGTAAAGAAAGAAGCTAGAAAGAAGCTAAAGTGTTTGAGATCAGATAGAAGTAGTGAATTCATTTCCAATGAGTTCAATGAGCTTTGCATTGAAAGAAAAATTAAGATACAAGTATCAACTCCTAGTACACCATAACAAAATGATATAGTTGAAAGAAGGAATAGATCCACCATGGATTGTGCAAGATCTTTAATGATAGAAAAGAGTGTTGCAATCAAATATTGGAAGGAAGCAATCGGTACTATAGTGCATACCTTAAACAAAGCAAAACTAAAGAAAGACTCAAATCAAACTCCTTATGAACTATGGTATAGCTACAAACCTAATGTAAGTTACTTGAAATTTTTTGGTTGAAACTATTATATCTTGAAGGAATCTAGGAAAGGTAAGTTTGATGTCAAAGGTGATGAAGGCATATTCCTAGGATGCTCCTACAGAAGTAAAGCATATAAATGTTTGAATTTGTCAACTCATAAGATAATAGAAAGTACACATGTAAGAACTAATGAGTTTGCAAAAAAGAGTGAAGAAGAAAGCAACAAAGAACCTAAGGATTATAGAAATTTTATCTACTATGAACCTGATACATTACCAAATCAAATTGGAAGTCAAAAGATTTCATCTCTCGAGTCCCAAAATCTCCAAAAGTTATCGAGTTGCAACAAGTGCAACCCAAGTCACAGTCTGATGGACCCAAGACACTGATAGTGGGACCAAAGCTTGATATAGGAGATCATTACAAGGTTAGTCAAACAAATTGTAAATCTAAAGAACCTGTGTTAGAAAGCTATGTTAGAAGGCACCATGCACCTAATCAAATAATTGGAGACAAGTCAGGTCGAATGATGACAATAAACAAATTGAAAGGTACATGTTTGCTTGCTGAATTTGAACCTAGATCAGTGAAAAATGCTTTGAATGATGAGAGTTGGATTGAAGCTATGAATGAATAAATAGAATAGATAGAGAGGAATAAGACTTGGACTCTTGTTCCTAGAGCCAAGGATAAAAATGTAATTGGCACAAAATGGGTTTTTTAGAAATAAGTTTAATGGAGATGGAGAAGTTTCCAGAAATAAAGCAAGGTTAGTATGCAAAGGCTATTCTCAATAAGAAGGTATTGACTATGGCAAAAAAATTTCTCTTGTCACTAGATTAGAAGGTGTTAGAACCTTACTTTCTTATGCAACACATAAAGGATTTAAAGTTTATCAAATGGATGTAAAATTTGCATTCTTGAGTGGAATTCTTGAAGAAGAAGTTTACATAGAACAACCTAAAGATTTTGTGGGTCCTAGAAAAAGGGACATGCTCTATAAATTACACAAAGTGTTGTTTGGTCTCAAACAAGCTCCTAGAGCTTGGTAAGAAAGACTTCATAACTACTTGATAAAGATTAGTTTTTAATAACAAATGATAACAATAGCTTATATATCAAAGAAGAATCAGATAAGAAGATTGTATTGGTTGAAGTCTTTGTGGATGACACTTTATTTACAAGAAACGATGAATTATGCTAGGCATTTTTGGAAGAGTTGAGTAAAGAATTTGAGATGTCTATGTTTGTAGAGTCAAAATTATTTGTTGGGTTGCATATCCAATAGAAAAAAGATGCAATCTACATTACTCAATCCAAATATACCAAGGGGATACTAAATAAGTTAGGAATGGATAATTCAAGGCTAGTTGGAACACCTATGTCTACTAGACATAAGCTTTTCAAAAATGATGATTCCAAAGAGGTAGATCAAACCACATATAGATCAATGATTGGAAAATTGCAATATGTAGTGCACACAAGGTCTAATATTGCATTAGTAGTTGGTATGGTGGCAAGATTCTCAACAAATCTCAAAGAAAATCACATGATGGAAATCACAAGAATCATGAGATATCTAAAGGGTACTGAAGACTACGGATTATGGTACAAGAAAGGAGGCAATTTGGATTTGAAAGTATTCATAGATGTTGATTGGGTAGGAAGTGTTGATGACAAGAAGAGCACTAGTGTTGGAGCATTCTTTCTTGGTAAAAGACTAGTTTCCTAGACAAGTAAGAAGTAGAATTGTATTTATCAGTGTACACAAGAGGTGGAATATGGGGTAGCAACAATTAATTGTTCCATTGTTGATTGGTTCAAGCAATTGTTGGCAAGTATGAAGATAGAAATCAAGCAGCTAGTGGTTATATTCTGTGATTACACTAGTGCAATAAATATATCAAAGAATCTTGTGATGCATACCAAAACCAAGCATATTTCTATAATATACCATTTTTTAAGAGAATTGGTAAAAGATAAAGAGGTAAGATTGGAATATGTGAATACAAAAGAACAAATTGCAGCCATATTCACTAAGCCATTACCTAAGGATGCATTTTTGAATCTAAGAGGTAAGTTAGGGGCCATTCCCCTATTTGAAGCTCACTAAATAAATGTTAGTGATGCATCAACCATAGCATGTCGAAGATCAACCACTGATGTAGTATTGAAAAGGGCATATTGCATATGAATCAGTACATGAGGTACACTAATATTTTCTAAATATTGTCTTTGGCATGAGATATCAAAGAGGGAGAGTTTATTGTCATATATCATAAATTTTGTTGAAGATATCAAAGAGGAAGAATTTGGTCTGATATCATAAAGGGAAAGTTTTCTATTAGAAGAAGATGTTGAAGATAGAGTTTGTAGATAGAGGGAGAAGCTAAAGGCAAAGGGAGTTCACACTAATAGAGGGAGTTCTCATGGATGATAATTATAATGAAACTTAGGTATGCTCCTTAGTTTACTCTTGCTCTAAAATTTCATTGTATTATGACATGTTGTGTTGCCATCAATGCCAAAGAGGGAGATTGTTGAAAATAATTGATTAATTGTGTATTATCTTTACTGCTACACAAAATGTCATATCATCACAAATCAGTGTATGTTGAGCTTACTTAGGTGATGTAGATCATTTCATGTGTCTATCAAGCAATCTAGAGTTTACCTAGTTCAAAAGATAGTGTCTACTAAGTTCGCTTGGGTGACAAAGAAAAAGTTCACAGAAGGTTGAGTCCAAGCCAAGCTGACTCAGTTAATGAATGAAATGTTGGATGGAACCAGTGTTAACCTAGTTCACTTGGATACCAAAGGAAATTTGTGAGAATGTAGTGTTAAATGAGTTTACTTGGTTAACATAGGAAAATTGTCTATGAGTTAGTGTCTACTAAGTAGGGTTGGCTAATGAAAGATTTTCTTGTTTTGGCATATTAATTTTAATAGTTTTGTTTATTGGTTCTAGTCAACTAAGGAAATGAATATTAACTATTCTAAGTTGTATTCAAGCCAACTTGATAATGTGTGAGATATAAATATAAGGTCAAGTTGAGGATTGAAAGTGGTGAAAGTAATAAAAGATTTGAAGATGCTTAAAGAAATCAAATTAAAAGGATAAGCAGAATATCCTTGTTGGGCTGCAAAGATACATTCGATCAGAAAGGATCAAGTATACAAGTCATAATTGAGATCTATAATCAAAAATTTAGTTGCATCAGAAATTAGGTCATCTCATTGTTAGTCTTTAACCATTGTAGCAATGATCTAAATCTCTTAATAGAGTTGGCTTAATAACTATTTGTAAATCCTCTACCAAGGTGTCATTTCTAGATTGAAGTGTCTAAAGACCTCTATCAAGGCCACTCCTAACACGGTGATTAAATCATCTGATAGGGTCACACTTAACAATGTGTTTGATAACCTTTGATAAGGTTGGCTTCTAATAGGGCTCACTTTAGAAGGGAAAAAATTAGTAACTAGTTGTAATTGTTGATTTTTCCCAAATTGGGTTTCCAAGTTAAATCTTGGTGTCAGTTGTATTTATGCTATTTCTTTCATGTATATGAAACTAAGTTAAGTAAGGTTAATTACTAACAATTGTGTTGCATAAAAATGTAACTAAAGGAAAACATTAAACAAATAATGCATCTTCCTACATTATCATGAAAAACCTCAAAATATGAAAGAAAACAATGTAAATAAAGGTAACATGAACATCAAAATAGCACTATGCAAACCTCATGAAATCATCAAGTGGTTGATGATTTCCTTGCTCATGGGATGTGGTTGCTCATTATTCCTGCAGCATAACAATGAGGTAGAAGGTGCTTCCAAAATGAGGAGAGGGCTCTCCATTTATAGGAAAATGGATGCAACGGACGGTTGAGATTGAATGTGAGATGGAGGGCTAGGATCTCTCAGGATCGATGAGGTGTCCATGAGGTGGAGGCCAAGTAGACTCCACATGGATTAGGGTTTTGACCATTCAAAAGGGAAAATATGCTCACACATGTGTGAGCAACCTTTGATGGTGACATGATCAATGAGGTGTGAGAAACATGGCTTCTCACAAATGTGTGAGACAACTTGATTCTCATGCAAGAGGACAAGAGGACAAGTGTACAAGAGGTGTGAGAAGGATGGCTTCTCACACATGTGTGAGACAACTTGACTCTCATGCAAGAGGACAAGTGTGCAAGAGGCATGCAAGATATGAGGGATGAGAAAAGTGTGAATATCTCTCACACATGTGTGAGGATTCCTCACACATGTGTGAGAACACACTTAGGATTAAGAGGAGATTAGCTAGGTGATTAGGAAAAGAAAGCATGATTAAGGAAGTGGGTAGGTTTAGCATGATGGGTTAGATAGGCTAGTGAGGTTAGGTGAGGGTTAAAAGTAGGAGCCATGTGCTCAAATAGGCTTAAATGTAATATTTAATTCCTAGTGGGATTTAGGCAAGGAATTAATTAAGTAAACGAAGTACTTAATTAAAAGGAATGGGTTAGGATGCAAGTGGGAAGGCTAGGATTTAAATAAACCTTAGTTTATTTAAATCAAGGAAAGGAAAACATAATTAAATAAATGTAAAATTTATTTAATTAAGGTAGGGGAATTAAATAAATAATGAATATTTATTTAATTGGTCACGAAATGGGTTTTGGACAAATTCCAATGTCTACATTTTGCCCCTCTTTGATATAGAATTAGTAATGTTATATCAAAGAAGAATAAAATATAGTGGCTAGGAGGATAAGACTAGTGGCATGATGCCCCAGTCATGGAAGGATGAGGAAGGATGATGAGGGTGGAAGGGTATGCCCCCTCAAGAGGACATGCGAGTTAGGAGAACATGGATGTTCTCTCGAAATGGAAGGGATTTATGATGCAATGGTGTGAACAACCTAAGTTTGATATTGTACTCAACACTATGCACCAAGGTATGAGGAACCAAGATGACAATGTGTTAAGTATGTGAAAATAGGGGTCTAATACAATGATATGCCTTATGAAACCATGATATGGAAGACCATGATCCCTTGGAAAATAGGATGCAAAGAACATGATACATGCAAAAAATGCTAATGCATACAAGTAATCAAGCAACCATGCACAAAAGACCAAAAGAAAACCACCATTTTGCCCCTAGTCAAGCTAAAAACCCATGAATGGATTGATTGATAATGATTCATTAAGGATGGCAAAGCTAATGCTAAGCACAATGTACATCCAAGGATTGGGAAGGATTCATCCCATGATAATGATGTTTAAATATGGTCAATGGATTATCAGCTGATTGGGTCAAATTGATGAATTGATTAAAGATTGATGTACAAGATTGCAAGATTAGATTGATTGGATTAGTATTGATTGCATAGTTGATATGTTTTTTGATTTTTTGATTTTATGGCGGATAGAAGAATGAACATGGATAATATGGGAAGAATGATGTTGATAGGATGAAGAATGATGATAGTAGGATCGATATGATTGGAAAGGATTAGAAGAATTGAAAATTGATTGAATTAGAGGATGAATGAATTTGATTGAAGTGGAAGAATTAGATTGAATGAATGTGAGATAGAATAGATAGAAATGAATTGATTAGAGGAATGTGTCAGAGAATGGATAAAATGAATGGATTGAATGAATGTGAGATAGAATGAATAGAATGGAACCAATGACAAGGGGGGGTCAAGGTATGGGAAATGGTGGAAAAGCAATGTGATGTTGGTGGATGCAAGGAATAATGAAAGGATATGAGGGGCCAAATGATATGGTGGCAAAAAAAATGTGGGGTCAAGGATCATGTTTCAAAGGAGTCCAAATGCCCCATACCAAGGATATAAAAATGGAAGAAAAATATGGCGGGAAAGGATGCATGAAAATGGTAGGAGATATGGTAGGAAAGAAGGCATGAAAATGGGAGGATGGTACAAAGGCTAGTGTAAGGAGGAAGAGAGGGCATGTGCTCTTCCAAAGCATGTATGAAAATTTTGATATTGTGCCTCTAGTATGGATCATGAGCATGGGGATGAAAGTGACTGAATAAGGGATATGGGAGGGAGGGTATGGAAAAGGGGTAATGATATGAAGGATATGGATGGAATGTGAGATATGAAGTGGATGAAAGGTACGGATAACCAAGATCAAGGACATATGAAAGGGGGATGGAAATACATAGGAGTATGGATGGAAAATGGATGAAATGAACATGACAAGGAGTATGGAATGCAAGAGATGGATAATATGTCAAGATCAAATGCATGGAAGGATTATGGAAGTATATAGGATAATGTATGGATAATGTGCAAGGGATATGGAAAGTAAGCATGTGGATGGATGAAAGGAAAGTGGAAGTCAAGATCAAAGATGGAAAAGGATAATGAGCGGTAGATGGAAGTATGGAAGATATGTATGGAAGTTTGGTATGGCTGGAGCTTGCCCCCAGTGTAGAGTGCAAGTAGAAGAGGAAAAGTGAATGGATGGATAAGTGGAAGTGGAAGACATGATAGGAAAATGGAGGGAGGACTCAAGCATCTATTTTCATGGATGGTATCCCTTGATATATTTTCCTTTTCTTTTTTATTTTAAATGAATTTGTATTATGTTCTCATAGATGTTGGTAGAATAGTGAATGGAAGAAAATGGCTTATGAAAAAGGATGAATTAAGGGATTGAAGTGGGTGGGAGGAAGATATGGTTGATGGATGCTAGGTTGGAAGGCTTGTGAAGGAAGTGGAAAGATCATTATTGGCACACACCTTGAAGGGTGATGGAAAGGAGGAAATTGTGGGGGATAGGTAGGAGAAAATTTGAATTTTGGGATATAAGGACCCAAAATGGATAAAGGACACAATGGATTTGGGATGGTAGATTTAGGTATATAAGGACCCAAAATGGATGTGGAAGTCTTTGGATTAGCCAAATTGGATGTCATTTGGAATCTTTCATTGAGATTCATTGCTACATTAAGTAGCTTTGGTATCCACAAAATCTTTGCATTTTTTATTTTTAGCCTTTGTGGCTTTGGGATTTTGCTTTGGATCGGATTTTTTTCTTTCTTGGACATGTCTTTTAGAGGTGACATGTTGATCCTTGGATTTTTGTGGATGTTTGGATTTATTCATTTTTTCTTTAGCATCCAATGTGTTTCCATTGGCTATGGTATGGGTGGATGAAGGTAAATGAGATGGCGAGCGTATGGATGGTGAACATGGTAAGGAATTCAAGGATGTGTGCCTTTGTTGATCTGTAATAGGGGATGAAGGGGAAAACATGGATACAGTGGATGGATGTATGTAAGGACCTAAAATGGAAGGAAGGGATGAAGGATTTGGTGGTGGAAGATAAGGACCTAGAATGGACTTGGAATATGAATGATGGGAAGCTTTAGGTTTGGATGAAGGAATTGTGGGGTTGGAAGGAGTGGACGGGATACCAACATCTTGAGACATTATTTCTCCAAGGGGATACTTATCATTTTTAACACAAGAGGCAAGTCCATGTATATGGGGTTCATGAGTGGATGGGATAGGTGTGATAGGATCATGTGGAGGATTAGGATCATGAAGGGGATTATGGTGGATAATAGGATTTGGAGATGGAGTTGGGTCATGAAAAGAAAATGAAGGGGTGCTTTGATCTTGACTTAAAAGAGGATCATATAGCAGAATGAGTGGATCATGAGATGGAATAGAGGGGATGGAATCATGAGATGGCATGATTTTTATCTTGACATGGAGGAATATGAGTGGATGGAGTGGAAGGAACTTTTGTATGAAGTGGAGGGTCTATGGATACAAACTCTTGAGATGGTGTGGAATCGGTAATGTGTGTGTTACATGGAATGCCTTGATCTTGATAAGGAAGGGGATCATGAGATGGACTAGGGGGGATAAATGGATCTTGAGGGATAGGGGAATGATGGGATGAAGAAATGCTTGGATCTAGAGGAGAAGATGAACCTATAATGTCATGCTTTGGAGGAAGGTTTTGAGATGGCACTAGGGATATGACTTTGGGTGATTGGATCACTTTATCTTGTTCTTTACATTTAGCCAATAATGATGAGAAAAACCCCTTACGAGGTGGGGATGATGTTTTTGGAGGATTAGGATGAGGATTGTGGGAAGGTGTAACTATGGGTGGGGGATTGCATGGAGGGTTGGGGTTGGATGGGACATGAGGACTATGATCTTTGAAACATGGGGGAAGAGGACACATGGCATGGAAGGTGGCCTCTTTCTATTGACTTGCTAAAAGATAATTCTTTAATTGTTCAATTTCCATGGCAAGGGCATTTGTGTTTGAGGAATTGTATGAGCTATGAATGGAATCATATGTAGTGGAAGGTAATGAGGTGGATTTCCCTTGTCAAAGGTAGAAGAATAATGAACATGAGATGGATGAGAGTTGGATATGAAGTTTGAAGGATGGATTTGATATGTAGGTTGAACATGAGGTATAACTCCATATTTCCTTTGAAGATTGTCAACCATTTGATTAAGCAAATTAAAATCCATAGATGTTAGAGGAAGAGTGATGAAAGATTTGATGAAGGATGGGATATGAACTTAGGACTAGGAGCTTTGGACTTTGTGTTGATTTGATTTGAATTGGATTTGACTTGATATGATTTGGATTTGATTTTGATTTGATGTTGGTTGGATATGATTTGATTTGATTAGATTAGGGTTTGATTTGATTTGATAAAAATGCTATGATATTGTGAACAAGTGAATGTGAGATTTGAATTAAAGTCCAATGTTGATGACAATGCTCCTATGTCCAAAGCATAAGATTGGTGAAATATTGAATTAGAAGGAAACAAATGAAATTAGGAAGATTGATTATGGAGGAATATGTAGATGAATCGAATTAGAAATTGATTAGAAATGAATGAATTTGACAAGGGATTGGATTAGAAGGATGATGATATGGAGGATTGAATTAATAATGCATTATGAGATTGGCAAAAGAAATTGAAGCTGGATGATGATGAAACATGACTAGGATGAATATTAGGACGTAGATTGAATGATGAGGAAATGATTTGGACAAATGGAGATGATTAAGACGTGGAGGAATGGTTTGAATGATGAAAACAAGAGATGTATGAGGGTGATGACTATGATAGAAAGAGGAAGTGACGTGGAATGATGTGGACAACTTGACTAAGAAGACCTAGACCAAGACATGTTTTTGTTGTTTTTGAAATTTGTTTTGATTTTTGAAGTTTTATGATTTTTATGGGTTTTTTATGTTTTATGATTTTTTTAGATTTTTATGTTTTAAGATGCAAAATATATACAATGAAATATGTACAAGGAAAGTGTGTTTCAAACACTCAAGAACATCAAACACACCAACAATCCTATAAGGTTTTGACTAGGATGTACAAGGATCAACTAGAGGGCGTCCTCGATATATGCAAGGTACGTGAGGCCCAAATCTGTAGATAAAAGAAAATATTGCCACACAACCGGGGGGAGATGGTAACCCAAATCTCCTCCTTCACTTTCCAAAGGTATAAAGTTCTTTGGGGCTTAGCCAAGAGTGACAATATTATGCTTCCAAGAGAGGTGTCTTTCGATTCACCTCCCGACATTTATACTCTGCCAAAACACTAGAGTTGAGGTCATCCCAAGGGGTGATGAAATCCCCAAGCAGGCCTCCCAAAAAGAAAAACAAGACCACTTATTTCTTGTGCACCCAAGATCACTCGAAGGCGCAAGGGGAGAGAATATGTAAGTGGCCTTGGTGTTCAAAAAGACATGTGTTCATTCCTAATGAAACTTTAGGTTATGTAATCTACTTGAAAACACACATGTTTAAAGCATACACTATTCTTTCCAATTTGAAATGTCGCCAATGTAAATGAAAATGCAGATTCGTCAACAAGAAAGTAAATCGAACGTGTGCATAAGCAAAATGTTGAAAATGAAAGATGCTAAAAATAAAATCAATTTACTTTAGGACATTCAAGAGTGTGAGTTCATTTTAAGCACCAAATCCAAATGTGTCTTCCACCCTAAACATTCATGTCCATTTTAAGCACCAAAGTCCAAATGTTTTCTATGCTAAGATTCATTAACTTTTGAGTTTAAGTGATAAAAATCACTACAAAGTCCCTTAGTGATAAAAATCACTATTGGTTATTTTTATGTATTTCAAGGTTAATTCTCAATAGCAATAAAACATTAAGGAAAACATGCAACAAATATGGTTAGGTTTTTAAAATACTCCAATCCGCAAGAAGAAATAAACTTGATTAGCCTCACAAGAAGAATACCAAAATGAAAGCTTTAGTATGGGACAATTTTATTTTAACTTTTTTTGTTATTTTTTCTATACATAAATATGCTTGAAATGACCTAATTCGTATGGAACCACCAAAAGTCAAAATTTGATTATTGTGTAAAAAAAAATTATTGTGTGAAAAAAGACAATTAAAAGACAATAAATTTCTTTTTTGTTAGTCCCGGCCTTATGTCTTTAAAATTAAAAAAAATAAAAATAAATAATAATTTAAAAACATTTGAAAAACATTTTAAAATGCAAAAAAAGGGTTTGCTGGGCGAAGCAAGTGGGAGTGGAGGATCGGGTGGCAGATGGGTTAGACGGCGATGGCGGCAACAGGGAGGGGATGAAGGCTTGCGAGCAGCGTTGGTGTAGAGGGGGCTGAGTGCGGGCAAAGGGTTTTGCGAAGGGAGGTAGGAAAAGTGGCTCAGTGGAGCGGAAGCAGAGGCTGTGGCGGGAGGTAGCACTCGGCAGCGGCAGATAAGGGGTTCGGTTGCAGGGAAGTGGCGGGAGGTGTTGGGAATAGTGACGATTTTGGCAGTGGACGAGGTAGAGGAGCCGTGGCGGTAGACGAGATAGAGTCGTAGGATTGCAAAGTCGACGGCAGCGGTGGAGGTCGCAACAGACGATTGGAGGCGGGTTTACAAGGTGGAGGCACAGACAGATGGAGGTTGCGGCTGCAGCAACGCAGAAGATGGAGGCTGCGGCTGTGGCGGTGTGGGGGTGACGAACTGTGGCAGGGTAGAGAGGTGTTGCAGGGGAAGGGGAATGGGGGCCATGGTGGCGGTTGCACCGCCTACGGGTGGTGCCGTGGCCGACTCATGGCCCAACTAAAAACAGAGTTTTTTTTTAAAAAAAATTTTAAATTTTTTTTTTTTTTTTTTTGAATTTAATTTATATAAAAAAGCCAACAAACAATGCTACCCCCCCTTTTTTTTTCTTTTTTTTTTAAAAATTAAATCTTTTCAACCCACCCTTTTAAACTTCTATAGATGTATATAATTAAAAAAAATATAGAAACCTATTTTTGCATTATTAATATATATACAAGAGTGATAAAAAAAAGAACAAGAAGAACATGAACAACACACCTTTTTTTTTTTTTTAAGCCATTTATCTATAAACAAAGGAGTAAATTTTTCTTATTTTAAATTTTTTTTCAATAAGGAATATTTAATGCATATGTACCCTAGAACTTGAAAATAAAGTCATAAGCAAAATATAAAGTGTTTTATGTCAAAAAACTTTCCTTAGGTCCTCCAAATTCAATGATGGGCTTTATGGCTTGATTAGATGCTCCTCATGAAACTTGATCTCCAAATGCAAGCTTTCAACCTACAAAATTGAAAACTCACAAAACACTCAAAAACACATTAGATGGTTAGTTCAAACCCATGAAGTGGGTCCCACCGGGTGTGCCAAAATGTGTTGCATAAAAATGTAACTAAAGGAAAACATTAAACAACTAATGCATCTTCTTACATTATCATGCAAAACCTCAAAATATGAAAGAAAACAATGTAAAATAAAGGTAACATGAACATCAAAATAGTACTATGCAAACCTCATGAAATCATCAAGTGGTTGATGATTTCCTTGCTCATGGGATGTGGTTGCTCATTATTCTTGCAGCATAACAATGAGGTAGAAGGTGCTTCCAAAATGAGGAGTGGGCTCTCCATTTATAGAAAAATGGATGCAATGGACGGTTGAGATTGAATGTGAGATGGAGGGCTAAGATCTCTCAGGATCGATGAGGTGTTCATGAGGTGGAGGCCAAGTAGACTCCACATGGATTAGGATTTTGACCATTCAAAAGGGGCAATATGCTCACACATGTGTGAGCAACCTTTGATGGTGACATGATCAATGAGGTGTGAGAAGCATGGCTTCTCACACATGTGTGAGACAACTTGATTCTCATGCAAGAGGACAAGTGTACAAGAGGTGTGAGACGGATGGCTTCTCACACATGTGTGAGACAACTTGACTCTCATGAAAGAGGACAAGTGTGCAAGAGGCATGCAAGATATGAGGGATGAAGAAAGTGTGAACATCTCTCACACATGTGTGAGGATTCCTCACACATGTGTGAGAACACACTTAGGATTAAGAGGAGATTAGCTAGGTGATTAGGAAAAGAAAGCATGATTAAGGAAGTGGGTAGGTTTAGCATGATGGGTTAGATAGGCTAGTGAGGTTAGGTGAGGGTTAAAAGTAGGAGCCATGTGCTCAAATAGGCTTAAATGTAATATTTAATTCCTAGTGGGATTTAGGCAAGGAATTAATTAAGTAAATGAAGTAATTAATTAAAAGGAATGGGTTAGGATGCAAGTGGGAAGGCTAAGATTTAAATAAACCTTAGTTTATTTAAATCAAGGAAAGGAAAACATAATTAAATAAATGTAAAATTTATTTAATTAAGGTAGGGGAATTAAATAAATAATGAATATTTATTTAATTGGTCATGAAATGGGTTTTGGAAAAATTTCGGTGTCTACAATAATATCTTAATATTTACATGTCAATCATTTGTCGAGTTACATTTACTATTTTAGTGCTTACTAAGTTTCAAGATTTACTAGTGCAAACTGAGTGCCTGTGTGTTTGTCAAGCATGAATATTTTTAGTAAAGTTTTTGTGTTGACATGTAAGAGATTTGGGATTTATTTTCGTGGTAAATGATTCACCCTTCCCCTCTCATTTACTCCTCTTATATTTCTAACAAGTTGTCCATATGTGATAGTTATGTGGGTTTAAATGAACTCAACAAAAAGAGGTCTCGACCTTTTTTTTATATGGTGTTTTTTAAAAATAAAGTTATGTCTTACATATGTAAATGACAAAAGTAAGAAAAAAAAATACCCCCCATAGTATAAAACATAAATTCCCAACAACTAGACAAAATGCTTATATAATGATAAGAAAAAAAAAAAGCTCTAGTTGAGTATCATGTATACCTATGAAAAAATATAATGAAAATAGCATATAATCTAGAAATTGTTTGTAAGAATTTGGTATAGCTTTGATACCAAGTAATAATTTTCCTTAGGGCAAAATGATGCCAAGATCAAGAAGGTTAATAGATAGCACAAGAGAGACTAATGATGATCAAATGAGAATCTAAATAATGATCAAAATGATAATGGATATCAGATGATTGAGTATCAGATAAATGGATATCCATTATCATTTTGATCATTATTGATATTCTCATTTGATCATTATTAGTCTCTCTTGTGTTGTCTATTGAGCTTCTTGATATTGGTGTTGAATTATTGCCTTAGGCAAGTTATTACATGGTATCAAAGCTATACCAAAAAAACAACACAAGGATCCTAAGAAACATACATCACATATTGTTATTGTGATCATACATCATTTGGTCCATATTGTGCTTTTTACATCAATTCATTTGATCCTACGCTTCTAGTGTACATGTACATCAATTCATTCTCATATTGTTATTATGATCATACATTATTTGGTCCATATTGTGCTTTTTTCTTGAGATTCTTGATCTTGGCATCATTTTTCCCTTAGGAAAATTCTTTAATGGTATCATAGCTATACCAAATTCTTATAGTGTTCATGGAGAAGATATTTCTAATGCTTCCATTGGATAAAAAAATGGAGCTAAATGGAGTAATTTATGGCCCCTAGAATGTGTAAAAAATCATCTATCTTGAACAAATGCTAGAAAAGAAAAATTAGGAAAAACATACATCACTTCATTCATTTCGGAATCACCTTTCCAATGTTATCTTGTTTGGAAAAAAAATGCTTCCATATGCTCAAGTTATGGAAAAAAAGAAAGCTCTCTAAAATCTAAAATCAAAACCTGAAATAACCCCTCTTGGGCTAAAAATAAGCCCCCCAAGTCTACATATGACCATGGATTGGGTAGATCAAAGGTTGGTAGGCTACAAGTGGTGTGCAAGCTAAGATTGTAGATGGAGGTGGTGGGTGAGCAAAGATAGTCAACATAGGTGCTTGAATGGAAGATAATTGCGGTGGTAGATTTAAAAAAAAACCCTCGGTGGTTTGAAAACCACCCTCATGGTTTATATAACCCATAGTGGTTTGAAAGCCACCCACACAGTTTAATAACCAATGGTGGTTTAAAAAACATAGTGCAATTTATTTAAAACTGCAGTGGGTTTTACCAAAGTGTGCAACATTTTGTTTTTGTATATAAATCTAATTTCCTATCTTTGGAATTTTGCTAGGGGTCATATAGGTCCTAAAAGAAAAAAAAATCTTTCTCTAGAAATTGTTGTCCAAAATCAATGTGGTTTATATTAAATAGGGGTTTTTGGGCACTGTGAGCTCAATAGTGAGGTCTATTTTTTATCAAAGGGCACCAAAACATAGTGATCCCCATATTTGTATAAAAAATTAAAAAAAATTACTAGATCTATTCCAACAAACCTTTATCTTATTTTCTTCAATAATGAACAAACTACAATAGATCCAACACTGATACCATGAGTAATTTGAGCGATACAAGTCCATAGATCCCATAGAGCACATACATTAAAAAACCTATCATAGAGAAGAAAAGACAATAGAATGCAAGGGTTTGGCTCTGAAAATATGCAAGATTATATTATTGAACAAAAAGAATGAGCAAAAATATACAATGGATTAATCCGTATAGAAGGAGATCATAAAACCTAAAAGGAAAACCCTCAAGACATAAAATGCATTTGATAATTAATAATTAATAATAAAGGGAAACCTTAAGAAGGGAGTAAAGGTAATTTAATCAATGCAAGTAAATTAATCCTTTACTCTAACAAGTAGAATATTCAAGGAATATACCTTCATCACACCTTTCATCCAACTTCTCCAAAACTTGATCTATGTTTACATAACATTTAAATAACAATTCTTGAAGTATTTAACAATAGGCATATGACCAAACCAAAGTTCATAAGGTACATTACTAGTTTCATCTTTTCTATGCACTCAGTTAAGAGTGTATATTGTAGTGCTCATAGATTCTCTTTAAAAGATCTATAGAATATTCCTTTCCAACATCATGGTTCTAACTACCTCTAAGATATATCTATTTTTCCATTCTACTGCATTGTTCTATTATCCAGTCCTAGGAACAAACAATGATCTCTAGATTTCATGCATCTCACATAATGCATTAAACTTATTTGATTTAAAATATCCACCTTTTTTAGATGTCAACTTCTTTAATTTTAGACTTGTCTCATTTTCACCATTGACTTGAAGGCCTTGAATTTACCAAAATCTTATGAGTTTTCTTTCAATAATGTTACCCAAACCATCTTTGAATAATCACCAATCAATAATATAAAATATCTATATCCTTGAAAACTTCTAATCTTGGTAGGGTCACACAAATAAATGTAAGAAAGATCAAGAAATATATTTGGATTTTGTTTCTTAGAGAGAAAAATAGCTCTTGTTTTCTTACCCAATTGGCATTCCTTAAAAAAAAAATGTTAGTAGAATTCTTCATTGAAGTTAAATCTAATAACACAAGCATATTGTCAAAGTTAACACAATCCAACCATTTATGTCATAACTAGCTTTCATCTATCTAAGAATTTAAATAAGTCTTCTAACCTCTATTCTAAATAAATAAGTTACATCTTCTCTTGGACCTAGTAGCAATCTCCTTTCTATAATCATTTAATATCTTGCATATGACATTCTTGAAGTGAAAACCATATCCATTTGTCCATCAATTGAATAACATTGATAAGATTATGTTGGCCTAGTTTTTCACCTATTCGAAATTCTTAAAATTTATTGTGAAAATCCACTTGATCCCATATAAACAACTAGGGTTTGTGATTCTTAAGATCACTCATGCCCTAGAAAATCTCTAAATTTTATGCCCTAATGTCTCTTTTTCCTTAGGTATTTTGAAAATTTAAATTGACCATGACATTAATTGAGGTGGGAGATTGGAAAAAAGCCTTAGAAATTTTGAAAATTTCTTTGAAAAACCCTAGTGTCCTTTTTATTTTCTTTTTCTAAGGTTTTTCTTTGGTTATTTCTCAAATATTTTGTGAATTTTTGTTGTGCCCTAGCTCATGACTTAGTTTTAACCTAGGGTTGAGTTATGGTTAGCCCATGTCCTACAATTCTCCTCATTCATAATCTTGTTGATGAATCATTATTATAGCCATTGATCGCCTTCTAGACTAAGAGATATTGCATTCTTGCCAATTCAAGATGCAAAGATTTTAGCCAAAGTGAGAAAGAGATAGAGTGGCACCTATCCTATAGGACCTGTCTAGAGGGTCCCCAAACTAAGGAATAAATTGTATCTTTCCCAACAATTGGCAAATCAATGACACTCATATTTTTTCATAATGAAGATGCAAGCAGTTTTAAAACTGTGACAATGCAAGAAACTAGCAAGTGTCCCTATGGGCTCATTTTATTTTCAAGTAGCCTAATGAATGAGTATCTTCTAATTCATAGATTCAATTAAAGATTGATGGCATTTGTATACTTGGAAAACAAAAATGTGAAATGTTTAACCAAAGGGAGAAAGCATGAACTTGACATATGGAATTTGTGGGACCAACTTGTCTTATGAGTTGTAAAAAGTTATGATATCATCATGGGATACCAGATGTCATATTCTGATTCACTCTATGTAATTAGTATGATTTCTCCTAGCCATTAGATACTCTAATAATCAATGGTTGTCACATTGTCACAAGATAAAGATGTTCAAGGTTTACCCAATGCGAGAATGTGAGAATTTGTCACATGCCCATGTGGGCCATATTTTGTATACAACAACATGTAGAGATCTTGACCATCCATTACCTAAGGATCAGCAGTTGTCATATTCTCACATAATGAAGATGCAAGGTCTTTAGCCAAAGCAAGAATGTGAGGAGGTGACACGTGTCTCAGTGGGTCCATTTCTTAAAAGGAATGTTTGGAAAATGAGGATCTCTCCTAACCATGGGATCTAAAAGGATCGATGATGGTCATATTCTCACATAATAAAAGTCTTAGAATTTTAACCAAAGTGAGAATATGAGAATTTGGCATGTGTCCCACTAGGTAAAAGGTGATGTAATTTTGAAGTTTTAAACATAGCCATCAGATTTTGCCCAGATCAATGGATTGTTTTCAAATTCATAATGTAATATGCACTATTTGATTGTTATAGCATTAATGGTGTTTCAAGGTGAATTCATGTGAAAGAATTTTGCATAAAGTATATAATTTACTCCATAACCAGTTACAAAGAGAAAGAGATTTCAAGCATAGTGAATTAGAGCTTGTATCTTAGGTTTTCCAAATAGTGAATTATTGCAAACAAATTGTTTGGCTGAGGTCAAAAAATTTGTAAGTGCCTGAACTTTTCTTGTCTAAAGAATTCTAGTCTCATATTTGACTGAATTGATAAAAATGCCCCACAAAAAGATTTCTTCGAAAAGACAGATAATCAACACAAAAATGAACATGATGATTTCTTAGAACAATTGCCCCTCTCTACCAATGAAACAACCAAAGGAAATGATTTGGTTCCTAGAAACCCTAGACTAATAATTAGTGAAGGTTTCCATGATAAACAAAATTGGTTGAGAGATGTAGAGACATCAACAGGTAGTTTGGAGTTATTTAAAAAGTGGTTTTCACAGAGAAAACATGATACACCATTGAATAATGTATGAGAATTTGACATTGGAAAGTTGGTCATCCTCAGTGTCTTCATGGATGATGACTTGATAATAATTTTGGCATAGATTTATAATATTGTGCTTAGAGTTGTGATGAACATGCAGGAGATAACCTATTTAGGGTGACAACTAAAGTGATCAGAGAATTTTTTATGCTAAACCCAAACTACACCTTGCATGAACAAATTGACTTGGATGATGTGCAAGAAAGGTATGATGCTTAGAGGATATACCTTCGGAGAGGGCCATTGCAAGAGAATTTTGTAAAGGTAGGGTATATTTCATTGGTGACATCTCATACACTAGATCCCTTACTAAATAAATACTTCAATCCTAGGGCATAGGCTCTCTATATCTCCCTCTACAAAATCTTTGATATGGATGAGCAAGATCACATCCTGGGGTCTCTTGTTTTTATGATTGCTTAGACATTGTAGTATGGTATGAGCTCTATTTTTTTTATTTTGCATCTTACTTGGTGGAGGAGATTAATGATGAACTAATTAGCATCAACAAGAGTAAGGTTGATAGCCCCTTTTGCTAGTATTCATTGCTAATATACATGTCTGTACAAGGGAGTTTCTATTTTTTTTAAAGAAGTGAAACTAGAGTTAGAGAGGGATGGGGAGAAGCTACTAGTCAATCTCTAGAGTGCATATATGATAGGGGAGGTTATAGATGCTATTTTTTCCTTTTTTGATAGATATTTTACCAAAAAGATGAGGATTTTGTTGACTAGAGATAACCCTAGGATTCCCTAATCCTTATTAGAGATGATCATGCCCAAAGGTCATGCTAAGGGCTTGAAAGTCAATCATAACTAGGGTTATATTATCCCTTAATATATATCAATTTTTTATAGAGTATATGGTTTCCAAGGGAAACCTCATGTCCTATCATAGGAGGTGTCTTTAAAGTTAGGAACTGTTGAATTCATATGGCAATTAGGAGGACTTGAAGAGAGGGAGCTTGTGGAAAGATCAAGGGGAACAATTTTTGAAAATTTTATGGTCATCCACAATTTTGTGTTCATCAAAGGAGGATGGAGGCACTTTGGTAAGTTCTTGGAAAAAGTATCAAATGGCCTAGTCCCATTCTCACTTCATTGATTTAGAAAGTTTCTATGATATATTCAAAGCTAAATCATATGAGTATATTGTTTACCTTCCTGAAGATATTATTAGGAATAAATTTTATTTACAAGAGTAGGTGGTAAAGAAATAAAAGTGGAAGGTCTACAGTAGGATCTTGGATTATTTTAACTCCTTGGATAATAAATATGGCCTCCTAGCTGACATTAAATACTAGGGAGATAAGATAAATAAACTAATGGATCATTTTTCTAGGATTATGAAAACTAATGAGAAGAAAGAGATATTAATAAAAGCATGCCCCAAAAAATCTAGGGAGGTAGAGAAAAGAATGGGAAACATAGTAATAATAAACCCAGGGTAGTACACTCTACAAAGGAAAGTAGGGTATGTAGTGGCCAGAAATATGGATATACAACTTGTTCCTTTGTACAAAAGGTAATTTTTAGAGAGCCCACCCTCAACTCCAATTGCAAAAGGAAAAAATTGGAGCAAGGATCTTCATCTAGAGTTGAGGAATACTCCCCTTCATAAACCCCTCTCTATTTTTATAGTGAAGATTTCGTAAGGTAACAATTGAAGTAGATGAGGGTTCATAGTGATGTTTTGATAACTACATTAGAGTTAGAGGAGGGAACACTTGAGGAACCTCCAATGCAACTTTTAGTCCTTACTATGGAGGAATTCAACAAGAAGTTGATAGATCCTATTGTATACTAGCCTACTAGGAAATTTTTGGATGATGACAATTTTGTAAAGTCAAGGTCCTTCATCCAATTCTTATGGAGGAGAAAATAGAAACTTTTTAGGAAAAATGTAAAGAGGTGAAAGTAGAGTAACCTATTAGACAAGACTCTAATATAGAAGAAGAAGAAAAGACTAACCTAGTGCAAGAGTTCAATCAAATAACCCCTTCATGGGGAAGTCAATTACTAAAGGGTTTGGGAGTACTAATATTGCCAGAGTGGGACATTGCTAATGCAATAATTTTTGATGTGGTTAGAAAGGAGAAATAAAAAAAAATTAGAATTGAAGATTAGGTTAAAGAAGCTTATATAGGGGTAAAATATATAAATGATCACAATGTTGGAAATGTTATGATAAACTAAGTTACTAAGAAGGAAGGGGTGAATCAGTAACCAATAAAACTTTATCCTTGATTAGCAATTAATCCTTCATGTATATTTTGATCTAATTACGTGCATGAGAAACATAAAACATTAAAGCATACATAACACTTTTGACACACAATTTTGGTGACCCAAAAACCTTCCAAATAGAAAGTAAAACTGGGGTGGGGATTGTTAGAGTAATTAGTTTTTTATACTTATTAATTAAATCACTTTGATTTAATTAAATAAGTTGCCTATTACTCTAGTTTTCTTAAGCTATCTTGTAGGTGCATATAATTAATATTTTATTAATTATATTGTGCAACCTAGCTTTTTTAGGCTTTAGGGCTTTCGTTCACCTTTAAGGTTGAACTCTTGTAATTTTTTTTCAAGCATTCATTCAATCAATTTGGGAATATAGTTTCTCTCATCTTGTTGAGTTTTTCTAGGCTCCGCTTTTTCCTCCATTTTTTGGTTTCTCTTCAGTAGGTTATTTGCATGCAGGTGATCTTGGGAATCTGTGAAGTTGGTTTTCACAACTTCTACATGGTATCAGAGCCTCTCTGCTGCTTCTCTGTTGAAGGATTTTTGAAGTCGCAATTCAGAGTTAGAAACCCCAACTTTTTTTAGGTTTTTCCTTCAATCAAGAGGAAGAGCAATTTTTTAGAGCATTTTGGGCCCAAATGGACGATGCAATTGGATCTGAAAGGCTGTTTATAGTCAGGATCCATATAAAATTTGTCTTTTTTGGCTTCCATAGCATGAGGCAAAATTTTTTTGCCCCTTGGGAGGCCGTACAGATGCATTTATTATGATTTTTCAAAAAAAAATCATTTTGGGCCGCTCTGCCTAGTGGCCACCCACGCACCACTAGAGGCCCACCTGCACCTGACCTGCCCATAGCCACCGCTAGTGCACCACTGTGGCCTGACCACTGCCCTTGCGGCCACCGTCTCGCCACCTGCCCGCCACCCTTCAGGCGGTGCCACCGGATCTTGCCGCCCCTGCGGCCACCACCACCAACAGTGTCTGTGGCTGACACGTGGCACAGGTGCCATGTTGGCATTTGTCACGTAGTCCCTACCACGTCACTAGGTCCAGTTAGCACTGCCACGTGGCATTTTTTTGCTGCGATGACAAGCAAGTCGTCAAATTTTTTGCTGTGAAATGCTGACATTAGCATAATTTTAGCATTGCATCAGCACCTTCCTGCCTCTTCTTTAGGGTCTTTTTGACATACTCGCAATTTTTGGCTATATCTTGAGCATACGGAGGTCTTTTTTCGATTTGAAAGAAGCACCAAAAAGCTGATTTCAAGACAAAGATAGTGGTGTAGGATTTTTTTGGTTTTGGTACACTTTAGCTTCCTATTTTTGCAATTAAATTCTAAAGTTCTATTTTTGACTCCGGTGAGCATTTTTTGTGCATCCCATCTCTATTTTTTGAAAACGTGATATTTTTGGAAAGCTGGTTCTGTCTACTTTTTAGAAATGATGTAATTTATTCCAAATTCTTCCCCATGCTCTTTCTATCATGTTTTTGGCTTTTTTTCTCTATGATGGATATCTTAGGTATTTCAAGTCCAAGGATCATTTTCTTAGCACGTGATCTCTTCTTTTGGGCTATACTATCTTTTGTATTAGCTTTTTTCCTGTTTTGATCATTGTTGATAGTCATTGTAAGCATCTTTATGCAAATGCACTAAGATAAAGTGCCACTCTTGTGTTTCAAGATCCTTTTCATCATTGTGGTTTGTTGTACTCGCACTATTTTATAAAGTGCCATTGGGGGGGGATAGTTGTTTACTAGTTTTGTGCCCTATTCCTCTTTTGCCTCATGTAGTGTTGGTGACACGTGCCTTTATAGGTGTCTGTACCTCACTCTTGATGTGTTTGGTTCCTATGTTGTAGGAGATTTTTGGCCCATCTTTTCATTTTCCTATCACCTCACCCTGTCTGCATTAAAGGGGAGTTATATTGTTGATTTTAATGCTTCCTTGGTTTGATGGTTCGTTGGAGTGAGCTATGTATTCAGTATTTTGATCCTATATACTAGGCGATTGTAGTGGCTGGCTACCTATGCATTTTGGTGAGATGGATTACCTACCATATAGACACTCTCGGTTCATGCCTTCTATTTTTGTGGAGGATCTTCAGATTAGCAGTTTCTTTCTAACAAAGTTTGCGGCTTCTTCTGCTTCAGTGGTTTTCTTCATGATCTTCTCTTTGTTCCTATCTTTTGGAACATTCTTTGCTATCTCTTTATGGAGAGGGGTTTTTCCCACTGGGTTTTGTCCTTTGTCTCTAGTTTACAGAGATTTCCTTGTTGTGATTGGGTACCTGATCAGGCCTTGTTTTTGAGACCCAATTTTCTTGCTTTCTTAGTTGTGCTAGGTTAGCTTACATCCTGAGCTTCGCTTAAGGGGGGGTGTTAGAGTAATTAATTGTTTATACTTATTAATTAAATCACTTTGATTTAATTAAATAAGTTTCTTGTTAATCTAGTTTGCTTAAGCTATCTTGTAGGTGCATATAATTAATATTTTATTAATTATATTGTGCAACCTAGATCTTTTAGGCTTTAGGGCTTTCATTCACCTTTAAGGTTGAACTCTTGTAATTCTTTTTTCAAGCGTTCATTCAATCAATCTGGGAATACAATTTCTCTCATCTTGTTGAGTTTTTCCAAGCTTCACTCTTTCCTCCATTTTTTGGTTTCTCTTCAGTAGGTTATTTGCATGCAGGTGATCTTGGAAATCTGTGAAGTTGGTTTTCACAACTTCTACAGGGATGATACCCACAAGCTTTAGTATTGTAGTATAAACTGGTCATGTTAAGGCTTACAATGATCACTTTTGATGATCTGCCCTATTAGGAGCAATAAGGGTTGCTAGGTCCACCTTTCAAAAGGATTTACAAACATACAATAAAGTATGCACTCGATAAAAAGATTTACATAAGACTGTTAGGTCTACCTTGTTAAAGGATTTGACTGATCCACCTATTAAGATGAAGTAGTAGCCAATCTTTGATCTACAACTTGGTTTGCTAAATGAGATTCCTCTGAGTGTACAAATCACCTTGCTATGATAGATAAATCTTTATTGCTTCTTATACTATTGTAGCCTCTATAATTTTATCTTCTGCTCTTCTTTGATGATTACATTACTTCTATTTGATTATTTGGATGTGATAAAATACATTAAATATATACCAATCCAATTACACAATTACAAAGTTGGCTAAAGTGTAGAAAATTGGGTTCTGAAGACTAAATCGGTGAGGTTCTGATACTTGGCATTCACTATCAATGGTTGGCATCGTCATGCACTCCATACATGTAGAAGCTTGGTCCATAATGATCTCTTCCAAGTAGTCTTGAACTTGGTCTACACTTGTGACTCAGTGAATACTATGAAATTGGACATATAAATTGAATCACTTGATTCATTCTGCATAGCTCAATCAATGCTATCACTATGAGCTCACTATAGACCGAGTCACTTGGTTAACACTGGGTAGCTTAGTTAACACTAGACTCATATCACATCAAATGCAAACTTGGTAAGCACTATACAACTCAGTTTGCACTGGTAAACTCAACATACACTGAGATTCTCAGTTTACACTAGTGATCATCACCATAGTAGAAATTACTTGGTGCAAACTAAAAGCTATCCAAAGGACTCGGTAGCAACTATAAAACTCGATAGCAACTGAAATGCTTGGTTAACAATATTAACTATACAATAAGCTTAGTATATACTTACAATTTAAATAAGTGTATGCCACTAATAATAAAACATGATTGGAATGTCAAAAATCTCACCCTTTGGCATTGGTGACAAAAAAACTTATCAATCAAAATTGAATTTAAGAATGTTCGAAGACATCTTTATCCATCACCTTATGTCTCCAACTTGGTAGAGTCTATTATTTTTGAGATTTTTCAAAATTGGTTTTGTAAGAGATATATTTTTATGTACATGGTAGTGTTCCCCTATACATAATATTTAGTATACTATACATACAATATACATCTAAATACATCTCCAATCTTCTTTTGATTTTCTCCCCCTTTTTCCTTACATCTTCTCCCCTTATATCTTCTTATAGCTTCTCCCCCCTTTTTGACATTAATGCCAAAGATTTATGATCTATATTTAGTTACACAGTAGTGCCAAAATGTGACAAGAAATTTGAATTTACCTTTAGGATAAGTGCCAAAGTCTTGTCCCAATTATCATGCAATACCTTGCATGTGTGCAATGTAACCTACACTTCTGCTCACAATTCAATCACGTGGTCTGCAATAGAGAAGTTATTTTCATGGATGAGAATTTTTGTATGTGCAGTGTGCTTTTGTAATGCATCCATGTTAGAGAGAATCATATTTTGAATATCTATCAATGTAGATCTGATTCTTGCCTCTTCTATGAATAATTCTACTTGCATATCTATTAGAAATCTAATCTTATTGAAATGGGCAGAGCTAGAACTTGGGTCAAGCTACAATTGCTTTGCACTCACCTTCAGATCCTCATAAATTTTTGATAATTTATCTCTTATCTCTTTTGTGAAAATTGATGCATTACATAGCTTTCCAAAAAGTAAAGATACATTAATGCAAGAAGTCTCTAAAGATACTAAAATAGTAGATAGGTCTACTTGATGAGTGGCAATTTGTTGAGAAATAAGTTCTAAAATTTTATTCTCAAACTTTTTCTCAACTTTCTACAATAATTTGTCTTGTCCATCCAAATCTTCATTAAATTTTGAGACTACCTCTGCCAACTGATAGAAAATTGGTTGAGAAGTATCAACCTCTATGCCTAGAGCCTTTGCTAGAATGCTCTTAGTATCCTCAATCATCTTAAACTCCTTGTTTCTTTCCTCTCTTAACCTTTGTTGCTTGGCTTTCTTTTGAAGAAGTTCACCAAAAATTTGCATTTGATCAGGATTTAGATTTGAGATGTTCCATTTGGGAATGAAAATATCTTCATCAAGATCTATATCCACTTCCTTTTCTTTTCCTTTAACCAAAAAATTTGTGCTCAGTCAAGGCTTGGTCTCAACTGTCCTTGCACTTATTTCTTGCATACTAGGAATGGAAATAATTATGGAAATGGTAGGACTCACTGCAAAATGGATACTACACTCATTGAAATACTAGTAGTAGGAATACCTAATGTAGACAAAACTAATCTAGAGGGTATTGTTTGCAGCTTGGTAGATGAAGTGCTTGACACTACTATCAATGAAGTAGTAAGCTAGACTGGTGCAAAAGTTGGTTGAGTGCTTGTGCTTTTAGTGCTAGTCATAATCAATCTTGTTGAGGCTATCTGGGGGCTTGGTGTTATCAATGTTTTGTTTAAAGAATGAGGAACTGAGGCTATGAGCACTACAACAAACTTCACTAGGTCAGTCTCCTTAGTATCTTGCACATCTTCCTCGGTGGCTTCCTGCCCCTATTCCTCTTCATCATCTACATTATCAAAATGAGTCACCTCTTCTTTATCATTCTCTTCATGTTTCTCCTCTTGATCATCATCATCATCCTTATCACTTACACCTACAACAAAATCACTCAGTTTGTGAAGAAGATAGACATTTTTCCATGTGTTTGTAGCATTCTTTACAACATGCTCAATTTCTTTCAATAGAATAAGACAAGTATTGAATCTTAAAGTTAACTTTTCTTCATTTTTCTTCAAAGGTTCTTTCACCTCCTTGTCATTCAAATTTGGCATAAGCTACCTTGGTCTCTGCTCATGTATATATTTTGTATTTTGCATGGCATGCTCCCATCTTGGCTTAATCTTGTACATTAAAGCATTAGGAATTTGCTAAGTAAACTAGTTAGGCGAGTACTTTCACTTACCCATCATGGATATTAATATATATTCTATCTAATTTTTCTCGACTATAGTCCTAGTCTTTTTTAGAGCCTTGAAATTTATAATGCTAGATCTTGATTCTAACTCTTTCTTTCTTTCCTCAAATGTGGGTGAAGACCTCTTGAAGATTATTTCTCCTCCTTCTTTATCTGTTTTCTTCTGCGATGATCTCCTTGTGAACATAGTAGTGGATTTCTTGGTAGGTTTGGTAATGATTAACTTACCCTTCTTTAGTGGCTCTTCTTCCTCTAACTTTTCTTCATCCTTTGCTTCTTCATCCTCTCCTTTTCCTTCAATTAATAGAAGAGTAGAACTAGTTTTTAGTTTGGCAATCCTCTTCTTGCCCTTGTTAACTGTGTGAGGAAGTTTAATTTCTAGCTCAATTCTGGCCTTTGCCTCTTCACAAGTGTCAAAGTAAGCAACCTTGGGATAAATAGGCTCATTGATTAATGCCTCAATTATTTCCTTAGTGTCATCAATGTTGACCTCATATCTTAGAGGTTTTACCCATGCAATTCTTGGCCTAACTGCCTAAATATACACCTTGTCACTATCTTCCATGAAAAAAAAATCATCTTTATAATCCTCAACTAATTTCCTTGGAATCTAGAATTTGTTATTCATTTTCTCCTTAAATGCATTAAAATAGTTGTCCATGATACTTTTATAGTTCTCTCCCATTTTAGAAATGTACTCATTAATCTAATAAAGGACTAGTACATCTTTTCTCCAAACAATAGTGCCTTTTGATGGAAAGAATTTTTGAACAAAGAAAAATAAACATGTCAAGAGTGAACTAAAACTAAATGGATTGTTTTTGTTGAACTAGTTCAACAGTAACTCAACAAGGTCAAGAGAAATTATATGCTAAATCAACTACTTCACAAGATACACTATTCAATCTGCTTAAATTATAGATTTTGTGGGAAATGACATGCATGTCAAACTTCAATTTAATGTCAGTAACACTACTTATCTTCATTCCCCTTCCATCCCACTTGGCAAGGGTTTTCTTCTCTAGTTCAACCTAACCTAGGGTTTTAGTCATTTTATCTTTTTACAACATTGGGAAGCCAATGATCCTGTGGATCATCTTCTTAGTTATCAAAATTGGTTGCTCTAACCACAGCTAACTATTATGCACATGACTAAGGATAAATCTTATCCATTTCACTTAGAAATCCCTTGGCATGTGAGGAATGTGAATTAAGCTTTTTGCCTTGAGATATTGATGCTCAGGTTTCAACATACCATCAACACATAACTCCTTCAAACATTCATCCATCTCTAGTATACCAATATCTTGAATTACACATTTGAAATGCGAATAGATATAATTAAATAATAGTACCTTGGGAGAGATTTGAGATTTTGCTCCACTCAGATCTAGGGTTTCCACAACTACAGGAGTTAATTTGAAATTCAATGCCTTCCATTTTACACCATGACTGAACATGTCTGAACCTCTTTTTTCTTTTCTACTGGTAGATGCCATCTTTGCTAGATAGGGTTTGAGAGAATATAAAAAAATTTGGTAAAAATTAACTTAAATTACTTGAATGCTCTGAAAATCACTCTATGCAAATAGTTCTCAAAAATTCACAGTGAGAAATAACTTCAATTTCACTCTTTTCATCAAACTTCTCCATAAATGCTTCATATGAATATTAGATCAAATGACAGACTATCATCCATTTCACTTGTATTGAATACTCAATAAAGTCTTCCATGTATTGGTAACCATATAATACTTAGTTACTCATGACCTTTCTCGGTAGAGTCTATAACTCGACCTTGCTCAGTAAGGAAGGTAACTCAGTAGTGACTGACATCTCTTACTCAGTGATCCCTTTGCATCTTGAATGTTGATATAAATGTTTTGATCTATCAACTAGAACTGATATTAGATGTCTTCTTCAATAGCCCAGTTATAGTTCTCCTTTGAGAAATCAAGTGGAAATGGTGGAGTCACCCAATTCTTGAGTGACTTGTTCATCATTGCTTGGACTTGTATTCTCAGTAGATTTTGGAACCCATTGCTGCCTCATTTTCTTTTTGATGTTATCAATGTTTTCCTTCTTATCATCTTCAATTCTTCTAGTATTCATACAATTCTTGGCAAGATGACCAAGTTCCTTACAAATAAAACATCTTTTGGGAGTATCTCTTTTCCTCATGTGATGTTTCTCACAATTCATTCCAATGTGTTCAAATTCTCCATAGTAATAACATCTGCACCAAGTGTTATAGTCCTAACCAAATATAGCTTTTACAATTTGTTCTATTGGATTCAATATTTTAGTTTTGCATTCTAATGACTTGTGCCCATGCTTCTTACATTTGTGACATTTTCCTTCAAATCTTGGTTTTTCTTTCATTCATTAGCTCTATGACCATGCTGATTACAATTATAGCATATTCCATTAAATTTTTCTTTCCCATTGCTGCAAAATTTGTTTGATGTATGACCTATCTTACCACAGTGACTACAAGTAGGTTTTTGATTCTTTTGAGCTTCTTTCTTAGATAATTCACCTTCTTCTATATATCCAATTCCTAGTTTTCCTTTTTGTCTATAATGAATTTGGTCATTCAGCTGATTCATGTCTGCTTGGGATTTCATCATTCTTCCACTGGTTTTCCTTTCAATGTTTGATCATTTTGTAATATTTCATTCTTTGATCTTGGATTCATGATTTCTTCATTTTCATTGGTGAATTGGTCAATGAAGTCTACTTACTAAATGGATAGGTGCTAAATTTCATTGTTCTTTCCTTCTATCTCTTCTCAAATCTTGTTTTTCTCTTCCATGACTTCACACAATCTTACTGATTGAATTTCTTACTTCTTGAAGAGTACTATTCTTTTGTAATCTTTCTTTGATTTCTTCATCAGTTTCATCTAAATTGCTTGAATGGATGTGTTCAATTCTTTCTTCAATGTAAAGTGGATCATTCATCTGGATTGCAAGATCTTTTCTTCTTTTAGGGATTGAGAGATTTTCTCTTTCTCTTTCTTGAGTTGTCCAATAGCTAATTCCAAATCTATCTTCTCACCATCAATAGCCTTGTCAAGTCTAAATACCTCCATTTCCTTTGATATTTGCTCAAGCTATTAAACTTTTCTTTGAGAACCACAAAGCTCTGATACCAATTGTTGGAAATATTATGATAGGCTAAGTTACTGAGAGGGGAGGGGTGAATTAGTAACCAATAAAACTTTATCCTTGATTAGCAATTAATCCTTAATGTATATTCTAATCTAATTGCATGCATGAGAAACATAAATCATTAAAGCATACATAACAATTTTGACCCACAATTTTGGCGACCCAGAAACCTTCCAAATAGAAAGTAAAACTAGGGTGGGGATAACATCCACAAGCTTTAGTAATGTTGTATAAATTTGGCCTGTTAAGGCTTACAATGATCACTTCTGATGATCTACCCTATTAGGAGCAATAAGGACTACTAGGTCCACCTTGCAAAAGGATTTACAAATATACAATGAAGTATGCACTAGGTAAAGAGATTTACATAAGACTGTTAAGTCTACCTTGTTAAAGGATTTGACTGATCCATGTATTAGGATGAAGTAGTAGCTGAGCTCTAATCTACAACTTGTTTTGTTGAAATCACCTTGCTATGATAGATAAATCTTTTCTTCTCCTTATACTATTATAGCCTTTGTAATTCACTCTTTTGCTCTTCTCTAATGATTACATTACTTCTCTTCAATTATTTGGATGTGATAAAATACATAGCATATATACCAATCCAATTACACAATTACAAAGTCAACCACAATACAAGTTTATAAAAATATTATAAAGTTGGCCAAAGTGTAGAAACATAGGTTTTGAAGACTGACTCGGTGAAGTTCTAATACTCGACATCCACTGTCAATTCTTAGCATCATTATGCACTTAGTAGATGTAGAAGCTCAATCCATACTGACCACATCCAAGTACTCTTGAACTCAGTCTACACTAGTGACTCTACAAATATTGTGAAACTCGATATATAAACTAAATCACTTGATTCACTCTGCATAGCTTGATCAATGCTATCACTATGAGATTGGTATAAAATAAGTCACTTGGTTAACACTAGGTAGCTCAGTAACACTAGACTCACATCACATCAACTACAAACTTGATAAGCATTTTATAACACAGTTTGCACTGGTAAACTCTACATACACTAAGATGCTCAATTTATACTGCTGATCATCACCATTTTAGTAACTGCTTGGTGCAAACTAAAATCTATCCAAAGGACTCAGTAGCAACTGAAAATCTTAGTTAACACTATTAACTGTATAATAAACTCATTATATACTTACAATCTAAATAAGTGTATGTCACTAAAAAAAAACATGACTGAAATGTCAACACACAAGGCCTTAGTCATATGGTCTATACAAAAAAGAGAAAAGGGAATATTTCAATAAGTCTCATATGTTGAACATACCAGAAGCCTGGTGGTATACAAGGTTGGAGAAGTGGATAGTGAGTAGGTAACCCAAATGAATAATGAGATGGCTAATTTTGTGTAGGGGTAGCTGCTAAGGATAAGAATAAATTTCTTGAACTAAATGCATAGTTTGAAAAGGTTCTAGAGGCATATGATGAGAGAGGGAGAAAAATAAATGAGATGGAGAATATTATTTGAAACTGAAAAAGCAACAAGGCAAGAGAAAAGTGGGAGAAGAACCCAACCAAATTTTGATTGGATCCAACATGAAGATAGGATGAGGGATACACTTTTGTTTCTGGTAGATACAATTAATTGGCTTCTTTTTTATTTGGAACTGGCAAGGCTTGTGAATATATGGAAAGAATCAGATGACAATGAGGCTACTATAAGGGAATTTTTTAATAATTGGATCAGTAGGGATGATATCATCACTGCTCTATGTTTCTCTGTCATTGATGTAATTGATGACTAGATTGAGAAAACTTTGGCCCAACCAAATGACCTACAAAATTTTGATAAGAAAAGACATATGCTGTAGAGAAGGTTTAAAATGTGTTTGTCAAAATATCTTAGCAAGAATTTTGATCTCATTCCTCATGTATTAAAAGGCTTAGGAAACATAAAAGATAAGGATGAGTATATAAATGAGCTAAAAGGACTAATGAGTATGCAAATGAATAATGTAGTAAATAAGGAGAACTACATTTGGTTTGCTAGGACAATTGAAGAATTAGTTAATGTACAATTATTCTTTGATTCTTTTTCATAATTTTTTTGATGAAATAAAAAGGTTGGGAAAAGATGTCTTGAGGAGAGAAAAAGAGATTCTAAATTTCAACTGGCTAGATGACACAATTTTCAAAAAGTTGATGGCAGATTATTCTTTGGCCTCAAAATTGTTACAAGTGGCATCTAAGGAAAGACTCATAGATAAGGCACTAACCATAGAGGAATGCTAGTTAGTTGATAAAGCTACACAAATAGATGACAAAGAAGATGATAAAAAAACTAGAACATACATTCAAGTGTCAGAGTCAAGCACAATAGAGGAGGAGAAAATGGTCCCACATCCTAACGAGCAATAAAAAGAAGAAGATCAATCATCAAGTATAGTGGAGGAATAGGAAACTACGAAAACAAAATTGGCTCCACCACAAAGAAACCAATGAAGGGACCATTTTGTTATCAAGTAAAAGACCACAATTTTTGGTTCTTCATGTACAACTTTTGATAGTGACATTTTTGTCTTTTTTATAATATTTTTATCCTAAGGACAATTGTCCTTTTCCCTCTAGACTTGAAGCTCATTACAATTTACTCTATATAAGTGAGTTTCCAAGGCTAGAGAGTGTCTAAATTTCTTTGGCTACACTAATTTTGTGAATTATGAGTGATAATCACTAAATTGTATACAATTTCAAGGAAGTTAGTACAAATATAGAGAGTTAATTTTTCATTCCAAATCTTGCCTCTTTGTCTATTTCTATTATATTCTCTAAAATTTAGTAGCAAAGTTCATTAAGTTTAAGTTGTAATTCATTTTAAATTATATTTTAGTTTGTCTTTTGTTGATAATCTAATGGGTTATGTAAATTATTAATGACAATTGGGAGAACTTTCTAGTTTTCACTTGAAGATATGATAAGTATGAGATTTGGAAATGAATATTTATGCTCTTTTCACAAAGTCTCAAGATAAGATATAGAAATAGGTGAGTAATCCCTATGAGTTGTGGCCCAGTAGATAAGGTATTGGCCACCTATATAAGTTGATCTAATTTAGATGTTTTACACAATGCAAAAGTTTATATAAACTGTTTATTCAATTTTTGGCCTATACTTGATTCTCAGGGTTTAGGGTTTGATGAAATAGCCATTTATGATCTCTAAGCTACCATCAAATTAGAAAAAAGAAGGTTGAACCATCTATTATTTCTAGATCATGTTGAGAATTTTATTTTTAAATGAATAAGAATGAATTGCTAAGTAAACCCGCCTAAATCTTGTAGAATTAAAAGTGGAGAAGACCTCAAGATCTTCTTAGTTGGTCCTTTTATTTTCCTTTTTAGAATACCCAGAATGGTTTTTAGCTAACTCTTAGGTCTTTTGAGATTGTAAAAGGTAGTTAAATTTTTGTGAAATTAGAAGCCAACAAAATGGTGACTCTACTGGGGATTGTTTAAAGAAATTTATTTTTTTTAAATGTTGTAGTCTCTGGTATAATTTGTACATCTCCAGTCATTCTTTAGTCATGTCTTGCTCTTGTTTGTATTGGTCCCTTTTAAGTGAGAAACCTTGAGAATCTAAAAAATTCCAGTACAGTAGGGAGTGCATGACATGAGTTATGTTTGAATAATGCCTTGTATGCAAATCAAACTTTACAGTTCCTAAAGCACACCATATTAATGTTTTTCTGTGTTGGGTCCTTGTGTCAAACCTATATTCAATTGTTCTTTTTCCATGACACTTTCATATTTTCAAGCCATTTTAAATGTATTTTTCCCTTTATTGGGTGTTGACTCGGTCAAAGGTTTTGTAGCTAGTGCTATATATTTTAAATAATCTTTCAAAAATGGTAGACAAAAGGAAAAATACAAAAGCATACACAAAAGCTAATCTAGAAGTGCCTTTGTACATAGATTTACCTCATGTGGGTAGGAAAACTAGACAAGCAAGAAGGGAGATCCTAACCACACATTGAAGCCTAGAGATAGTGTCTTTGTTCATTCACAATACCAACTAGTGATAGAAAGAGAATCCTCTTCTCTTAATTCTGAATCTAAGAACACTATAATGCTAGGTGAAATATTCACAACCCCATTACTATAAGAAAGGATTTTATAAGATAAAATTGTCACTTCTATAGGAGACATTTCTTTCAGGCCAAATGTGTCAAAAGAAGTGAATCAAAGGTGGGGGTATAAAAAGACTGAATACTAGACCAAATCCTAGACAAGTTTCATATCTTGAGAGAAACCTCATAGATTTAGATGATCTAGTAGAATCAAAGACCACCTCTGTAGACCCTAATGAGTTGTTTTTAGAAATTGAAATCCATAGAAAGAAAGTTACAGAGGTCGAGGATGCCAAGCACATTCATTTGGAAAAGGAAAAGGAAGCTATTACCATGAATTATCTTATAGAAAGAGAAGATTTGATTAGAAGAATGGAGGCTCTAAAAGAGAAAATTAGAAAATTAGAAGAGAGTTCTTCTACTTTACATTCAAATGTTTTTGGAGATGTTGGAGAAATAAGGTCAAATATCCAAGACCAAGAACGCTTGTTGATAGAAAAGGAAGGACTTGTCATCTCACATGTCCATTGCTACAAACCTATAGAGGATAACTTTATAGATATAACTATTAAGAACCTTGATAAAGGGGGAAAAAAAGGTTTTAGGGATACATATCAATTAGCCCCAAGTTGTCTCTATGAGCCTTGTCATGTCAAAACTTGATTTAGAATTGGAAAAAGTAAAGAAAGAAAGGGAAGATTTGGCTAAAGAGCTTGAGAAATTTGAAAATGAGGCTCATGGGTTATAGAGACAAGAAGAAAGATACATTTTCTTAAGTCCACCTCTGGCCTAGCATCCTAGCCAAACCAACCCGCACGAGTAGTGCCTACTGTTCTAGTTTGTGGACCTATAGTGGCTAGCCAAAACTTATCTCATTCAACACTAGCTTCCTCTTCCATGAATACTGGTCAAAAATATTCTACTCAGCCAGTACAAATCCCTACACAAAACCAAGGGATGAGACCTAGTAATTCTTTCCAAAATAGACCTATCTATATGGAAAAATATAAGTATATTTCTTTTGTAGGTATCCCTAGTTTTCCTTATTCTGTTTCAAATTATTTAAGAGATAAGATCATTATATTCTTAGGAAATAATGCTATAACTAGTGAGGAGCATCTCACAAAATTCATTGATATGCTAAATGACTATGAAGTTGAGCATGAGGATGTGGTTATGAAATTTTTTTTGCACTCACTCACTGAAGATGCAAGTGATTGGTTTAGAAGGTTACCTTATGACATTATTCATTCTTAGGATGATTTAGAGAAGTTATGTAAGGAGCAGTATGGTGATAACACTAATGCATGTTTTATGTTAAATGAGTTCAATAACATAAAGAAAAATCCGAATGAGTCAACATTTGATTTTAATGCAACATTCCAAAAAGTAATGTATAAGTTATTTCAAGTGATGAGACCAGGTGATAATATATGCCTTACTACTTATTTCAATAATTTTGATAGAAATATGTCCTGTACCAGAGATAAAGATCCCAAGACATTGAGGGATACTTTTAAAATGGTTGTCAACATTGAAAACAATAGGAGAGCATCTAGTAAGCTAGGGAAAGAGATAATCCAAAATTGTTTAATCCTAGGGATAATAGAAAAGAGGGTGATAAACCTATTATAGCTAAAAATATTGAGGATGAAAAGATGGATCAAGTTCTAAATCTACTTAATAATTTGAACCCACTAGTGAATCATCCAAATAAGCCAAATTCTAGTGAGAAGCCTCAATTCAATAATATTATGATAAGTAGACCAAATTGCAAAGCTATCCTTATAACACACAATGGAAGGAGGGAAATCCCATTCCTAACCATACCCAAGGTACAAAGGATAAAGTTACACCAAATCCACTACAAAGAAATTCTATAAATATGATGGAAGACATGCCTTGGTGTATGTATACCAATCTCCTCATTCTCCTGACTATTGTGTTGTTCTATTTATTCTTCTAGGTGAGATTGTGTGTGAGTTTATTAGCATCAACATTTCAGATCATACTCAGTGATCCATCATTAGAATGAGAGAGCTAAGTAAAGATAAATCTCTCATCAATTATTGTATTTTTGCCCAATCATTTTCTACAAATCAGAAAATATAGCTTGAAGAAAGTGAGGAAGAAAAGAACCCTAAAGATGTGGCATGTAATATGATTAATCTATGTGATAATGGTGAACAAACTAATCTAGAAGATTATGTGATTGATGTTAGTAGCCAAAGGAATATGTATCGATTGGATCATTAGCAAGTGTTAGGCATAGAATGAGGATAAGATGTGCAATATAATATTAGATGTTGAGCATGTGAATTTGAGGAAACCATCTAATCAAGAAATTGAAAGAATAACTACTAAGATAGTAGTCCAAGTTCATAGTACCTATAACCTTAGAAATAGAATAGTAAATAATGTTTTTGGAAAATCATTTGACATTTTCATCAAGGAAATAACTCATAAAATAGATGATGGAAATAAAGAACATAATCTAGTGATAGTCTAGATCAAGAACAATAAGAATACGAAATGGGAACCTAAAAAGAAACTGTAGTTCCTAGGTGTAGAGGCAATCAAGATGAGTATGCATGAGAAGAAGCCAAATCATGATTCTATCAAACAAGTGGAAGAGCCTATTGTTCAAGTACAAGAAACCAGGGGTAATCAATTCAGACCCCTTGTATATGATCTCATTAACATGATTTCTATGCTATCACAAATTATTATTAAAGTTCCTCTATCTAGAATGTTTATAATAGAAGAACATAAAAGTAAAGCCATTTCTTGGTTAGGAGGAATTGGGAACAATAATATTGTTGAAAAGGAGTCATCATTGGGGCAAGAAGTACCACTTGTAGTAAAAGAAAAGGAAGATAAAGGAGTCTTGTCCCAAATACCTCAAATATATTTGGATAATTCATCTACAACTTATATGGAAAAAATTGATCTTGTTTTCCATAGCCTTATCATAAATGGAAAAACATTGAAGAATTGCACGATTGATTTAGGAGCCTCAATTACTATCATGCCATTTAGGATTATGGAAGAACTTCATTTGGAAGTAGATAAAAATAAGGGTAGGTGCAGAGCCATGGATTCTAGAGAGTTCCTTGTCATAGGAATAATCAATGTATTTCCTTTTAAACTAGCTACCTACCTTGATGTTGACTTAACAATGACTATCTTAGTAGTTGATATTCCTCCATAGTATGGGATGTTTCTCTCAAGAAAGTGGAGCACTACAATGGGAGGTATCCTAAAATGTGACTTCTCTTATGCTATATTTCACATAGGATATAAAGCCATTAAGATTGATAGAGAACGAAAACTTACACACAAGCTTAAAGACAATATTTATACAAATGCTTCTTGTTTTATAGACATAAAGGTGAATTCTTTCAAAGCTGAAATCATCATTCAAGAAATTGAAAATTTAGTCTCATTAATCTCACAGGAAGTAACAAAATGTATATATTCTCAAAATCCTTGGACTATGTATGAATAACATAGAAGAGTACAAGGCACTTTTACTTTGGTTAAAAGTAGCAAGAAATTATGGTATCAAAAAATTGCATGTTATTGGTGATTAAGAACTAGTTATGTCTCAAATTAAGGAAACATATGCATCCAAGAAAAAAATATTGAAACAATATATAAATGTTGTATGGGATTAGATTGAAGCATTTGATGCTTTTGGTATTTCATGGTTGGATAGAAGTAACAAAAAAATGGTTGATCTATTGGCTAATGTAGCCATTAAACCTAATGACATATCATTTTCTGGTGTATCCAAGATTTAGATTTAAAAAAAACCATCCATCCTTGACAACATAGAAAATTGATAGGTATTGAGGATGATAAAGATATTTTGAATTTTCTCCTCAATGAAGACAAACATCATGGCCAAGAACTATATTGTAACACGTTGGTTGAGAATGTAGATGGGAAAGAAACCCTTTTTGCATAAGAAATATTGCAATTAAAAAAAATAAAGTGCCCAAAGGATTAGTGGTGCTAGAAAGTGTGTTTGATAATTAGGATAAAGTTCATATGGAGGTCAGAGAAAAAAAAACAATAGGATCTTGAAGAAGCAAACCTTCAAATAGTTGAATCACCTAAGAAGGTGTACACAGGTAAAACTTTATCTTTCGTTATTACAAAATCTCTAATTGATTTGAAATTCAGGCATATTTTTGCATGGTCATATGATTATGTTAAGTCTTATAGGGAAAACCTCTTTCAACATGTAATACCAGTAAAGTCAATCCTTTTATACAAAAACAAAAACCTTTTAATCCCACATTATCCCCTAAGATGCAAGAAGATCTTATGAAGCCAAGGGATGGAGGGATAATTAAGCCTATTAGACATTCTTCATGGGTATTTAAACTAGTGTCAGTTAGAAAAAAGAACGGTGACATTAGGTTATGTGTTGGCTTTAGAAATATGAATATTGCATCCCGAAAAGACAATTATGGATTACCAAAAATGGAATCCATTTTGTATTAGGTAACTAGTTCTGAATTAATGTCTATGATGGATGGTTTTTCTAGGTATAACCAAGTGATGGTTGATGAGAAAGAGCAATTCAAGATAGCCTTCACAAATCTTTGGGGAACATATGTGTATGTTCAGATGCCCTTTGGTTTGATAAACACATGAGCTACATTCCAGTGAGCTATGGATGTTGCATTTAATAAGTACATTGATAAGTTCATGGTTATCTATTATGATGATTTGAAAAATTATTCAAAAAGGGTTGAGGACCATTATAGGCATCTAGAAAATATTTTTGTAAAAGCCTTGGAGTATGGAGTTTTACTGAACCCAAAGAAGTGAATTTTTGGAGTGATAGAAGGAAAATTGCTTGATCACATAGTGTCCAAAAATGGAGTTAAGATTGATCCTGAAATAGTGGCAACAATAAAAAAGGTCCCTAAACCCAAAAATGTCAAAGGTATTTAATCCCTCTTTGGCCAAGTCAATTTCTTGAGAAGATTTGTGAAAAAATTCACTGAAATCAATAGACCTATTTCCAAAATGCTTAAGAAAGGAGCAGTATTTAATTGGAAAGGTGAACCATCTATTTATTTTGAAGGAATCAAATATATTATAAAGAATACAAAATTGCTAAGGACAAAAGATTATACAAAGCCAATACATATATTTTCTTTTGCTTCTTTCCATACCATAGCAATAGGTTTACTTCAAAAAAATGAAGAGGGCTATGAAAAACCCATTTCATTTTTTAGTAAATCACTCTAGCCTATAGAATTAAAATATGAGATAATTGAGAAGTAGGCATACACCATTGTTAAGGTTGTGAAGGCCTTTAGGCATTATCTAGTTAGTGCCATTGTAATTGCATTTGTACCTAGTGCAATAGTTAAAGATATATTTTCTTAGCAAGAGGTATCTTGCAAAAGATGCATATGGATTAATAGAATCCAAGAATTCAACATTGAAATCAATATCACTAAATTAGTAAGAGGCTAGGGGCTAGCAAATTTGATGGCTCAGTCAAATTTGGATGTTAACCAAATAAATGTTGTAGATGAAGACTACAGGTCAGATACTTGTGATATGGATAATTGTGATTGGTACAAGAATGCTATATACTATTAAAAACATATGGAGGCTCCTGATAAGGCTAATTATTGCTTCTATTTTATGATAGTTTAAACACTCTATTTTACTTCCACCAAGACATTTGTGAACTTATGTTTACTTGAATTGATGATTAACCTATGGGTAGATAGTATGTCATTTTTTTCCAATATAATATATAATGCAGTATTTCATAAAACCATAAGAATGTGTGTTATAATATTTGAATTTAATTTGATAATGCTTATTTTCAAATATCTCTACATAATAACTAACCTGTTAGTGAAGGAAGTTGAAGATGGTTGGAAGTATTAAAAGGGAAACATTGAAGATAGCCAACAACATTCAAGGAGAAAAGACATTATGGTTTAGCCATGGTGGAAAGAGTTGTAACAGTACCAAGGGAAACGACCACTAATATGGAGGAGCTACAAAGAATTGTTATATTTTTTTCTACATTCATTATTGTGTAAAAGCAGTTTTCCAAACTTTATTATTCATTCTGTGAGCTGTTGTCTTTCCTTTTTTTTCTCTAGTGGATTTGTAGTTAGTTTGTTTTGCTTCTTTGTTTAAGTGTCAATCCTCTATTTATAGGGATTGGACCAATAGTGTTAGAGGTTAGAAAAAAGTTTATGAGAAGAAACTATTGACTCTTGCAGTGAGTTTTTTTTATAGTTTTATGTATCATTCTCATGTAAGGAATGTTTGGAACATAATGAAATAGCTCCTAGTTTACATTCTATGTTAGTAGATTAGAAAAAGCCAACCAAGGGGGCCCACTTGGAAGGTGGATTAGATTAGAATAGTATAGATTTTTTTCAAGTATATTTAGTATTGTAGGTAGAAGTTGTAACTTCCTTCCTGTAGCATCATATTTTTTGAGTGTTCCTACAACATCTATAAGAATAGTTATAGTAGATGAACTGAGTTGGAATATATATTAGTATTTAATTTCATTTCCAGTATTTGTTTTAGTAAAGAGTTAAGTGTGTTAGTTTCTTGCAACATTAGTGTATGTTCTTTTCTTGCATTTTACATTCCTGCAACATAAGCATAATGATTCATTAAGAAACCTAGTGCACATACTATGCTAACCATTTCAAGTATACGTCCCTGTGTTGAAAAAATTAAATGTACCTCATGGTGGAGAAAAATAGTCCTTATATTAAATACACTATTCCTAAGTATGGCCTTGGGCATGATTATTATACACCTATTGTGAGGTGGACCATTTTTGGTGTCGTTGCCGAGGATGGTGTCAAGCTAGGAGCATTCTTGAGTCATAGTTCTTAGTTAAGTCATTTTGTAGAAATTTGCAGTCCAAAGCTTTCTTCATAAGTGTGAAGAATTCAATTGCATGCATCAAAGAGGAAGATGGTGAGATGGATATGGCAGATTTCTTCCATGGAAGTCTATTAATTTGAATGAAGAAATTGAAAAAGAAGAAGTTGAGTTGCCTTATGGAGACACAAGCCCTATTTTTCCTACAGAATCATCCTCAAGAATAGAACCTATAGATATGAGTGGTCTTCAACCTTTTGTGTAAATTTTGGTCAGTTTCCTTGGTAATACTGGTCCAAATCCACCAGTTGTTAATAATCTAGTACCCAATGCTCCTTTTTAGTAGCAACCTCATAATATAATACCTCAAGTAATGGCACAACCTACTTTTCCATTTCCTCTTCCAAGCCTCATAAATATTGATAATCTCAAGAATATACTTGTGGTTGCTCTTCCAAAGTTCTATGGCCTTGTAACCAAAGACCCTGATACTTTCTTGTTTGAGTTTGACATACTCTATCATATTTTTTACTACAACACTGATGCCCATAAGCTCAAATTATTTCTAGCAACATTGAAAGAGTTAGCTTTACAATGGTTCATGGGCTTAGGAGCCAATACAACAGGAACTTAGGATGAAACGCAAACTCTATTTCTGGATAAATATAAAGAGTATTGCGAAGCATCTAGTTCAAGAGGAGATGATATCTTTAGGATATCACAAAAGGAGGAAGAAACATTGGAAGACTATGTTTTACATTTCTTGTATATACTACAGAAGAACCCTCAACATGTGTTGTCTAAGGATTCACAAAAGCTAGACTTTTTGAGAGGTGTGAATAATAATTGTCTAGAAGCACTAGACCTAATGGCTGGTGGTGATGTATATAAATATTCTTGGGATGACCTCAATAAAATTTGTCAAAATTATTCAAGGTCAACTATGAAGAAAGGCCAAGGACCTCATTCCACAATCACTAAAGGAATCAATTAGGGTATTTCAAAGCTCGAGATATCTAACCTATTGTCATATTTCAAGAAGGACATCATAAATGACATTGCTACACATCTCAACACAATGACTACAAAGAAGATGCATGCAAAAGCTGAATTACAACTAGCTAAATACTACCTCCACTGCTAGAAGCAAAAGAATTATTGCTAATACAAACTGGTTGCTAGCATGGAGAACCAGCACCTTCCAACTAAGTACATCAAGATAGATGGAGATGATGAGCAAGTATTCTTTGTTGCTCAACATTTCCCATGGGCCCAATGTCAAGGTATGCCTCAGGACCATCTGCAAAATTCAAATTTATATGATAATCAATGGCAAAATTGTAATCCTCAAGGTCCTCCACAATACAATCAACCTAATTGGAATAATGTTGGACAAAATAATCCACAATAGCCCCAATAGAATTAGAATTCCCAACCATTCTAGCCCAACCAAAAAAATAACCAATGGTAGAACTATTAGAACCAATAGCAACCATCCTAGGGGAATCAACAGTCTACAAACCAATGGAGAGGACCTCAATAGTGGCCTAACCAAAATACTAGTACTCCACAATTACCACCCCCAGTCCAATAACCTGCACTAATGCTACCACCTGTAAATTCCAAAACTCAAAAGTAGACACAATTACTTGTACAACCTTAGCCAAATCCAAATAACCAGCAACCACAACAACCCATGTATATTACTGATGCTCGGCAATACCCTACTTACACTTTGAATCTTGCAAATATACATCTAAGATCTGGTACAACTTTACTAGTGCCTAAATTGCCCCTTATAACTAAAATACCAGATACTCCTACAATATCATAACCACTAGTCTCTAAAGTGGTTGACCCAACCGATGTCACTATTTCAGCCCAAGCTCAGCTAGTGATGGAACCTCCTTTTCTAGAGAAGCTTATGCAAAGTAAACTTGTACAAATAGAGGAACAATCTTTTGATATTGTTGATCAGTTGAAGAACATGCATGTCCAAATACTCCTATTCCAAGCTATTAAAGATGTTCCTATCTATGCGAAAGCCATTAGAGAAGCCTACCTAAAGAAGCCTAGGAGGAAGAAAAAGAACCCAACTATTTTCCATGTTGTCGAACAATTGGCTGACATTATGTTAGGAAAATTGGTCACTCCAAAATATTTTGATCCAAGTAGTCCAGTTGTGAATGTGAGTATAAATGTTCAATTTTTTTAAAATGCTTTAATAGATCTTGGTGCTGCTATAAATGTCATGACGAAGGATACTATGAAGAAGTTAAAAATAGAAGGATTATGGGCTACTCCAACAATTCTGCAACTTGCAAAAAGTTCTACTATCACTCCTAATGGGATGATAGAAAATATAGTTGTAACATTAGATTCTCTAGATTATCCTATAGATTTCATGATTCTGTCTCCCAAAGTTAATTTATCTAGTTACCCTATCATCCTAGGATGACCATGGTTAGCTACAACTGATGCAAATATAATTTGTAGATCAGGGAATATGACCATATCAAATGGCCAAGCAACAAAGAAATTTGATTTGTATCCTCTAGTATAGCCATTACCAAATTTCAGCACATCTATCTGGCCAAATTTAGGGGATGAAGAAGAAGAATTAAAGTCTATAGCATAGCTTATGATGTTACATAGACAATCCTTTCTAAAGCTGTAGGAAGAGGATTCAGTACTTCAAAGTATTCCTACTAACAATTGTGTGGTAGAAAAAGATGTATCTGAAAGTTTTGGTGTAGAATTAACCACATATGAGCAATGTGATGAGAATTGTACTTTTCTCAAATAACCAGACATTCTTCATCAACTCTTACCGTGTGAATTAGATATAAGTCCAATTTTTGAAGCCGCTATGATAGAGTCTACTACTGAGCTGTCCAAAGGTCATAATCTTCATGTTAATCCCAAATTATCATCCACACAAATGGAACAGTTAACAAAGCTACTTCAAAAGCATGAAAATGCTTTTTCATGGGACTATGGTGATATTAAAGTGTTGAGTTCTACATTATGCACTCATAGAATATACATCAATAAAGGGTGCATACCATTCCATCAATCTTAGAGAAGGATACATCTAAGCCTTAGAGAAATAGTTAAAACTGAATTGCAAAAATTGCTTGATGCTAGCTTTATTTATCCTATATCTAATAGTAGATGGGTGTCACCCCTGGTCATAGTGCCCAAAAAGGGAGGGAAATGGTACATTTGTGTAGATTATAGAGAATTGAACAAGGCCACCAAAAAGGATCACTTCCCTTTACCATTCATAGATCAAGTTCTGGACACTCTAGTTGGAAAGAAGCATTTCTCTTTTCTAGATGGTATAGTGGTTATAATAAAATCAGTATTGCTCCTAAAGACCAAGATAAAATCACATTCACATGCCCATGGGGTACTTTTTCATACTCTATGTTATCATTTGGTCTATGTAATGCTCCTACAACATTTCAATGAGCTATTATTAACATCTTTGCTAATATATCACATGATTATATGGAAATATATGGATGACTTCACAAAATTTGGAGTCACCTTTGAGGAAGCCATGATGAATCTTGAAAAAGTTTGAATAAGGTGTCAAGAACATAATCTGGCACTTAATAGTGAAAAATGTTTCATGCCCATGCAAGAAGGTGTGGTACTTGGTCATTTCATATCAATTGCAGGAATACAAGTGGATCCAACTAAGATAGAGGTAATTCAAACATTTCCCATACCCAAAAAACAAAAAGATGTAAGATCTTTTCTAGGTCATGCTAGATATTATAGACATTTCATAAAAGACTTCAGCAAAATAGCTAGTCCCTTGTATATATTACTTACTAAGGAAGCTGAATTTATTTGGACATCCAAATGCAATGAAGCCTTCCTGCAACTTAAGAAACTTCTCACTATAGCCCTAGTTTTCCAAGGCCCTATTTGGACTTTTCCTTTTCACATATATACAGATGCTTCTAACTATCCCATAGGTTCAATTCTAGGACAACAATCTTAACATCTTGAAAATGCAATATATTATATTAGCAAGAGCCTTCATGGCCTAGAATTAAACTACACAGTGACTAAAAAAGAGTTGTTAGCAATAGTTTATGCTTTGAACAGATTCTAGCATTACATAACTAGCTATCCAATATTTGTTCATATTGATCATGTGGCAATTAAATATCTCTTGAAGAAACCTGCTATAATAGGTAGTTAGTAAGATGGTTACTATTATTGTAAGAATTTGATATCACCATTGTTGATAAGCCTAGAAGAGCCAATGTGGTAGCTGAGTATTTATCAAGAATCCACTATGATGAGAATAAGACTACTCCGGTAGATGATGCATTTCCAAATGGGCATTTATTTCATATTTTTGTTCAAACTCCATGGTATGCAAACATTGCTAACTACATTGCAGCTAATAAAAAGCCATAACATTTCTCTTACAAGGAAAAGAAGCTACTTGTATAGAAAAGTTTTCATTTCTTTTGGATCGATAATATCTTATTTTACACTAGGCCTGATCAAGTTATGAGAAGGTGTGTGAGAGAGGATGAGACATATGACATTCTACATGCATGTCATAATAAACCATGTGGAGGGCACTTTGCAGTGAAAATAATAGCCTTAAAAAATTTAACAATTGATTACTATTGGCCTACACTTCAGAAAGATGCAACCAACTATACATGAAAGTGTGATAAGTGTCAAAGAATGGGCCGACCAATAAGAACAAATGAAATGCCTCTCAATCCACAACTGGCATTAACACCATTTGACAAATGAGGTACAAACTTCATTGGTCCAATTGATCCTCCATCCAATGGGAAATCATATATCCTTCTGTGCACTGACTACCTAACAAAATTAGTTGAAGTCAAAGTCATGAAGTATGCTCGTGATCACAAAGTTGTAGAATTTTTGTATGAAGATATCTTTACTCACTATGGTGTACCCAAAGAACTAGTCATTGACTAAGGTGCTCAATTTACTTCTAATCTGATCATAGAAATGATGAAACAATATAATATTAGGCACTAGAAAACAAACCCCTATCACCCTCAAACTAATGGACAAGTAGAAGTCAAAAATCGACAGGTAGAGGCCATCTTAATAAAAATAGTTCATTTGCACCATAGGGATTGGAATAGCAGATTAACAGAAGCTATTTGGGCCTACAAAACAACATGGAAGACTACTAAAAGGTTCACACCATTTGAGATACTATATGGGAAAGTAGTAATGCTCCCTATTGAATTTGAACATAAAACTTTAAGAACCGCAGTGGAGTTGAACATTAAACTTCCTGCAGCACAGAGAGAACATCTTCTACATCTTAATTCTTTCGATGAAATGTGCAAGGTTGCTCTGGAATGCACTGAAATCATACATAAGCAAAGGAAACAATGGCATGACTCCCACATTAGTAAAAAACAATTTTAAGTTTGTGACTAGGCATAACTATATGATTCTAGATTTAAAGATATGCTAGGTAAGCTACAGACACGATGGTTGGGCCCATATAGAATTAACCATGTCTTTGCAAATGGAGTCATCCTATTAACTCCTATTGATCCAATTATTTTTAAATTATTAGTCAATGGCCATAGACTCAAGTTATATAAATGACCCCAAACAAAAGAGGAATTCATGTAACAGTTTTAACGGCCAAATTCAAATGCACACTAGGTAACTCTTCCTATAGTAGAAGGTGCTGACCTCCTACATGTAGCTATTCACTATTAATGTCTTTGTGCATGCCTATAATATAAAACTTTATGTCCACATAAAGTTTCAAATTTCTCCATTCATCTTCTAATTTCTTCTTTTCCAACTCATCTCACTTCTTTACCTACCATCCACCCACCTTCCACGTCATCATTTTACAATACTTTCAATAAACACCACAAGTTTGTTGACATATGTTGTCACTACTGATATACTTTCTGCCACTTTTTGGTATGTGCAACAATCAACTAACAAGTATAATTTTTTCAAATCTTTATTCATTTATAGTACATCAATTCATTATTTATATATAATATTGCATTATTTATATTATGGCGGCATTATGCTAATTTTATACCGTGTACTAAGTCTGACAAGTGTGGACACTTGTCCATATTTCACAAGGGGCAGGGAAGGTTACTAAAATCCAATGGCATTCCTATTTATTCATAAATATTTTTTTCCCAAATCTTTATACTTCTTTTATTTATGAAATTCAATTGCTATAAGTACACAAGTGTCTAGGTGTTGTAACCCTTATTCTTGAATGATTCCTTACTATCAGGCTATGATGGGACCCATATTTAATTTTCAAGTGATCTAAATTCTATTTTCAAACGATATTCACATATCTATGATAAACCAAATTATTACTAATAATGAATTGTTATGACATTAATTAGCTAAAAAAAAAAGAAATTTTAAAATGGGTCTGTATAACAACAACAAAAGAAAGCCTGAATTCATAGGAGGGAAATAGTGCAAGTAGAGTAGAGAGTGAAATTGTCAAGTAGAAATGGGTGGAAAATTGCAACGACAAGAACCAGTGGAGCATACTATTTTACTCTCAAACATAGAGGCAGTGAGGAGATTTGATGCATGTGGCTAGTTAGGGTAGTTCCTAAGTTTAATTGTGTTTGATGAAGAAGTGGCCACGAAACTTACAAGAATAATGAGGGAGAAGCTACTATATGGGGTTTAATGGTTGTTGCTATAGAAGAGTGAATAGTAGAAGTAACTGAGTTACTAGCAATAGGAGAACATTTTCCTAATACACATGATCCAAGATTAGCCAGGGCTTAGTTTGTCATACCAACTGATCCTTAGTTGGATATCACCCAGCAAGGTTACAAAAGGACATCTCTTCTATTGCCATACAACAAGTTGGTTATGCACATTATCAAGTACCACATCTATGAAGGAAGTTTTTCATATTTACATGCACATCATTTTAAATTGTTCATCTGTATAAGGCACAATTATCTAGTAAATGTTCCTAATTTCTTGTATAACATGTTATGCATTAGTGTTGAAGAAACCCAAAAGGGGAAGGACAATTCTGTCACCCATTATGCCCTAATTAAATTACTCATAGAAAGATCACTTAGGGATGCCTCTCCCATGTCATGGGTAGAATTTGTCCAAGCTAAAACCCTACAACCTTAGGTTGTCCTTAATGAATAGACTAGTGAAGAGAATGTAGTTCCCACTGATAAAACTATTGAACAAAGCACTCAAGATGTTGAAGCTTGCAATGTTTAAGAGAATGTGCATGAAAATGTGTCTTTACCTATTCAAGAGACTTAAAAACCTACCTCTGCCTAAGCAAAGGGAAAATGAAAATTAAAAGAAGAGACCTCAGCTCTGGTAGCAAAAAAGCCAAACCCTGCAATTGCAAAGCAAAAGAAAACTAAGACGGGTCCTGTAATAGTTACTCCTATAGTAGAGACACCAAAAGGAAGAAGTAGGAAGAAGGCTATGATACCAGCAAATACCCCTATGAGAAGAAGTCCTAGAATGAGGAGACAAATTTATAAAGTGATAGTAGAAGCTCAATCTACTTCATCCAAACCATCCACTAAGGAATCCCTAGTACAAATTGTTCCCGATAACTCTCCTCCTCACCTTGAAACTACAAACATTCCTGAAAACCCTAATGAGGAATGTAGGGTTGAAGTAAATAAAAATTAAGATGATTCCCCAATAGGCTAACAAATAGTTCCCATAATGAATGAGTTATTTTATTCAGATATTAGACTAGTTCCCTATAAGCCAACATAGCTTATATATTTTGTAAAGCAATTATGGACGGAATAGAGGAAGAGGAAAAATAACCATGAAGAGAATAGTGGTTCCATTACCCTGCAAAAACTTCTTTTCTAGTTGTTTGGACAACATATGCTTGTTGTCACCCTATGGGAAGTGGGGAGGAATAAAATGAAGAAATTCATAGTGTCCCTAGGTGAGGAAATTATAGATTTGAAAGAGCAATTGGCAATCCAAAAATAAAGGATGGATCATGCCCTCAAATTGGCTGATCAAGCACTTGCTTACAGACCACCACCTCGAATTTACGCTATGTGTTTAAAAGAACAATTCCTTTTATTCCAACTTATGCTAATCCTCAAGAACATAAATGTAGAATTCAAATTAGCTCAAGAATTTTATGGTTTATACTAGACTCTACCATCCTGGCAACAAAACTTGCTCTATGAGTTATATGTAAACAATTTTATCATTCTAGTAGAAACTCAATGGAATCCTTTACTCTATATAGGGGATATACATCTAAGGGCTTTGAGCTAATTATGATAGATAGTTGAATAATTATAGAGATGAGGAATGATTAGAGCCTCTATCATTAAGAGCTGAGAGCAGTAAACCAGAAGAAATTCTTAGGGATTAGTTTAGATTGACTTATGGGGATAAGAACAAGGGAGTAAGGGAAAAAATCTTCACTGCTAGAACCAAGGTCTATACAATATATTAGAACCTACCTTACTTTTCCTTTCAGAGAGCCATGGTTGGGGCTAAAAGTAGGTGGGCTAGATTACTTGAGACACTTAAAAGATTAGAGCCACATAGTCCTATCAATTTAGAGGCCGCCCTTCACCAAGTTCCAAAGTATATAGAGTTGGAGAAATAGGCTAGGGAAAAGCTATGGTGCCCACTTACTATGCAACCTCTAATGCTCATGTGGCCCCTATATGATATTAATGTTGATAGACTTGACAAGCTATAGGAGGAAAATAGAAGGGAAGTTTGGGAAAGAACACTAGGATTCTACTACACCTTCAAAAGTAGCAAGAGAGGAAGGACTGAAGTTGGAGAATTTGGATCAGTGACAAGACAATGGAATGCTTGAGGATAAGCATTAGTTTACCACGGGGAATATTATGAGGCTAATTATTGCCTTTATTTTATGATAGTTTTAAACACTCTATTTTACTTCCACCAAGACATTTGTGAACTTATGTTTACTTGAACTGATGATTAACCTATGGGTAGATAGTATGTCATATTTTGCCAATATTATATATAATGTAGTATTTCATATAACCATCAAAATGTGTGTTATAATCTTTGAATTTAATTTGATAATGCTTATTTGCAAATATCTCTGTATTGTTAGCAAAGGAAGCTAAAGATGGTCGAAAGTATTAAAAGAAAAATGTTGAAGATATCCAACAACATTTAAGGAGAAAAGATGTTAAGGTTTAGCCACGGTGGAAAGAGTCATAATGATACCAAAAGACACAATTGCTAATATGGAGGAGCTATGAAGAATTTTTATATTTTCTTTGCATTCATTATTGTATCAAAGCAATTGTCCAAACTTTATTATTCGTTCCGTGAGCTATTATCTTTTCTTCTTTTTCTCTGGAAGATTTGTAGTTAGTTTTTTTTGCTTCTCTATTTTAGAATAAGTATCAATCTTCTATTTATATGGATTAGATCAATAGTGTTAGAGGCTAGAATAAAGTTTATGACAAGAAATTGTTCTCTTGCAGTGAGTTGTTTTTATAGTTTTATGTAGTGTTCTCATGTAAGGGATGTTTAGAACATAATGAAATAGCTCTTGGTTTACATTTTGTGTTAGTAGATTAGTAGAAGCTAACCAAGGGGACCCACTTGGAAGGTGGATTAGATTAGAATAGTATAGATTTTTTTTCAAGTATCTTTAGTATTGTAGGTAGAAGTTGTAAGTTCCTTCCTGTAGCATCATACTTTATGAGTGTTCCTATAGCATCTGTAAGAATAGTTATAGTAGATGAACTAAGTTGGACTATATATTATTATTTAATTGCATTTCTAGTATTCATTTCAATAAATTGCTAAGTGTGTTAGTTTCTTGTAGCATTAGTGTATGTTATTTTCTTGCATTTTACTTTCCTATAGCATAAGCATAATGACTCATTAAGAAACCTAGTGCACATATTATGCTGACCATTTCAAGTATATGTCCCTGGGTTGACAAAAATAAATGCACCTCATGGTGGGGAAAAATAGTCCTTAGATTGAATACACTATTCCTAAGTATGGCCTTGGGCATGATTATTATACACCTATTGTGAGGCGGACCAGCTCCATCTCATATAACTGATAATGAAAAAAGGTTTGTGAACTTGCATGCAATTAGATACATCATTGTTAATGGAAGCTTATGGTGAAGAAATTTTGAAGAGGTGCCATTGAAATGCATTGATAATAAAGAGTTAGAAAAGATACTCGTTGTAATTCAATTAGCAGTATGTGGAGGTCATTACATGGAAAAGACTACTACCCGTAAGGTAATGAGAGCTAGTTTTTGGTGGACAAGCTTATTTAAAGATGCACATATTATGGTTAGGAAATGTGATCCTTGCTAGAGATTTGATGGAAAGTTAAAATTCTCGGGAAATACCCCTTTGAAATTAGTGGAAATGCAAGCACCTTTCCAACAATGGGGAATGAATTTCATAAGTGAAATGTCAAATGAGTCTAGCATTGGTTATTCATGGATACTAGTAGTAATAGATTACTTCACACAATGGGTAGAGGCCATTCCCACCAGGAAGGCTACTAGTAATGTGGTAAATGATTTCTTATTAAATAATATGATAACTAGATTTGTGTGTCCTAAAAGAATTGTGACTGATAATGCAATGTGTTTTAGATTAGAGGAATTTATGAAATTTTGTGATAAGTATGATATTACAAGATCAACATCCTCCCCTTATGATCCACAGGGGAATGGGAAAGCTAATTCAACTAAAAAAAGTTTTTTGATGATAAGAAAGGGGACACTAGATGATAATAAAAAGACATGGGATTTGAAGCTTCATCTAGTGATTTGGGCTAGCCAAGTAATAGTTAAAAAGGCAATAGGTGTTTCACGTTTTGATCTAGTATATGGAATTCAAGCAAGAATACCCCAAAATAACTTGATGAGACTATGCAATTATATCTAGTTATATGATGATGATATCATAAATGACATGCAGGAGAGAATGGATGAATTGATAGGATTGACTGAAACTAGGAAGGAAGTGTCTACTAGAAATGCAAAATTATAGTTGCAAGCAAAACACCTATATGACAAGAAAGAAATGGTAGGGAAATTTTAGCCTAAAGAGCTGACCCTGATGTGGAATGAAATATTTAAAGATAAAAGAAAGCATGAAAATTTTGATCCCATTTGGCTTGGCCCATATTTGATTGAATCTACTTGGGATGAGGACTTGTATATTTTGAAAGAACTATTAGGTGATATTCTTGATTTGTTAGTTCATGGACAATTCAAAGAAATACTTTTGTTCAAGGCATTTTTCTCTCCATGAATAGTAGTTTAGGTCTGTGTTTTCTATAAATTCTTATATATATGTATTAGCCTCTCTGTATATATTTGTCATATTTTTTTTGTGGGCGATTTTCTCTTTGAAAAAAATGTCAATTTTGTCAAGTTTGTGGTTTACTTCTGCCAGGGATTCTAAGCCCTCATATGAATATAGTATATTCATCATCCCCAAATAGAGCTATTATTGGCCTACTTTTTCAACTCTTTGAAATACTTAAAATTTATTGTTAAAATCCAATTAATCATATATAAGAAACTAGGGTTTTCAATTCTCAAGATTAGTTGTGCCCTCAAAAATCCCTAACTATTATGTCCTAATGTCTCTTTTTCCCTGGGCATTTTGAAAATTTAAATTGACCACACATTTAATTGAGGTAGGAGATTGGAAAAAATGCCTAAACATTTTGAAATTTTCTTTGAAAAACCCATGCCCTCTTTATTTTCTTTTTCTAAGGTTTTTCCTTGGTTATTTCTAAAATCTTGCACAAATTTTTATTGTGCCCTAGCTCATGACTCAGTTTTAACCTAGGGTTGAGTTTTGGTTAGCCCACGCCACACACTTCTCATTCATAACCCTTCTAAAAAATCATTGTTACATTCATTGATCTCCTTCTAGATCAATAGATGACACATACTAACAGATGCAAGATGTAAAGCATTTAACCAAAGAAAGTGACAAAGTGACACCTATCCTATGGGACATATCTAGAGGCCCAAAACATGGAATAAAGTGTATCTTTCCCAATAATTGATTAAAAGGAATATCAATAGCACTCACATTTTCACATAATGAAGATGCAAGAAGTTTAAATAATGCAACAATATGAGAAACTAATAAGTGTCCATCTAGGCCCATTTTATGTTCAAGCAACTTGAAGAAGAAGCATCTTCTCAACTATAGATTTAGATGAAGATTGATGGTATTTGTATTCTTGCAAGACCAAAATGCAAAAAATTTTAACCAATGTGATACAGAGGGAACTTGACCCATAGAATTTGGGGGACCAGCTTGTGTTATGAGTTGCAAAAAGGTTTGATACCAACATGGGATACTAGGTGGTGTGTTTTGATTCACTTTGTGTAATAAGTATGAAAAAGATTCATAATTTCTCACAACCATCAATTATTCTAATAATTAATGACTATCACATTGTCATAGGATAAAGATGTTCAAACTTTACCCAATGTGAGAATGCAAGATTTTGCCACATGTTTATGTGGGCCATATTTTGTAAAGAGTAGTAGGTAGAGATCTTAACCATCCATTACCTAAGGATCAATGGATGTCATATTCTTGCATAAAGAAGATGCAAGGTTTTTAGCCAAAGTGAGAATGCAAGAGGGTGAAATGTGTCTTAATGGGTCCATTTCTTAAAAGGAATGTTCAGAAAATGAGGATCTCTCCTAATCATGGGGTCTAAAAGGATCGACGATGGTCATATTCTTACATAATAAAAATATTAGAAGTTTAATCAAAGCAAAAATATGAGAATTTGACATGTGTCCCACTAGGTAAAATGTGATAAATTTTTAAGTTTGAAATGTAGCCATCAAATTCCACATAGATCAATGGCTAGTTTTCAAATGCATAATGTAATATGTACTATTTGATTGTTAGAGAATTAATGACATTACAATGTGACTTTATGCAAAATAATTTTGCATAAAGTATTTAATTTACTCCATAACTAGTTACAAAGTAAAAGAGATTTGAAGCATAGTGAATTAGAGCTTGTATCTTGGGATTTCCATAGCAAATTGTTGCTAATAGATTGAATTGTTGAGGTCAAAAAATTGTGAGTAAGTGCCTAAACATTTTTTGTCTAAAGAATTCTAGTCTCAAGTTTTATTGAATTGATAAAAATTCCTCGATGAAGAGAATTTTATAGAAATACATATTATCAACATAGAAATGTACATGATGATTTCTTGGAGTAATTGCCCATCTCTTCAAATGAAACAACCAAAGGAAAGGATTTGGTTCCTAGAAACCCTAGATTAATAATCAGTGAAGGTTTCTATGACAAAGGAAATTGGTTGAGAGATGTAGATACAACAATGAGAGGTTTGGAGTTGTTTAAAACCCTATTGAGTAATGTATGAGAATTTGACTTTGGAGTGTTTTTCATGCTTGGTGTCTTCATGGATGATGACTTTATGACAATGTTGGCAAAGAGGTATGATCCTATGCTGAGGGTTGTGAAGAACCATGCTAGAGATAACCTATTTAGAGTGATAGCTGAAGTGATCAAATAAGTTTTCATGTTGAAAAATAACCATGCCTTGCATGAATAGATTGACTTGGATGATCTAGAAGCAATGAATGATGCTCAAAGGATATACCTTCAAGGAGGACCATTGCAAGAGCATTTTGTAAAGGTAAGGTATCTTTCACGAGTGACATCTCATAACCCTAATCACTTACTAAAGAAATACTTCAATCCTAGGGCACATGCTCTTTATACCTCCCTCTACAAAATCTTTTGTATGGATGAGAAAGATCACATCTCGGGGTCTCTCATTTTTATGATTTCTCAAACACTACAATATGGTATGAGCTCTAATTTTTATTCTGCATCTTATTTGGTAGAGGAGATTCATAATGGACTAATTGGCATACTCAAGGGTAAGGTTAACAATCCCTTTTGTTGCTATTCATTGCTAATTTACATATGTCTATACAAGGGAGTTTTTGTGTTTTGAAAAGACATGAAACTAGAGCTAGAGAGGGATGGGGAGAATCGACCAATTCATCTTTGGAGTGTAGATATGATAGGGGAGGTTATAGATGCCATTTTTGTTCATTTTGACATATATTTTTCCTCAAAGATGAGGATTTCATTTAAAGGAGATAACCCTAGGATTCTCCAACCTTTATTAGAGCTGATCAGACCCAAAGATCATGACAAGGGCTTAAAAGTCAATCATTACTAGGGGATATTTTCCCTTACTCTAAATAAACTATTTTTAGAGTATGTGGTTTCCAAGGGAAACCTCATGTCCTACCATACTAGGTTCCTTTAAAGGTAGGAATTGTTGAATTCTTATGGAGAGTAGGAAGAGTTGAAGAGAGGGAGTTGGTGGGAAGATCAAGGGGAACAATTTTCTCAAATTTTACAATCATCCACAATTTTTTACTCACCAAAGGAGCATTAGGTAAGTTCCTAGATAGGAATCAAATGGCCTAGTCCCATTCTCACTTCATTGATTTAAAAGGTTTCTATGATATGTTCAAAGATAGAACTAAGGTTAAATCATACAAGCATATTGTTTACTTTCCTGGAGATATTATTAGGAAAGGATTTTATTTACAAGAGTAGGAGGTAAAGAAAGAAAAGTTGAAGGTATATAGTATGACCTTGGATTTTTTTAATGCCTTGGATAATAAATATGACCCCCTAGCTAACATTAAATACTAGGGAGATAAGATAAATAAACTTATGGTTCATTTTGTTGGGATTATGCAAACTCTAAGAAGAAATATATATTAATAAAAGCATACCCAAACCAAGCTAGGGAGGTAGATAAAAGAATAGAGAATAGACTAAATAAGCCTAGGGTAGCATACTATCCAAAGGAAAGAAGGGATTGTAGTGACTAGAAATGTGGATATACAACCTATTCCTTTGTACAAAAGGCAATTTTTAGAGAACCTACCCTCAACACCAATTGCAAAACGGAAAAAATTGGGGAAAGGATCTTAATCAAAAGCCAAGGAATACTCCTCTTCCTAGACCCCTCTCCATTTTGATAGTGAAGATTCCTTAAAGGAACAATTGAAGCATATGGGGGTCATAGTGATGTCTTAATAACTGCATCAGAGGTAGAGGAGGGAACATTTGAGGAACCTCTAATGCCACTTTTATCCCTTACTATGGAGGACTTCAAGAGAAAGGAGATAGATCCTATTGTAGATAAGGTTGCCAGGAAATTTTTGGATGATGATAGTTTTGTAAAGTCTAGGGCCTTCATCCAATTCTTATGGAGGAGAAATATGGAATCTTTAGAGGAAAAATGTTGAAAGGTGAAATTAGAGCAACTTAGTAGATAGGACTTTGATATAGAAGAAGAAATAATGACCAACCTAATGCAAGAGTTTAGTAAAATAACCCCTTCAAGGGGGGAGAATTACTAAAGGATTTAGGAATACTAATACTACATAAGTGGGACATTGCTAATGAAATAATTTTTGATATAGTTAGGAAGGAGAAAGAAACAAATTTTAGAACTAAAGAAGAGGTTAAAGAAGCCCATAAAGGTGTAAAATATAGCAATGATGACAAGGCCTTGGTCATATGGACTATAGAAAAAAGAGACAAGGCAAGAATTCAAGAAGTCTCAGATGTTGAACACACTAGAAGCTTGGTGGTATATAGGTTTGGAGAAGTGGACAATGAGTAGGTGGCCCAAATGAATAAAGAGATGAATTTTTTTGGTATGGAGGTAGTTGCTAAGGACAAGAATAAATTTATTGAACTAAATGCAAAGTGTGAAAAGGTTCTAGAGGCATATGGAGAGAGAGAGAGAGAGAGAGAGAGAGAGAGAGAGAGAGAGAGAGAGAGAGAGAGAGAGAGAGAGAGAGATGGAGAAGATTATTTCAAACTTGCAAAAGAAACAAGGCAAGAGAAAAGTGGAGAAGAACCCAACCAACTTTTGACTGGATCCAACATGAAGATAGGATAAGGGATACAATTTTTTTTCTAGTAGATAGGGTTAATTGGCCTCTTTTCTATTTACAATCACCTAGGTTTGTGAATATATGGAAAAAATTAGAGGACAACAAGGCTACCATTAGGGAGATCTTGAATAAATGGATTAGTAGGGATGATATCATCATTGCTCTATGTTTCTCTATCATTGATGTAATTGATGACTAGATTGAGAAATTTTTTGACCAAGCAAGTGATCTACTAAATTTTGATCAGTAAAGAGATATGTTATAGAGAAGGTTGAAAATATGTTTCTCAAATTATCCCAGTAAGAATTTTGATCTCTTTCCCCATGTATTAAAAGGCTTAGGCGAATAAAAGATAAGGAGGAGTGGGGAAATGAGCTAAAAGAACCAATGAGTATCAGAATGAATGATGTTGTAAATAAGAAGAACTACATTTAGTTTGCTAGAACATTTGAAGAATTATTTAATGTACAATTATTCTTTGATTCTTTCCATAAATATTTTGATGAAATAAAAAAGTTGTGAAAAGATGTCTTGAGGAGAGAAAAAGAGATTCTAAATTTTAACTAGCCAGATGACACAATTTTCAATAAGTGAATGGAAGATTATTCTTTGGCCTCACAATTGTTACAAGTGGCATCTAAGGAAAGGCTCATAGATAAGGAAACAACCATAGAGAAACTACATTTAGTTGATAAAGATACCCAAATAGATGATAGAGAAGATGATTAACAAACTATAATAGATATCCAATTGTCAAAGCCAAGCACATTAGAGGAGGAGAAAGTGGTCCCACAACCTAATGAGAAACAAAAAGAAGAAGATCAATCATCAGGTGTAGTGGAGGAACATAAAACTATCATAACCCGAATTGGCCCCACCACAAAGAAACCAATGAGGTGATGATTTTCTTATCAAGTAAAAGACCACAAGTATTGGTTCTTCTCGTGCAACTTTTGATAGTGACATTTTTTCTTTTTGTGTAATCTTTTTGTCCTAAGGACAGCTATCCTTTTTCCTCTAGACCTAAAGCTTGTTGCAACTCACAGTATATAAGTGAATTTTCAAGGATAGATGAGAGTCCAAATTTATTTGACTACACTATTTTTATAAATTTTGAGTTGTTCCATGCATACTGTAAATTTTTTCCTAAGTTATATATGAAAATTAATTGTTGTTGGTATACCAATGTTACTTTTTGATAGGGATAATCACTAAATTGTATGCAATTTCAAGGAAGTTAATACAAATATAGAGAGTTAACTAATCATCCCAGATCTTGTCTCTTCATTTATTTCCATTCTATGCTCTAAAATTTAGTAGCAAAGTTCATTAAGTTTGAGTTGTAATCCATTTTGAATTATATTTCAGTTTTCCTTTTGCTGATAATCTAATGGATTATGTAAATTCTTAATGCAAATTGGGAGAAATTTTTGGTTTTCACTTGAAGATATGATAAGTATGAGATCTGAAAATGAATTTTGATGATCTCTTCATGAAGTGTCAAGATAAGATCTAGAAATAGGTGAGTTGTAGCCCAATAGATAAGGCACTGGCCATCCATATAAGTTGATCTAATTGAGATGTTTATTTGATGCATAAATTTATATAAATCATTCATTCAATTTTCTATTGTTCAAGTTTGAAATGTTAGCCTATATCTGATTCAAGGGGTTTAGGGTTTGATAAAATAGCTAGTTATCATCTCTAAGCTACCATTATATTAGAAGAAAGAAGGTTGAACCATCTATTATTTCTAAAGTTCATGTTGATAATTTGATTTTTAAATGAATAAGAATGACTTCCTAGGTAAAACCACCTAAATCTTGTAGAATTCAAAGTCAAGAAGACCTCAAGGTCTTATTAATTGGTCCCTTTATTTTTCTTTTAATAATACCCAAAATGGTTTTTATCTAACTCCTAAGTCTTTTGACATTGTAAAAGGTAGTTGAAATTTTATCAAATCAAAAGCCAATAGATTGTAATTCAAACCTTCTACATGTATTACATCATATGTATTATTTGTGCTATTGATATCAATAGAACCTCTACCTTTAATCTTACTAACAAATTTGTCACTCCATTTCACTTTTCCACCATCATACTTCTCATAGCTTATGAATTTCCTTTTCTCACAAGCTATGGTAGATCCTAAAATTTCCTAGGTAAAATACACTATGAAATTTTCAATTTCTCCTTGGTGAAACATCTAAGAAAGCTTATTTTTTCCATATCATAAGAAGAGAACAAAGGAACCTCCAAAATAGTGAATTTTTTCTATTTTAGAGATGACAAAAAAGATACCATATGAGATGGAAATTTTTCGCTATTTCAAATTGACTAGAGTATAGAGCTTGTGAAGTAGCAAATTGTTTGCAAAATTTCATGTACCAATAAAGGGTGAATAAAAAATGGTTATTGTCACTATTTTGTAAATGTTACCAAACAAGCACTACAAAGTTACGATATTTTGGGATTTTAGAAGGGCCAACAAGTTTACCTTATGAGAGTGCGAAGATGATTTATGAGTATCTTAAAAAGAAAAAGATGTCATTTCAAGTACTCTTGTTGGTGCAAATAGATATTTACTATTTACACTTTACTTAAGTTTACTTAGGTTATTTCATTATTCTATTATTTATTTTTTGAGACACTTAGGATTTTGCATACCTTTATGAGTTGTCATGTTGACAACACAGAAGTGCACAACTCTAATTCAACACATGGTGTCTACAACACTGTAGTTTGCATCATTCACTGAGTTGTCATGTAGACAACATAGTTATTCACACTCCTAATTTAGCACATGGTTTCTACAACATAAATTTGCATGCTACACCATTGTAGGCTTATCCTTCATCATCACACTTACTTCCATGCTTAATGGAGGATAACCCATATCTGGTGGACATGTGCCTGGTTGTATGACTTATCATGATGTTGATTCCTAGGCATTCTAGATGCCTCTTAGAGGCCTTTATATATAGGCACTCCTAGTGTACTTGTACATTGAATTGAATAATATACAGTTATTCTAATCATACTCTAGTCTATTTTGTGCTTATGTTTGAGTTCCTTGGTCTTGGGTGAATTATGCCCTAAGGAAAATTCTTGCAACTCCAACGTACAAGGCATTGGTTGAAGGAATGTTTGAGATGAAATATAAACAAAATAGAGAAGTTTCCACTTGTTTGAAATATTTGAAGTCATGAATATGGATTAAATGAAAAGTAGGAATGTAGGAATGACAAGTTATTAAATAACATAAATCATTTTGTGCAAAGTATTGTTTGAAGATGGAGTAGAATTCAACAAGAAAGAAAACAAGTTGTGTGGTGGCCTCTACAGATTTTGAAATTTGTAAGTTTAATTTTCTATCCAAACTTAAGCTTCTTTTCAAAATGGTACCTAAGAAAGAAATAAATACTAAGATGTAAATGTTAGGAAGGATACGAGAGAATATATAGAAAATACTATTCAAAAACACTTTTAGAATTATTTCTCAATTCTTCTTTTACGAGGAATATGACAATATTTTTTTATGAATATAATAGGTGTATGGATGAAAATCTTCCAATTTATGATAAAGTTTTTATTCTGATACTTCTATGCTAACAAAGATAAGAAGAAGCCTAGGAATAACCCTTGGAAATTATACCTAGCCAATATTATAATCCTAAATGTGTTTATATATAATAAACTTATGAAAAATTTAGGTAAGCATTATGAACCGACAATAAGGACAAGTAAGAAACCAGAAAGAATATAATTATTGGTCATTATTAAATCATGCATCTAGGAGTGTTTTGGTTTGAGCACTCAATCTCTCACTAAAATTGATAGAGAGAAGTATAGGATTGATTATGAAAGGATGATGAAGTTTAGGTTTACAAAAATTTCCCATTTCATGAGAGGTTAGAACAATATGTTAATGCCAGCTGAGCATATGGGTCCTCATTCTTTGGATATATTCATGAGTTTTTTCAAGAACACCTATTATGGTTGGTCTCAATTATTGAGAGAAGATTCAAAAGAGAAAATCCCTCTTGACTATATGTATATTTGTATGAGGATTCAAAGCCATCATTATTACTTGGAATTTGATTCTTCTAGTGAAATCAAGAGGTCACTTCACACACAACTAGCTAGATGCAAGACCATAAAAAACTTTCAAAAAGTATTCTCTACTATGTCATTTTCTCTAGTTTTAAAATGTCAGCCACTTCAAGGACTCTTAGAAACTAACCACAACAAATAACCAAGGATACCCATTTCCTATTCGAATGTGGCATAGATCCTAGGAAAAGCATCGCAAGGAAGAAGAATACACAATATTCAAGGATGCATTTCTTGTATGGATCATTAGATTGCTCAAAGGATTGGTTACAAGAATACCTAAGAAGATTAAGATTATGTTGAGACCTAAAGAGTATTTTTGTAAGAGAAATTATGAGTTCAATTTTGGAGATTGGATGTGTAAGTCAAACCTTACATTAGTTAGACTAAATGGGTATGGGAAAGCACCTCACAAATTACCCCAATTTGTATCTAAGAGGGTAGGCTTTTTGGAATTCATATGGAAACTACTATGGATAGACAAGGAAATTGAAAATCCTAGGAGAAAGGGGAATCATATATCTCATTTCATTAAGTTTGATGATTTTTATACTACATGGTAAAAGAAGTACATGAATATATCATGATTTTATTTTTGTTTTAGAATGAAAAATAAAGGTACTATCAACCTAAAGGATGTATAAAATATTTCATTGGAAGGAACGCATGATCATTAGTTCAACATAGAAGAAGATATTATCCAAAAATTTGATGATATTCCTAAAATAATTGAAAGAGTGAAGAAATGGGGAATCTTGTCAAAGATGGCGAACCCGAGGCTGAGTAACAGAATTTCTCATTTTCATAATGAGGTAGAATTGGAAGAAATTAGAGTTGACAAGTGCATCTAGGACTTTAACAAGTTGTATTAGGAACACTTGAAGTAGGAAAAGAGGAAGGAAGTTGAATAGTCATAGCCTTCATCAGCCAAAAAGAAGAAGTTAATAATAAATTACTTAGATTGTTTTTCTTTGGAGCAACAAGTTGGTGCACCTAAAGGAAGAAATAACCCCTTGGTTACTTATGATGATTCTAATGAAGGAGAAGGATTGGAAGATATTGCTCATATCTCTAGGAGACTGAAGAAAAGTATTGCAATCAAGGAGCCATAACTAGTCCCAATGTTCTGAGAAAAAGTGCATGGTTATCATGTACATACAATGGAAAATGATGAACCAATAGACATAAAGGATGAGAGAGATGAAATATCTCAAAGTTTTATTAAACTAAATAACTTCACTAAGACTTAGGAGTTGAAGGACTTCTGGATCAAGTATAAGATAAAGGATTTTGATGAGAGAAAGAAGAAAAGGTTAGGAGTAGATGAATCACAACATGCTACCAAAGTGCAACAAATGATTAATGAACTATATACTGATGATATCTCTTGTGAAAAAGAGAAGGGTAGATAGAATGCATTAAAAAATGGCATACTTATTTTGCCTGGCCTAACAATCAATTTTTTTTTGTTGACCAAGTAAGAAAGCAAGAAGATGCTACATTTTCTATTGAGAATGAAACATTGGAAAAGATAGAGGGGTCTAGGATTGACCCCAAAATTGAGACGTTGGCCACTTGGGTGGAAATCAAAGGGGATAAGCCAAAATTAATTTATATTTCTAGAGGAACACAAGGTATGGCAATAGTTTAGGTAATTGACAACACCAATGCCCTAGTCTCTTCTATTGAACTAATGCATAGGGAAATTTTCAATAGAGTCAAAATGAAACATATGAGTGAAAGGATTGAGCAATTAAAGATTAGATAAATGTATCTAAACATGGTACTAAACAATATGCATAAAAGGAATAGGAGATTGGAAAGTGAACTTAATAGTTTGAAAGCCCTTCTTGTACTTATCACTTATCACTTATAGGAATCTAGAAGAAAAAATGTCTTTTGGGATGAAGATGATCCTAGTAACATGTGATAAGTTATATGAAGGGATCCACAATATGAATTATATGCTTTACTTCTTCAAAAAAAAGGAGACATGTTTTCTAAATTGGAAACCTTCTAGGTTTTAATTAGGTAGAATCTATGAGATCACAAAATAGATATGGATGATCTCCCATGAACAAAAGGTATTGTTGATATGTTGGAAGCTATATCAAGGAGTATAGCATATATGGAATAAGAACAACAAAAGATAGAGCAAAATACAGTGACCATTACTTCTATAAAACATTGTATCATACCTCCCTAAAGGATAATGAAAGAAGAACCACATACCTATAAGTTTGTAGAAATGAGATGACAACACAACCTCAAAGAGTTATGGCTTGATTTAAAGAAAATGAAATCTTTCAAGTAAATGAATTCCATACACTATGGATAAGGTTATTACTAGAGAGAATAAATATTTTAAGTTCTAGATGTAAATGTGTGTTGCCATAGGAAAGAAATGGAAGGACCTTCATAATTTCATCCCTGAGGTTTCTCAATTCATATAGCCTACACGTGTTCATATTTTAAAATAGATAAAATATTACATGACAAATCTTGAATCAACATAGTTGGAAGAAGGGAGAAACATGGAGGAGGACATCACCATGGTTGAATGACAACACAAAGATTAATCAAGTAGTTTTTATTTTATATGAATTTAATATATTTATTCTATGATATATGAGATTAGTTAATAGTTAGTTTCACTTTGAAGAGGTCTAAAGCTTTGTTTCACCCTTTCATTTTGTATAAGAAAGGGTACCAAGATCTCATTAAGATATATAGACATATTATATATAGGTGTGTTTTTTCATATTATCAAATATAATTCGCTTTATGCAATATCACAAGATTGAAGGATTTGAGCAAATATGCAAATCAAATCCACAAAGCCCTCGAGTCCTTGCATGTAGAAAATGTGTCACAAAGAAGAAAAAGACAAGAAGAGGCAATAGTTTGCTCTAAAAAAAGAAAACTATATTCTCAAATAAAGAAAAGATAATGAATAAGAAAGAGATCAATCCTTATAAAAGGAGATCAAAACCCAAAAAGGGTAACCTAATAAGTTACAAAGGGTAACCTAAAAGGTAAAGGCTATTTAATAATTACTAATTAATTATTAAATGGAGAATATAAAAATCACATAAAAAAAATCTTAAGAAGGGAGAAAAGGTAGTTTAATTAATGAAATTAAATTAACATTTTTCTCTAATGCCCCCCTTAGGATGAGAAATAATGCAATTACAAACTATGCATAAAGAGAAAGGAAACTACAATGCAATGCTGAAAGCAAACTTGGGTCCTAGCAACAAGGCCTAATGAGGTACCCAATCACAAAAAAATCTCTATGAAATGAAGAAATAGAGAAAACCTAGTGGGAAAAATTTACTCCAAAAAGAGATAGTTGAAAACCTAGTGAAGGACTACATAAGCCTTCAACTAGAGGAATTGTTCCAGAAGATAGGAAAAAGAGGAATCATGAAAAAAACCACTGAAGCATGTAGAAGCTATAGACTTTTTCAAAAATAAACTACCAATCTATAGAAATTCCTCTGAAATAGAACCTAACTAGGTAGAGAAGACTATAATCTACATCGAATCAGAAGGCAAACAAAGGAAAACAACTGAACTTGAAAACATAGATGGCATGAAACATCAAAGCTTGAAGAGATGATCAATTAAACCAAGGAAGCATGAGAAAAAATAGAAGAACCCCCCCCCCCAATGCAGACAAGGGTGAGGTGATAGGAAATTAGAAAGTGGGCCAATATCTCTTGGAAAATAGAAAGAACCAAGAATATCGAGAGTGAGAAAGAGTTACAGACAACTATAAAGGCATGTGTCATTGACACATCATGGGGCTAATGTCATAGAAGGGACACTCACTTGATAAAGGAAGAGGGCACTAAAAGGAAATCAATTATCCCCCATAGCACTTTATAGTGTAGTGCAAGTACAATAAGTCACAATGATGAGAAATATCCCAAAAATGCAAAGAGTGGCACTTTATCTTAGTGTAATTGCATAAATATGCTTACAAATGATATCAACAATGATTAGAAAGGGCAAAGAGTTGATACAAAAGATATTATAGCCCAAAAGAAGAGATCCCATGCCACAAAAATGATCCCTGGACCCAAAACATCCAAGATATCCACCATAGAGAAATAAAGTAAAAACATGATAGAAAAGCATGGAGTAGAGTCTCGAAGAAAAACTAGCATTTCTGAAAAGAAGACTGAAATAGATTTCAAAAAATATAATATTTTCAAAAAATGGAGATGGGACACTCAAGATATGACTAGCTTTCACTACCCAAATAGGCAACCAAACTACATCAAAACTAGAAAAATCCTACACCATCGTCTCCTTTGGAACCAACTTTCTGACACTTCTTTCAAATTGAAAAAAGACATCTGTATGCTCAAGTTATGGAAAAGAAAACCAATAGGGAATCTGGAAATGCATAAAAAAAAAATTTTAAAAACCTTTTAGAAAAAGGCACCACTAGCTGAGTTGTGGCATGGCATTGCTATGGACAGCAGAGCCATGGTAGTGGTGGAGGGAGGAAGGTCCCCTAGTAGCAGTGTCGGGCTAGAGGTGCCACTTGCAGGAACCACTCATAGAAGGTGGCGAAGGAGCTATAGTAGTCTAGGGGACCACTGGTAGTCACCGCCAGTGGTTTACTACAACCGCTAGTAGTTTTATTGACCACGAGTAGTTTTTTCTAACCACATCACCCAAAAAAGCTAGAAATTTTCATTTTTTGGTGATTTTTAACAAAAAAAAAAAAACCTCAAAGTGTATGTAGGAGGCTATATGACCTTCTAAGAAAAAGGAATTGCCTCCTAGATCCATTTGTGAAGTTTTTTTGGCCTCAAACTAGTCCAAAAATTAGTGACCCCCCTAATTTCTTAGGAAGTACCTAAAAAACTCTAGACTTGATCCATCAAACTCTTGTTCTCTCTTTTTCTCCAAATACCGAACAAGCTCCACTAGATCTAACCCTTACCATGATGGATTTGAGAAAATATGCAAATCAAATCCATGAAGCCCTTGAATACCTGCATGTGAAAAAAATTTCACAGAGAAGAAAAAGAGAAGAAGAGGCAAGGGTTTTCTCTAAAAACATGCAAATTGTATTCTCAAATAAAGAAAAGATAATGAATTACGAAGAGATCAATCCTTATAAAAGGAGATTGAAACCTAAAAAGGGTAACCTAATAAGTTACAAAGGGTAACCTAAAAGGTAAAAGCTATTTAATAATTACTAATTAATTATTAAATAGGGAATGCAAAAAGCACATAAAGAAAAATCTTAAGAAGGGAGAAAAGGTTATTTAATTAATGAAATTAATTAACCTTTTTCTCTAACAAAGATAAGTTGAACTCTAATGATTGATTCATTTTTAAGGTTTGTGTAATTGATATTTTTCTTTTGCTATTCCTTATTTTAATTGCAATATAAAGACACTTTCCTTTCATTCCCAATTTGGATATTTGGATGTTCAATAACTCATTGTCAATATTATCCTCTAGAATTCATATTATTGTTTCATGGATTGAACTTGATATGCATATTTGATTATCATATGTTACATGCAATGTAATGTTTCTCTAATTGGTCTCCACTACTCAAGTTAAAGTCATTTAGACTAGGGATCATATTATTCAAGTTTTATGTCCAATAATTGATGGTGTGCACATTTTCTTTAGAGTTTGGTGATATTCTAATTATAGTAGATAGGCTCTATTTTGTTAGAAACAATAGTCCACCAAGATAACTGAGAGGGGGTGAGGGGGTGAATCAATTATCCAACAATTAAAATATTTATCTTCTTTAAACAAACTTAACCATTCAACCAAAGTAAGCAACAAGCATAGTAAGATGCACATAGATAATTACACTAGATATGTTAACTAGGGAAGCCCTTGATCAGAGGGAAAACCCTAGTGGGAATGATGCTCAAAAGATGATGTACTAATATAAATATTCCTTGTTATAGGATGGACCCTGTTAGGATTCTATTACAACATTTAGTAAATATAGTCCCTGTTAGGAGACTTTGAATCCTTGTTAGGAGTATCCAACCCTATTAGGATTTTTTCCACCCCTATTAGGAGTTGTGGTACAATGTATGCAAGATGAGCGCACTGCCCAAACATGCAAATTCAACTACAAGAAGAGCTCACTACTCAAACATGCAATTTACTATTATATTCTTTGTTCCTTTGTTCTATCAACTGAACCAATCACTGTCAAACCTTGTAGACCCAATCATGAACTGTGGATCGAAATATCAAAGCTTGAATCACTTGGCAAAACCTCAACAATGAAGTTTCCTTCACTTCCACTATGCTTTGCTCAACTTTGCATTATGCTCTTTGCTTCTTATAATCACTTCACATCCATACAATTCCATACCATGCTTGATAAAGGAAAACATCCTTCCTTTATATTGAATCCTTAAAACAATTCCTTGAGTCAGTTGTTAGACCCTCTTAATTAATCATTATAGGACCATATTAAGAACACTTTATACTTAGCCATAACATTAATCTTCTACATTATAACTTGAATATCTTTCTATACACATAGTATTATGATGAGAAAAATTAGCCACATCATCACCAACATGTCTTGTTCACGTCCTCAACCTTGATTCTTAGAATAACAACTCTGCTAAGAGATATAACAAGTTTACCAAAACATGCCTTTGTAAGCTCTATCTCAAAATAGACATCACCAAAACTTACATAACTTCTTCCATACTTATCATTTCTTCTTCTAACATTAACTGCATATACTAGATACTCAGAAGTATCTCCCATAACCTTGGATAGTGAGAATGCTCAACTATCCATCTGTGCAAACTTGATCCTTCCACTATTCTTTTGTTAGATACCATAGAAAACTACTATGTTGACATCAATGGAAAACTCAGTTATGAATTTAACATATCTACAATACTCCCCCATAGGAATATTGTCAGTATTCATGCTTCCAACAATCTCCCAAAAATATCCCCCTTTGGCATTGATGGCAACATAGATGAAAAACATCTAGTTCCAAGAATACCAACAAGACTATTAATCTTTCTTTTAAAATCCTCTTCATCAATCATTCTCCCCATTGATATACCTCAACATTATTTTTATCAAACTATCATTCCATGTTTTACTTTATGCCAAACTTCTCCCAACTATCATGTTGTACATCTTTCAGACATGCTATGTTTCATGCCAAACTTCTCCCCCATTAACATCAATGTCAAAGGTTTTAGAAATCAACTTTACTACACCAAACTCTACACCAATTGATTCTTACTAGCTCAAGTTTTCAAAGGCACTATTCAAAACAATATCCAATAAGAGTCCCAAATGACTCTATCCATCACAAATGCTCCACCATACAAGAAGCATCAACATTCGATCTAGACAACAATGTTGCTCTGTTACACTAGACTGAAGCACTCTTGCATCATCTACTCTAATATAGGAAGGGGCATAACCCCTAGCATGCCTAAAAAATACTCAAAAGTCACTTTGGGAAGAGGTTTAGTGAATATATCTGCAATCTTCTCTTTAGTTCTCACATACTCCAATCTAATTTCTTTTTTTGCGGCTTTCTCTCTCAACATGTGATACTTAATAGAAATGTGCTTAGTCCTTGAATGCAACACTAGATTCTTAGACATATTTACCATGCTTGTGTTTTCACAATGTATGACAATAGGTTCACTAATTTGTATCCTTATATCATTTAGCATCTACTTTATCCAAACAACTTGATTGCAATTGTTTGCTACTGCAACATACTCTACTTTTGTTGTACTTTGTGATGTACAATTATGTTTCTTGCTTAGCCAAGAATCCAATCTTTCTCAAGAAAGAAGGCTCCAACACTAGTGCTCTTTCTATCATCCATATTGCCTACCCAATCAACATCAGTATAAGCACTTAGAGTAAAATCATTAGATCTATCATACCACACCTTGAACTCAGATGTTCCTTTGAGATGTCTAAAAATCCTTTTGACTGCTACATAATGTGCTTCTCTAGGATTAGCCTAGAATCTTGCAAAAATTCCAATTGTATTTTCTATATCTAGCCTTATGTGAGTTTAATATTGCAATCCTCCAACCATAGATATGTACTTCTTCTACTCAACAGCAAGTGTCTCATCCTTTATAGATAACTTGTGTCTAGTTACCATAGGTGTTCCAATGGGTTTGCATATTTCCAGACCAAACCTTTTTGGTAAATCCTTCAAGTACTTAGTCTAAGAAATAAAGATTCCTTCTTTATTTTGTACAATCTATAATCCTAGAAAATATTTCATTTTCCTATCATACTCATCTCAAATTCTTTCTTCATCCCTTTAGAAAATTTGTCACTTTCCTCATCATTTCCTCCAAATATGGTATCATCAAAAAATATTACCAAAATCATCAAACCATCATCAATTTCTTTCCAATTTACATTACTATCTGCCATACCTTTGTTATATCCAAGCTTTGTCAAATGCTTTCCCAACCTTACATACCAGGTTCTAGGTGCTTTCTTCAAGCCATACAATGCTTTCTTTAGTTTTTATATTATGTCCTTATCATCTATCAAAGGACAACCTTCAAACTACTCTATGTACACTTCTTCTTCAAGTTCTCCATTCAAAAATGTTGACTTGACATCCATCTAATACACTTTGAATTTCTTTTGTGATGCATGGGCTAAGAATAATCAAACTACTTCTATTCTAGCCACTGGAGCATAGGTATCATCATAGTCTATTCCTTCTTACTGTGAGTAACTTTTACATGCTAATCTTGCTTTGTTCCTTACAACTTTTCCTTGTTCATTAATCTTGTTCCTGAATATCCATTTAGTTCCTATCACATTCTTGTCTACTAGTCTGGGCACCAATTCCCATGTCTCATTATTTACTATATGATCCAATTCTTCTTTCATAGCTTGTTTCCAATACTCATCTTTACATGCTTCATCAGCATTTTTAGGTTCAACTTGAGATATCAAACATAGTTCTTCATTGAATTTGCTTCTTGTCATCACACCTGCATCTTTTCTTCTAATGATCTTCTTGGATGGGTGATTCTTTATCATATTATTTCCCAAAAGAGTTTCTATCTCAACTCTTGTCTCTACTAAAGGTTTCAATCTTTGTTCCTGTCTTAACTCTTCTTCATTATGCAAATCATTGTTAGTCTCAAGAAATATTTCATCATTCCTTGGCTTAGCAACAACATCATCATCTAAATTGTAATCAACTATTCTCTCTTGTATCCTAAATTTCTCATCAATTCTCACATTTGCACTTTCCATAATGGTCTTAGTTCTTAGATTATAGCATCTATAAGCCTTTCTTTTCAATGAATAACCATGGTTCATAAGGGGTCTTGTTTGTGGCTTTCCTAACTTGTAGTCTATTCATAATGTAGACTATTGTATTCACAACTTCTCTCCAAAACATAGTGGATACATCATTCTTATCTAACATAGCTCTTGTTGCTTCTATAATTAACCTATTCCTTTTATCTTCAATGCCATTTTGTTCATGGGTTCTTGGAGCTAATAACTATCTTTTGATTCCATTTTCTTCACAAAACATGTTAAACTCATTTGAAGTAAATTCCCCTCCTCTATTTGATCTTAAACATTTTATCTTCATATCAGATTCATTCTCAACTCTATTCTTTAATATTTTAAACTTATCAAATGCATCATATTTCTCTTTAAGAAATGCAACCCACATCATTCTAGAAAAGTCATCAACAATAATCATAAAATACCTTTAACCATAGAACCCTTTAGCCTTTGTAAGACTACTGAGATCTATGTGTACAATCTCCAATTTTCTTGTAGTAGTAAACTTCTTGCAAGGAAAAGAAGTTCGATTATGCCTTGCCAACACACCTTCCATACAAATTGTGTTAGTAGGCTTTACAATATTAGGCAAATCTCTAACTATAAATGTACGACTAGTATTCACAATACTATCAAAGTTTATATGAAAAAATCTCTTATTCCATAACCAATTGTCATCTGTCTTTTGCAACCAAACATGTCATTTCACTAGGATTCAACTAAAATACATTACCTCTAGATCTGGTTCCCATTGCACTTACCTTTCCATCTTTGTCTCTGACCATGCATGTCTTCTCTATGAACTAGAACTAATAACCTTTGTCCACTAGTTTTCCAACACTTATTTTTCTTTAAATCATCAACAAAATATACATCCTCAGTGTTAGTTTTACCATTGAGAGTTATAGATCCGATACATTTAACTTGGCATGCTACATTATTTCCAACTCTAGCAATGCCTCCATCCTAACTTTTGAAGTTGACAAACTTGTTCATATCACTAGTCATATGATTTGGACAACCACTATCAAATATCCAATTAGATTTCTTTTCAATTTGTGACACTAGAGCTACTTTCTCTAGACTTTCTTCTTTAATTGTCACAAATCCAATTTCATCATCATTAGTACTTAATGCTTATTCATTAGAATCATTCTCATCATTTACATACAAACACTCTCTATCTCTTCTAGGTTTGTAATTTCCTTTATACTTTATCTCTCTTTTAGGACACTTATATGCATAATGACCATATTCATCACAAGTCCAACATTTACAGATTTTCTTACCTCCTTTTTCTCTTCTTACCAAAAGGGCTACTCCTTATTTAATCTTTCTATTCTCCTTAGATCTACTATTGCTAGAAAAATCTCCTCTAGCCCTTGTGATCCTCAATAAACTAGGTCAAATATTCAAGGCACTGAAAACTGTCTCTATTCTGGTTAATTCTCTGGACTGTCTGAGCTCATTCTCAACTACTTCAAGTCTTCCAAGCAATGAATCCTTTGTGAAATCTTTGGTACAAGATAAAAACAACTGTATCATCTAAACTACTGACTTAAATGGTGGTGTTAGTGTCTTCAATAACTTCCATATAACTTCATCATTTTCTTTGGTTCCTCCTTGAGATTTAATACCTGCAGTAATTTCTGATATCCTACCTACATATGTTCTTACAAATTAATCTTCCATCATTTTAGCTTCTTGAAATGTACAAATCCAACTTTGTAGCCTCAACTTCTTAAAATGTGCATCACCTTCAAAACTAGTTTCCAAAACTTTCTAAATCAAATGTGAAGTAGCAAGTGATTTTACCTGATTGTATTCAATTTTAGGAAGTGCAATTAATAGTACTTCTCTAGCTCTCATGTCACACATAAAAAGATCTCTTTCATCCTTGGTACAATTTTTCAAATCCTTTTCAACGATGATTGTCTTCACTAATTTTGTCAAATATCCAATATCCCAGACCCATACACCATAGATGTGTCTTCATCTTTTCCTTCTAGCTATTACAATTTGTTCCATCAAACTTTGGACTATCTTTCCTGAACATGCTTGCCATGGATCTCCCAAAGTTGTTAAAATTTATCTTTAAGGACCTAAACCTCGGATACCAATTGTTAGAAGCAATAGTCCACCAAGATAACTAAGAGGGGGGTGGGGGGAGGGGTGGGTTGAATCAATTATCCAACAATTAAAAAAATTATTTCTTAAAAAAAAAAAAACCATTCAACCAAAGTTAAAAACAACCATAATAAGATGCACATAGACAATTACACTAGATATGTTAACTAGGAAAATCCTTGATCAGAGGGAAAACCCCTGTGAGAATGATACCGACAGGATGATGTACTAATATAAATATTCCTTCTTAGAGGATGGACCTTGTTAGGAGTCTACTATAACATTTAGTACATAGAGTCCTTGTTAGGAGACTTTTAATCCTTGTTAGGAGATTCCAACCCTGTTAGGAGTTGTGGTACAATGTATGTAAGATAAGCCCACTGCTCAAACATGCAATTTCAACTACAAGAAGAGCACACTTCTCAAACATTAAATTTACTATTATTTTCTTCTTTCCTTTGTTCTATCAACTAAACCAACCATTTTTAGATCTTGTAGACTAGGTCATGAACCTCAAATCCAAATATCAAACCTTGGATCACTCAGAAAAACCTTGGTAATGAAGTTCCTTCACTTCTGTTCTACTCTACTCAACTTTGCATTCTGCTTTCTTTGTTGCTTATAATCACTTTTCATCCATACAATTCCATACCATGCTTGATAAATGAAAATGTCCTTCCTTTATACCGAGTCCTCAAAAAAATTCCCTGAGTCATCTATTAGACCTTTTCAATTAATAATTATAGGACCATATTAAAAACATGTTAAACTTAACAATAACATTAATCTTCTACCTTGCAACTTGAATATCTTTCTATACATGTAATATTATGATGAGTAAACTTACCACATCATCATCGACATGTCTTCTTCACATCCTCAACCTCAATTTTTAGAATAATAGATCTACTAAGAGATATACCAAGTTTACTAGAACATGCCTTTGTAAGCTCTATCTCAGAACAAACATCACCAAAACTTACATAACTTCTTCCAGACTTATCATTTCTTCTTCCAACATTAACTACATATACTAGATATTTAGAAGTATCTCCCATAACCTTAGATAGTGAGAATTCAACTAGCCATCCATACCAACTTGATCTTTCCACTATTCTTCTATTAGATACCACAAAAAATTGCTATGTTGACATCAATGACAAACTTAGTCATGAATGTAACATATCATCATAGTAACATATTTACAATATTTCCCCATAGGAATATCATTAGCATTCATGCTTCCAACAATCTCCCAACATATTTACCCAATTTTAATAAAGGAATGGTCTTGCCAAATATAAGTGAATTTATAGTTGTAAATGGTGAAGTTCTTTACCTGATTAATTAGACCACATTAAGTCACTTATTTCAAATTATCTCTTAAGTTCACCATAAATACCTAATCTTGATTTCTCCTTGAAAGCCACTTGTCATTTCAAGAGCATCATCTAAAATCTTCAATAGAAAGTATGGAAACCAATTTGAAGAATTTATATATAAGGTGTACCTGCCTAGGTTGGAAAAGCCTAAAGAGTAGGGGATTAAATCATTAAATATTAGTCCTAGTTATTGGAAAAATTGTGTTAAATTACCCAAAATTAAGTGGGAAAGACTCATAGAAATCCAACCAACAATTTGAGGAACCAACAAGGTATATGATCATAAAATACATCATCAATCACCCACTAATCTATTTTAGCAACTTGAGAAACTAGAGCTTTCTCTTCAAACAACATCATTAGTAAAAATAGAAGGCAAATCATATTTAGATCTAAAGTTATCTTCTTTAATATCAATGAGAGAGATAACATACTTAAGATTATTAGACTATATATCATATTACTTGATAGCAATAAAGGTAAAATCATCATCATCCATTTCAACTTCATCAAATTCATCATCAATAATACCTCCATCATCTATGACATAGTAAAATCTTCTTTTCACAAACTTAAGCTCACACCCATATTTAGAAGTTCCTTTATTATGGCATCTAGATACAAAATTTCCTACCTTACCACATGAAAAACATTTTAAGGGCATATTTTATTTGTTCTTACTTTTTAAGATGAGCTCTTTCTTTATAACACATTCTCTTTGTAAAATTGGATTCCAATCCTTCAAGCTCTATTTCTTCTTCTATATCCTACAAATCTTGTTCTCATCTTTATAATATCCTTATAAGTTTCTCTATTGGATCTTATGTATGCATGTTCCTTTTACTCACAATAGCTTTGAAGGTTATCTCAATCTTTGGTAATGCATCTTATTGAATTAAACTTAAAAGGTGTAATATTTCCAACTAGCCTTTCTCTTATCACATTATCATTGTCCTTATCTCTTAAATTCTTGAAACCTTATTGTCACTGTAAGGAGTCTAAAATCTCAAAATATTTGAAACAACCTCATCTTAATCAAATGTGAACCTCCAACATATTTGATAACACATACTATCTCATTGACCTTCAACATTTAAGAAAAGATATTTCAATCCTTATCCATCTTAATGCTCTCATATGTTCCTTTAAATATGTAGGCCTTTTCCATTTTCATTATTTTATGTCCTTTCAAAAAAATTCATGTTTTTCCAAATCTAATTATCTACCTCCAATCCATGACATTAGTCATCTCTACATGAGTTAGTGCACTTAGAAAATATTCCTTTCCTCTAATATTCACCTAGGCATAATTAATCTCATAAGGAGTTTTAGGGTTCTGAGGGGGGTTGTATGAATTATTTGTAATCTTCTAATAGTCTTCATCAATGCACCGAATAAGTAAAATCATTCTTTTTTCCAATGTGCATACTTGGTTCCATCAAATCTAGGGTTGTTTTTCTTATATTTTTCCATCTTTAGATCTCCCTCAAGTTGTTAAAATTCCTTTAAGGGACTAATCTCTAATATTAATTGATGTAAATAAGAAACAAGGAGATAAGAGGTGGGGGTGAAACAATTTCTACCACAACTCTTAAACTTTCAAGCCCTTAAACTATCCAATCAAAAAATCCTTAATTTTTTAAATCTTATTGTTATTTTTCAAAATGCAAAGCATAAAAATAAAAATCATAAAATAATACACCACACAACACAATTATTCTTATCATGGAAACCCAAACTAGTGAAAACCATGGTGGGGATAATGCCCATAATAAGACCAATACCTTGTTAGAATTATATATTATTACAATCTAAGAAATGCAAATGTATTTGAGCACACTATGTAGAATTCACTACTCAATTTACATCGGTAATCCACCCAAAGGAAGTCTCATTGACTTATTATAACAACTTATGAGACTTACTAACTAACACCCATTTCTTAGACATTGTTCTAAAAATTTGTGTATTGTACTGTAGCATATCACTATGCCTTAATCAATTCATTTTTAGTATGGTTAGATCACTTGCTACCATTACTTTTTCCACACAATAGATAAGAAATGCATCCATCACTAGATCCGTATAAATGCTTCACCATCATACACACACTTCCACAATCTCAAAAACACTAGCACATACTCATAGTGCACCAAACAAACTATAATCCACAATGTATTTATCAAGAACTTGGTCAAAAAATCCTACTCCCTAATCATGCATCTCCTAGAACCAAAATAAATATTCATGGTCATTCTGCTCTTTCCAAACATTCCTTAGATTCATCAATAACATCTCAATATCATGAGCATAACCTTAAAATAATTTATGGATCCTCTATAAACCATTTTATAATCTTTTCTTATATAAGACCATAAAAATATATCCTATATTTAATGATCATGTTTACCATGATCAATGTAAACTTTAAATTTATTAGGAAAATAATACAAGATCAGCCTAGGAAATCATTAAGCATAAAGAAATAAAAAACACATTGCAATTTCATATTTTCTAAAATCTTATGATAAAATTTCAAGAACATTGTCCTCACCCATTAAAATACATATAACTTCCTTGAAAAATATTAGAATCATTTAAATTATTTAAACAATAGATAGATTCATGCATCCTTAACTCATTCCCTTATGTGTAATCAAAGTTCTCATCCATAGCTCTTTTTTGAAACCAGTCTATGTAACTCTTCAATAAAATAACCTAGCGTTATCTATAACACCACAACTTGGTCAAAACATTATGTTAACAACTCAAAATTGACATGAAAAATGAAAATAACTTTTATATCATTCTTTGATCTATGTGACTCCTCATATTCATTAAAATTATGCTACCACTCACTTGAACATCCTGTGTTAGTAGAAAAATTACATATTTGTCAACCAAACTTCATAACAAATATCAAAACCACTTGATCTTCTGATCTAGATATCCAAACAATATATTATGCATAAAAAACATCATATTATACATGTTGACATAAATGAAAACATATCCAACTTTTCAACATCCCTAAGTCATGATTTCGTAACCCTAGTCATTGAATCATTAAAATAAAAAAACAATGACGATGACAAATAAAACACACATGTGTATATGTATATGTGTATTTGCATAAGTAGTATTGATATTAAGGTTGATTTTTCTATCAGTGACTCAACACTTAGTCAAATGGTTACATTGCTACCAAGTTCTATAGTTATTGTTGAGCTTACCATTCATCCAATAGTGTTAACCAAGTGTCTTAGTTGCTACCGAGCTAAACAATTTGTTTTCAAGTCATGCCAAGCTACATAGTATCTACTAAGCATCAGAGATAGTTTGTAGTATAGTAGTGTCTACTGATCTATCTAGTGGATTTGATGGAGACTCAAGTGTTCATTGATCTTTGGAGTGTTAACCAAGCTCTATAGTGTCTATCGAGCTCGTAGTGTTAACTTTGTGAATCTAGTGTTGACCAAGTCATACAATGTCAACCAAGTGATTTAGTTGTTACCAAGTTTCTCAGTGTTTATCAAGTCACATAGTGTTGATTGAGTTCAAGCTACTTGAAGAGTGATTAGTATGGACTGAGCTTCAACTTCAACTAGGTGCTAGAGTTTTCGAAGCATTGATAGTGTTTTTCATGTATGAAAACATCATCAAGTTTGTCTTCAAAACTTGAATTATAGTAGTTGGGACGATTTTGTGAATTATGATGAATTTGGTATTATAACTGACTCCAAAAGCTAATGAATTGGATTGTTATATATGTAATGTATTATATTATTATAAATATATATGTGAAGATTATTACAATATGCATGAGTGTAAATTGAAGAAGGTTGCAAGCAGTATAAGGGACAATAGAGATTTATCTATTAAAATCAAGTGATCATTGCAATACAAGAAATCTCATTCAACAAATCAGACTTTCAAATCAAAGATCAGCCACTGATTCATCCTAATAGGTGCATCAGTCAAATCCTTTAATAGGGTAGACTTAATAGTCTTTTGCAAAATATCTTAACTGAGTGCATACTTAATTTTATGTTTGTAAATCCTTTAACAAGGTGGACCTCATAGTCCTTATTGCTCCTAATAGGATAGATCAGTAGAAGTGTTCAATTATAATTCTTAACAAGTTAACTTTACACTATCATACTAAAGCTTGTGGGTATCATCCCCACCCTAGTTTTACTTTCTATTTGGAAGGTTTTTGGGTCACCATATCTTGGGTCAAAGTGTTATGAATGTTTTATTGCATTCATGCTTTCATGCATGCAATTAGATCAGAATAATATATGAAGGATTAATTGGTGAAGTAAGATAAATTTGTATTGGTTCCTAATTCACCCCTCCCCTCTTAATAACCTTTCCTACCTTATATTTCCAAAATTTGGTATCAGAGCTATTGGTTCTCATAGAAGAAGTTTAATTAGCTTGAGATAAGATCAGAGGCAATGGAGGTATACAAGCTAGATAAGGCTATTGAGAATGAAAAGTTGGATTTGGAATTGGCTATTGGACAACTCAAGAAAGCAAAGGATCAACTCTCATAATCATTGAAAAGAAGGAAAGATCTTGTAGTATAAATCGATGACAATCTCTATAGTGAAAGTACAATTGAATACTTATGTCCTAAAAGAAATTTAGATGAAGCTAATGCAGCAATCACAGACATATTAGAAAAGAATTTTGATCTTCAAGAAGAAGTTAGAAAGATAAAAAGTGAAAAAGTAATCCAAATAGTTAGATTATGTGAAGTCATGAAAGAAAATAAAAAGCCAACAAAGTGATAGAAGAAATGGACAATGAAATTCAAAAGTTATCCCTTCAACAAGAAGACTTTATTGATCAACTCAATGATGTAAATCAAGAGCTTATCAATCTAAGGAAAAAGAATGAAAGACTGTAAAATGATCTCAGCGTTGAAAAGAAAACCAATGAAAGAAAGATAAAATCTTAAGAAAGCATGAATCAATTAAATGAGAAAAGTCAGTATAGACACAAAGGCAAAGATAGATTAGGATATATAGAAGAAGGTGAATCATCTTAGCAAGGAGCTCAAAAGAACAAAAGGTCTACTTGCAATCATTTTGGTAAGATAGATCATACATCAAACAAATGTTGGAGCAATGGTAAAGAAAAATTTAATGGAAAGTGTTACAATTGCAACAAGCATGGTCATAAAGAAAGTGAATGCACATAGAAACCTAAGTTTTAAGGAAAGTGTCACAATTACAAGAAATGCAGACATAAATCTTTAGAGTGCAAAACCAAGAAGTGGAACCTAGTAGAAAAAATTGTGAAAGCAAGACTTGGATGGGATTAAAATACATGGTGTAGATGTCATTACTATTGTAAATTTGGTCACATTGGAGGAAACTTTGTGAAACATCACCTGAGCACAGAGATAATACAAAGAGATGTTTTATTTATATAGAACTTGGTCATCTTGAGAAAAACCATATGAATACAAAAAGAATTAAAGATGAAAAGAAATCCAAAGCTAACAATATCAAAAAAAAATGAGACAACAATGGGTACCAAAATCTCAAGAGAATGCAAGCCAAAATCATGAAGTGAATGACACCCAAGTCAATGAGTTGGGTGGCACAATAATTTTAACTTAGTTCCCTATGGAGATCATTGGAACTATGATTTAGAAGAAGTCATCTAACATCAATTCCAGCAAGCAAGCAAAAAGATCCATATCAGCATTCAAGATGCACAAGGATCACTAAGAAAGGTAGGGTTGCAAGATCTTACAAAGAAAGGTCAAGTTACATATCATTTCATTATGCAAAATTAGTGACTTTATTGAGTACCAATGTTAGACTAAATGATGGTAATGCTACCAAGTTTTGAAGTTCTTTGAGTTGGTAGTTCCTATCAAGTTAGGAGACCTTATGGAGTTGAAGATGTCTTCTAAGCATTAAAGAACAAATCAAGTGGAGGATAGCCTATCACCAAGCAAGTATATGTATGAAGCATTAATGGTGTTTAAAAGGAGGAAATTTGTTAAAAGAAAGAAATCAAATGCATTATTTCACCAAGAATTTTCAAAGCACAGAGTAAAGAGAAAATTTAGAGTTTTTAAGAAATTTGAGCAATTGTTGTTGAAGATTTTTCCCTTTTTAAAACCCTATAGAGTGATGGCATCTTTGAGTAGAAAAGTGAAGAAAGGGTAAAAAATGTTGGTTCATGGAGTGGATTACAAGGCTCCCACATTCAAGCTCTTTTGGTAAATGCAAAGATATTAGACCCTGTTGGAGCGTAATCACAAATTTTGCCCAAGGTACTTCTTGTCCATGATATTTGTTCATTCTATTATTGTTATATTTAAGAACATGGAACCCTAGAAATGAAGGACACATTCAATGAGTTATGTGTGGATGGTATTCTCAAACCCAAGCACAATCATTTGGAAACAAAGGGCTTAACACATATTATTCTTATGCTAAAGGACTTTCAAGTCAAGTGGAGCATATTTATTCTGAGTAGAATTCACAATGGGCATTTGTGCCTAGATCACCCTATCCTGATAACAAAGAAGATGATACATAGAATTATTAGATTTCCAATTTTGAACAAAGCTAAGACCACTAAAACCCAAGGTTAGGCAAAACAGACAAAGTGGGCTCTTGCTGAGTGGGTTTGAAGAGGCATGAAGCTTATTGGCGTGATTGACATGGAGTTGAAGTTTGGAATCCATTTGATTGCTCACAAGATATATATAGCTCTAGTTGGTTGAACATTAAGTCATGTGAGGATATTGATCTAGCATACAAGGTGGTGAAAAATAACTTGTCTTTCAACCTTGTCAAGATGCTACTTATACAATTCAACAAGAATATGGAGAGCATCAGAGTGTGAAAGAACAACTTGTGTAAGTTCAGTTCTCTTTTTTCATGTCTATTTTTCATTGTTCAAAATTTTTTCCTTTCAAAGGGATGTATTGTATGGAGAAAAGATGTTCCAATTTCATATCAAATTAATCAGTACATAGTAGAAATGGGTGAGAATATCAGTAGCATCATGGATAATTACTTTGAGTCATTCAAGGAAAAGATGCAGAGTAGATTTAGGATACCTAGGAATCTTGTAGAAGACTATGAGCAATATATTTATTTCATGGTTTACTATGAAAAAGTATATATTCAAGTAGCCAAACCTAAAGTGGCATGCATTAGTGCTCTAGACTATGAGGTTAACATTGATGACACTAAGGATATCATTGAAGCTCTACTAAATAAGCCTATGGATCCTAAAGCCACCTATTTTGAAACCTATAATGAAGCCAAGGAAAGAATTGAGCTTGAGATCAAGCTACCTCAAGCAATAAGTAGAGGAAGAATGAGGATAGAAAAGATAATCAAGAATGCAAAATCATCAATTTCTCCCCTTATGATTACCGAGGGAAAAGGGGATGATGAAGGGGATGAAGAGGATGAAGCAGAGGAAACAAAATCTAAGAAGGAAGATCCTCCCAAGAATAAGGAGAAGGTTATTATAACCAGACCCACTAAGTCCTCCTCTACAATATTTACAAGAAGAGAAGCCAAATCCAAAAAGAAGCTGAAGTTAGGTGAAGATGAAGTAGAATAGATCATCTTTAAAAGGTCTACACATACACTTCAAGAAATATTGAAGAAGATGGAAGAAGGATCTAGCATGGCATGTTTTAAGTCTCTTAAGTATTAGACTAGAAATGGAGAAAAGAAAAAGAAGATAGAAGATACTTTTTTGACAAAATTGGACAAATGGAAGTACTCATCTTATGATCTTTCACAAAAAAATTTAGATTAACTTTTGAATGTAGTTAAACCTAGATGGGAAAATGCAATAAATTTTTCCAAGAACATCTGTGAAAAAACCTTGAGAAAAATTATGCCAAGTCTCAGTGAGAATGAGCTGAAGGAATCCTTGAAGCAGAATGAGAAGAAGCTCACTCTCAAATTCTATAAATGTATGATATTTCTTAAGGATATTGAATCTATGGTGCAATCTACATCTACCACATGGAAGAACGTCTATGGGTTGCACAAAACCAATGACTTTGTAATAGATGTTGATGATAAGGATGCTAAAGATGAGGATGTTGAAGAAGAAGTAGAAATAAAGGATGATAAAATAGATGATGTTGATCTTGATGATGATGAGGAAGGATAGAAAATCACTGAGGAAAGTCTTCTAGAAATATAGAGCATTGAGGAAACTGATGCAGAAAAGATTGCAACATTGGTCATGACTTATTTCCTCACTCCCTAAGAAAAGCCTTAGTATAATCAAGCTCAAAGAACGTTCCTACTAATTTGGTTCTGGTTACCACTACTACACCAAGCACCCAACCAATATTTAGTATATTTATTGTCGAGTATTATATTGACTAATGTGTTCAACACTTCATCTATTGAGCAACAAGTTCTTCCATCATCAGGCTTGACCTAGCAACAACAAGGTATTTCTATTGTTAGTGTCATCTCTATATTTATTGCTATTCCATATGTTTCTACAATTGTTTCTATTTTGAGTGTATCCATATCTAGTGCAATGACAGTTGAGAATCAATCTCAACCAAGCACTAAAGTTCCAAATAAGGGTAAAGAAATTGTTTCTACCATTCTAAAGGTTAAAAGTATAGAAGAAGAGAAAGTAATAGATCTGGATGAGGACATTTTTATTTCAAATTGGGATATCTCTATCCTCACTCCTAATCAAATAGATACCCTAGGTGAACTATTGAAGAAAAGAGCTAAGTAACAAAATCTTAGAGAAAAGAAGAAGAAGAAAAATAAAGTCCTTGAGGACATAAAGATCATATTTGTTGATGCTTTGAGTATTTAGATTAATAGAAAAAAACCTATTCTAGATCAATTAGCTGAGATTATCCACAAATATAATGAATTTTTGAATGGAAGGGATAAGCTGGTGCAAAGAGCTGAAAGGAAGTTTGAAAACAAAGTGTTGGGGCAAGTTGCACTAAAGATTGTAATAGATCAAGTAGAATTATCTAACATTCTTGTTTCACTAAAAACATCTATCAGTAATGTTGTTTCATTATTTGTCAAATTAAGTGACACATCTATCTTCATAAAGAAGATAAAGGATAAATTGTCCAAGATAGATGAGGATATGAAGGAAAGTGCACACTAGCTATTACTTGATTTTATTTATAATTATGCAAATTACACAAGGATCATACATCTGACAAATCTATAGGTATAATTATTGAGGGAAGAAGCCAAAATTAGTGCCACACTTGCAAAAAAATCATGACATGATTCTTCCAAAAATGGATGCATGACAAAAACATATTACACATGCAAAGACTCTCATCCATGATAATAACTTCTCCATAGTCGACCACATGATATAATTATTAGTAGAAGTTCAGATAGCCTTGCATGCAAGTAAGGTATTACAAGAGAGATGGGACAATACTATGGTACTAATTTTGAAGGTACATTATGATTTCTTGTCACATTTTGGTATTAACTTGTAGATATTATACATGGCATTTATGTCAAAAAGGGGAGAGGTAAATATGTTTAATATGAGAGAAGTAAATATCTTAAGATTATCTGTATAAGAGGGAGAACACTATACTCCAAATATATGTGTATAGGAGAGATATATGCATGGGGGAGTAGCATAATATTATGTAGATACATGTATATATAAGCATAAAATATCTTTACAAAAGAAATTTTGAAAAATAAGAAAAACAAAGTATATTATGGAGCTACTGTAGCTAGAAGTCAAAATTGAGTTAAAGACATGGTATGGTGATAAAGAATGTTTTGACTTGTGATTTTGAGTATTCAAATTTTTAGTTTGATAAGTATTTTTGTCACTAATTCCAAAGGGGGAGATTTTTGACATTAAGGTCAATTTTTCTATTAATAACTCAACACTTAGACAAATGGTTACATTTCTACCAAGATCAACAATTTCTACTAAGCTTATCATTCATCCAACAATGTTAAAGAAGTGTTTTAGTTGCTACCAAGCTAAATAGAAAATTTTTAGTTCATACCGAGCTATATAGTATCTACCAAGCATCAGAGATAGTTTGTAGTATAACCCGAGTGTAGCCATGCATCAGAGATAGTTTGTAGTATAACCCGAGTGTAGCCATGTCTACCAAGCTATCTAGTGGATATGATGGAGACTCCAGTGTTAACCAAGCTTTGTAGTATTAACCAAGCTCTATAGTGTCTACTGAGCTCACAATGTTAACTTATTGAATCTAGTGTTGACCGAGTCATGTAGTGTCAACCAGTTGTTACTGAGTTTCTTAGTGTTCACCAAGTCACATAGTGCTGACCAAGTTTGAGCTACTTGAAGAGTGATTAGTATGGACCAAGCTTCAACTTCAACTAAGTGCTAGAGTTTTTTGAGTGTTGGTAGTGTTTGTCATGTATCAAAAGATCAATGAGTTTGTCTTCAAAACCTAAGCTATAGTAGTTGGGCCAACTTTGTGAATTATGATGAATTTGGTATTGTAGCTAACTCTAGAAGTTAATGAATTGGATTAGTATATATGTAATGTATTGTATCATATCCAAATATGTGTGTGAAGAGTATTATGATGTGCATGAGTGCAAATTGAAGAAGGATACATGCAGTATAAGAGACAACAAAGTTTTATCTATCACAGTTAGGTGATCATTGCAGTACAAGGAATCTCATTCAAAAAATCAGAGTTGTAGATCAAAGATCAGCCATTGATTCATCCTAATAGGTGCATTAGTCAAGTCCTTTAATAGGTTAGACTTAACAGTCTTTTGCAAAATCTCTTAACTAAGTGCATACTTGATTTTATGTTTTTAAATCCTTTAACAAGGTGGACCTCACAGTCCTTATTTCTTCTAATAGGATAGATCACCAAAAGTGGTCAATTGTAGGCCTTAACAAGTTAACTTTATACTACAATACTAAAGCTTGTGGGTATCATCCCCACCTCAATTTTAATTTCTATTTGGAAGGTTTCTAGGTCACCATATCTTGTGTCAAAGTGTTATGAATGTTTTATTTATTTCATTCTTTCACGCATGCAATTAGATTAGAATAATATATGAAGGATTAATTGGTGAAGTAAGATAAAGTTTTATTAGTTCCTAAATCAACCATCCCCTCTTAGTAATCTTGCCTAAATTATATTTCCAACAAGTGTGTGTAAGCATATATATGTATGCATGTGTGTATGTAAATATAGATATGATGAAATAAAATAGGTGAAAGAGACAATCACTAGGATGGATAGTGAAAATAGTAAGTTTGATCCTAAATTTGTCTATGATATTTGAAGGAAGGTTGATTCACTAAGCTCATGGAGGATCAAGATCTAAGAGGAGATGATTTTGCAATCAATTTGAGATATGGTTTTGAAAAGTATAAATAAAATATGCAAGAATGGAAGGAGAAGTGGAAAATTTAAGCATGCGGATAAATTTGAATTGTAAATCCAAATTCATAAATAGATCTAAAACCAAAATAATGATCAACTTGTGATCCAAATTGTAGTCCAAGATAAAATTTGTGTGATACCTCTAAGATTAAGAGTGAGTAGGAAGTATTTGGTGATTCTAATTTACCTTATACTAACTAACTTTTGATGAAACTTTAGTCAACAATATATCTTTGCCAGACTATCCTATAACTATCTCCACACTTTTTCCACCTATCACCTACACATAAAAAATTAAAAATAGGTTGGGCTAAAAGAGGTTCTCCTTGGTCAAACCCCTATTTTAATAAACCTTAAAATTTAATCAAATTATGTAGAAAAAGAAAAAAGTTGTTTTAATTAAAGAGGATGGATAAAATCTAGTACCTTCACAACTTTTATTTTGTTTATTTTCTTTTATACCTCACCTAGGTAATTTGGAGCCCAAAATTTGAAGATGACCAACTTGGATTAAAGATCCCACTAAAAACACAAGACCAAACTCCAATTCAAGTTTGGGAACAAGCTACTAATTATGAGAAATGTTGACACACCCTACACGAATAATTTTAGGCTCAAATTTAAATAAAGACTCCATAAATATATAAGCATTATGAAAATATTCAAAAATATTATGTTTAAAATTGAGGTAATAACAAAAGGTCGCCCATAATGAAATAATGCCTATGTAATCAAAAGGAAATACATGAGGACAGATAATTAAAGAGGCACACCTATAACTAGGGGCCTTCATAAAAATCAATTCCAAAGAGGACTCAAATATAAATAATTAATTACATATAAAAAAGGTAAATGATACATTGAAACCTTGGATACTAAAATAGGGTCTAGCTAAGGACCGAAAATGTACATACTTACAATTTAGGATGTTATATTGTGTATGTACATAAACATATGACATGAATGCCGCCTATGTTAACTACCTAGATAATACCATCTAGATGATCATATAGCTTAAATGTTATTTTATCATTAATTTAAATGCACACATGTACCCATGTCCAATATAAGAACTAAGGATATAAGATGCCACTCCCTTGCAACAATATTATCCCCAATGTTGAAAAAATCTAGATACTTTTAAACCAATGATTCATCTTCATATGTCATATATTATGTATCCATATTATTCCACTTGATTATATACTCTATAAGTATCCTTATGTGAAACTTCTTAGTGCACGTGTGAAATATTCACCTAGATTTTAAAGAGTTTCTTTCCTACTTTTCAAACTCTTGTAACTCTACTTTTGTTGATACTCTATGTTAATCAGCTTATAATATCATTATATTATGTGACTTTTATTTTCTATTCTTGATATTAAAAAGTCTTTTTTCTATGTTGGGTATGTGCAGGATCATGGTCAACCAAACTATGCTCTTAAGTGGCAATAAAAAAATTAGAAAATCAAGATTATTTCAACTTGACGTGCAATTTTCTACTTATTATAAACTATATTTCAAAAAGTTGAGAGAAAAGAATCTCTAGGAAATTAAATTTAGTTTCTAAACTACTAGGCCTTATCTAAAAATAAAAATAAAAAAATAATAATTGATTGGTCAAAATTTTGAATTTTAATGCAATAGTACAAAAATTATAGCATAAAAATAAGAAGTAGATGTATGTCTGACCACCTTAAAATCAAAACCAAATGATAATATTTTTTAATAATATTTTACATATAAGAAGTAGACTCATGCTTGGATATGATACATATTTTGGGTATTTTTATTCTAAATAAATAATTAATTATTAATTTTCTACTTTAGTATTTTTACAGTAAAAAACTCTTGTGTCTCACCATCTTAACGAATTCAAAAATCCACAAAATTTAATTTTTCTTTTTGTTTACTTATAGTAGAAGAAACATAGAATGTGATGCATCTTTTGAATTTAAAAAATGCTTTGCCATTTGAAAGTTATAAATTTTTTTCAATTAGTGTCTCAATCAACACTTTATACATAACTCCATTATAAAATAAGTAATAATTACTTACTGAACTTGTAATTTGACAAAACTTACATTTATGGAAAGATAAGAATATTCTTAAGAAACACTTTTCATTTCATTCAATTTTGGTAAAAAAAAGTTGCCAACTACATGTTTGAAGTAAAAAACACACAAGAACAATCCAAAAACACATTTTCAGGATGTTTTTAATGTTGACCATATAGGGTTGCTATCAAAAGATATAGTAGGACTTATAAAGGTATTAATTTTTTTTTGTTTAGTATCAGGATGGGTGGGAAAAAAGTTGGAATAGATTTTGAAATGCTTTGAGGCATTTCATAACTACATATTTTTTATATCACCACCTTTTGGCACACCATGATCCTACACATAGCCTATTGTATGGATCCTTCTACTACCATAATTTTGGTTTACCTTTATACAAGAGGTGGTGTATGTTGAATGTTTCTTAGGTAAAAGTTGAATGGCTTTATTTTGGCCTCTTTTTTATGGTATTCTCTTTGGCATATTTTCAAAGAGCGATAATGCATGGAGATATCATTGGATTAGGCACTTCTTCTCCTCCTCTTCTTAAACCTCCTCATCCCCCACATCCTCCTTATACTTTATATTTTTCCTCTTCTTTCTTTTATTCTCTCTCTCTCTAATTCTTCTCCTTATCCATCTTATTTTTCACTAACACCTTAATATGGTAATCTAGAACAAGTAGTTGTCCATAAAACTATTTCATGATATTACATGAATTTTTGTTGAAAAATAAACCATTTCAAAATGTATTCCTTAATTTTCTTCTCTCTCCATAGTCAATTATACCAAATTAATTTATTTTGTTTAAAATCTAATGACATCATTGTAATCTTTATTGATATAGAGCATATTGAGGATCAAAGAGCCACTCTAGTTGGTAGAGCCAATTGTTTGGATCTTTAGCATCAAACTTATGCACATCCATATTTGGGAAGAAGTGCCTAGCTATCCCATTATTATGGGTGATGATTCATCTTTATACCTAAATTAATTTCAAAATAATCAAATCTCTTAGCTGACACATTATCTTCACAAGTCTTGTGATGTGAATTTAATTGTTTAAAAACAACTCTAGAACATAAGAGAAAATCTATTGGTTTGCAAATTTGATATTTTCTTCCTTGGTGACCTCATTTATTTTATTTTCGATGTAAGAAAATATTCCCTCTATCTCAATGGTTTTTCCCTTGATATAGTTTCTTTAGTTTTTGTAGGGCCCGTCTCATTTATTATCAAGTCATGTTGGTCAAGAGTCTTTCCAAAAGTGTATGTGTTCCTATCTTTTCTTCTTGTTGAACTCCCTACCATAGTGTGAGTGAAATAATGGTGTTTCTAGATCTCATGAATGGATTATAGTAGACTCAATATATCCTTGACCAATTCTACAACTTACAAACAAAGAATCACCAAATTGAAAGAGACTTCTTCTTCATAATTTGATCTCTTAAGTAAACAAAAGTCATGTTCTTGTATTTTGAATTCCAAGGTTATGAATTGGTACCAATTGAAATGAAATAAATTACAAAATATAATAATATAATATGATCCAATACAAACAATATCTATAAAGCAACCAATTTCCTTCCTAAATAGTGTAAGGACTAGTTTTATTTTGTTCTTTTACATTAATTCTATGTAGGTACACATCTATATCAACTAAAATGATGAATTTTATTTTGAATTCAAAGTTCAACTATAATTTTGGTGTTAATTATGCAAAGATAATATAATATTTTCACAAGGGATCAAATATTTGAATTGAACTAGAAATATTATCATTAGCCAAAAAAGGGCTCACTAAAGTCACAATATTCATTACTTAAGTCATTAAATCAATATACATATAAATAAATAAAAAACATTAATATGACAAAAATAATTAGGGTACATTTTAAACTCCACTTAATTCAAAACAACACAAATAATGAGGATATATTTTACACTCAACTATATCTAATTCTTAGTTCTAAATCTAATCTAATCTTGCACCAACTTTTTCTTCCCCGACACTCCAACTTGATTATGCAAAAATTAAAGTAGTATAAAATTCCACTTCAAATTAGGGGAAGGTATGATTGTTGGAATTCTTTAGAATAACTGACAGGGGGTGAATCAGTTATCGAAGGTCTAGATGTATAAATAAAAAAATTCACAGCTTAGTGAACCCATATCCATAAAACATATTTATCACGCATACATCTATTAGATCATAAAATTACATAAACTTATAGGTTACTATCAAATCAACTTTGCAGAAATGTAATGTTTCCTCATTCTCAAGATGGTGAGTGTTGGAAAGGGAGGGAAGAACGATTTTCAAAATTTGAACTCTGAGCAGGGTGAGATTTCTTTGAAATATCATAATTGGGCCCCTAGCCTGGGGCATAGGTTGCAAAAGGAGGATAGTCAGGGATCTTTGGGCATAAGAGATCAAGTGGAGAAAGATGATGGGGACCCAAATGCTCCATCTAAAGTATCGTACAAGATTCCATCAGTTCCCAAGGTGGGTCTTGCAGACCCCACTAAATGGTCGTCACTTTTCAGGGTCAAGCCTATAGGTAAGTTATCTTTTCCACTAGTTAAGATACTTCTCGAGGTAGAGAAAGGTTCTTGTGCTATTGCCATTCAGGACGACCTTGTGAATCATAACATTTTGTCAATGGCTTTGACCTTGGTTGGAAAATTCTTAGGGCCAAGGCCAAATATAGATATTGTGAGATCCTTTATAAAGAAGAAATGGGCCCTTAAAGGTCAAGTTTTTTTCATGGCAATGGCTAAGGGCTTCTTGTATTTTGATTTTTCTTACATGGAAGACCTCTCAAACATACTGTGTGAGGGGTTGTCGGCTGTAGGTCATTCCACTTTGTTTCTTTAGAAGTGGTCCTCTGAGTTGAATATGAATGACTCTTTCTTTGTGCAAGCCCCTGTCTAGGTAAGGCTTCCAGAGCTCCCCTTAGAATTCTAGAATGAAGATGTTTTTGTGTGGGTAATTGGCTCCTTTGGGGAGCTCCTCTCAATAGACCCGATCACAACCTCAAAAGATGTCTTACTTATGCTTGTATCTGCATAGGAGTAAGGGAAGGTGTGGATATGCCAAAAATAGTGACATTCCATTCAAAGCTAGGAGTGCATGTTCAAAAGTTGATTTATGTGTCTATTCCTTTTGCATGTTTCCTCTATTTTAAATCTAGGCATAAGGAAAACTAATGTCCTAGAGCTAAGGAAGAAAAGAAAAAAGTAAGACTACTAGTACCTCAGCTAAGTGCAAGAAAATGGTCTAGAAACAAAAATTGACCAATACATCAGAGAACTAGGATGGCATTGAGGAAAAAAAATGTCCTAGACTAGGAAGGAGATTAGAGGAATGAAGGAGGAAAAGGATCAAAGGAGTTAGAAAAAAAAGTTCATGATGTTGAGGGAGATTAGAGCATTGAAGGAGGAGAAGGATCATAGGTGGTAGATAATAAGGATCATGATGTAGAGCCCCAAGCCATAGAAATGGAAAGTAAGGATTTGTTGATTGAGAAAGAGGAGGAGGTCAGTATCTTGGAGGAACCCTGGATGCAGATCAAGTCAACAAAAGAATCTCTAGCCCAAACTAGAGAACCTAGTGGACTCCCAAAGGACTCTGCTCATAAAAAAAGTGAAGGAAATAAAGGAGAAGAGGCAAGCTAGGCAAGACAGGAGATGGAAGCTATGGCTCAGAATACTTTGGATCTCCCACTGGCTTCTCTAGAGAAGCCTTCAACTTCCATTGCCTTGAGGAAGAAGGTTGTATATTTAATCAATAACTCTTCCCCAAAATAGATATCTAAATTGGAAGAATGGATAGATAGTTGCTCTTAAGATGATAAAGGCAAGGGGAGTATGGTTAAAAAGAAGAAAAATCAAAATCAAGATCATCTTCCACTGTCTCCAATAGCCACTAGAAGCAAGATCAAAGCAGATGTTGGGTTAAAACCTATTCCAGGAAGAACAAGCCTATGTCAAGTAATTCAAGATGAGGCCAGAAAGAACTTGGTAGACAAGAGCCAAAGAACCATCAAGGAATGTTTTGCAAAAAAGAAATGATCATATCTTGGAATATAAGGGGCCTAAATGGTACCCATAAACAAGAGATAGTCTAGAATATGATTAGAGATTAAAGACCTAATTTTTTACTAATTCAAGAAACAAAGATGATAAAAGACACAGTTGGAAAATTATCTTTTAGTAGCTTAATGAATAGTGAAGCCACAAATTTGGAAGGAGCTGTAGGGGGAGTTCTGACGCTCTTTAATAAAAAGGCTTTCTAGATCTCCACTATTTTTCATGAAGGTAATGCACTTCTTTGTAAGGTTTCCCATGTTCATAGTGGTGATTATTGGTTTATTTTAAATGTGTGTGCTCCAAATACTAAAAGGGAAAGAAAGTTTTTTTGGGCCAAGATTCTTGATGCAATTCACAACAGTAATATAAATAAAGGTGTTATTATGGGAAATTTTAATACCCCTTTTTCAAATGAAGAAAAATCAAGGGGGTTGGCCCCAAATTGGGAAAGAAAATTAGATTTCTTTAATTTCATTAATAGTCTGGCTTTTTTGGATGTTGATCTTTTGGAGGGATGATTCACTTGGTCAAATAGGAGAACTAGCAGGGATTGCATCCATGTTCTTCTGGACAGAGCCCTATTTTCCCCAGACTAGATGCAAACCCACATGTGCAAACTTTCTCTTCTTCCTAGAGTTGGGTTAGACCATTCACCCATCTCGCCTTCATTCAGTCCTTTGATAGTCAAACAGAATTTTTCTTTCCATTTTGAGAAGATGTGGACTTCCCACCTAGATTTGGAAGCTAAGATTTCCTCTTGGTGGAATATAGAGGTGGAAGGTATAGCAATATCAAGGATAGCTTCGAAATTGAAAAATGTGAAAAGAAACATCAAATCTAGAATAAGATAGATTTTGGGCATATCTTTCAGGAGAAGGATGAGTAGATAGATCAGCTTCAAAAAGTCTAGGAAAGGATACAGTAGGAAGGATACAATGATCAGATCAGGATCGAAGAAAGGTCTATCCTATCTGACCTCCACAATATCATTAGTAGGGAAGAGTACTTTTGGAGGCAAAGATCTAGAGTCAATTGGCTCAAACAGGGGGATTAGAATACTAGGTTTTTCCATCTTTCCACCTTAAAGCATCGTGCCCAAAATAGGATTTAGAGTATAAAGAGGGGGCAAGCCTCTTTGACAAAGGAGAATGAGATTACAGATGAAGCAATGCATTTCTTTTCTTCCCTCCTCTCCAAGGACTCTTCACTTTCACTAAAAGACCAAAAGGACATATTGACTTCAATTCCCACTTTGCTATAGGAACATCATAATTCTATGCTAAAGGCTATTCCCTCCTCACTTGAAATTTACCAAGCTTTTCTATCTCTCCCTATTGAAAAAGCTCCAAGGCTGGATGGATTTTTGACTTTGTTCTTCCAAAAATATTGGGAGGTGGTCAAAGGGGATATGGTGAAAGCAGTGTAGGAATTTTTTGGGGCCAAAAACCTTTTGAAGGAACTCAATGCTACATTTTTGGTGTTAATCGTGAAAGTTCTGGGGGTAGATATGATGGATAAGTTTAGGCCCATAAGCCTATGCAATTCTTTCTATAAAATCATTTCAAAAGTTTTGACTACTAGGATTCTCAGTGTTCTCCACTTGATTATTTCCCCATAGAAAACTCGCTTTGTCCGAGGGAGATAGATCCTAGACTCTATTATGATGGTTGATGAAGTTATTCACTCTTTGGAAGCTAGGAAAAGGGAAGGATTCCTACTCAAGTTGGACCTATCTAAAGCTTATGATAGGGTGGACTAGGATTTCTTGAAAGTTGTTCTCCAAGCTTTTGGTTTTGATGCCCAAGTTTGTAAACTAATTCTTCATCTTGTCTCTTCTCCTCTCTGGCTATTTTAATCAATGGTGCTCCCTTGAAATTATTCTTCCCCTTGAGAGGGCTTAGATAGGGTGACCCTTATCTCCTATTCTATTCATTACTATGGCAAAGTGTATTGGGAGGTTAATCTTGAGGAAAAGATAGGATCAGTGCCTGCACAGTATTAAGCCATCTTCTAGATGGATTACCTTCACTCATCAAAAATTTTTGGATGACACAATTTTGGGTAGGGAAGCCACAGTTCAAGAGGCTAAGGTGCTAAAAGGTTTGTTGGTACTTACATGAGGGGGTTAGGATAGGCTATAAACTAAGAAAATAGCTTGGTCTTTTTTGTAAATACCCCAATTGAGCGACAAAGAAAAATTGCTCACATACTGGGTTGTGGTGTGGGATCTCTTCCAACTACTTACCTTGGAATGTCTCTAGGGTCAAAATTGTTAGATTCTTTCTAGAATGGTATTATTGATAGATTTACCAAGAATTTGGTTGGTTGGAAAGGAGCTACCCTTAGTCAACCAAGTAAATGTACTTTGGTGAAATCAACTCTTCAAAACCTACCAACTTATGCCCTTAGCCTTTTTGGGATCTCGGTCAAACATGCTGATATAATGGAGAAAATCTAGAGGGACTTTTTGTGGATAAGGGTTGAAGAAAACAAGAGATATCATCTAGTGGCATGGGACAAAGTTTTCTTTCCTAAATGCTATGGTGGCCTAGGCATTAGAAAAATTAGACATCTCAACAATGCTTTGCTAGCGAAGTAGATATGGCACATTTTTCAAATTCCTAGAGAATGGTGAGATATCATGGTGGAAAAGTATTTGAGAAGGAAATCCCTTAGCTTCATATTTAGAGAAGCTGATCTTCCCCATGGATCCTTTATCTGGAATGGAATCCTTAAGGAAAAACCTTTGGTTAAGTCAAAGAAAAAGTGGAAAGTAGGTAATGGGGAAAGCATCTTATTATGGTAGGAAAACTAGTTAAGCCAGGGGCCCCTCATAGATCATCCTAACTATGAGAGATGGGTTGATATATGTGTAAGAAGATTTGGTCTAAAAGTTAGTGACTACAGAGTTGATCACGGATGGAAGGACCTATCACTAGTATCCCAGAATCTTAAACAAACTTTGATGACTATACTAAGTGGCATGATACCTAATAATAAGAGGGATGAAATCATATGGGGAGACAATCCTAATGGGTTATACTCAGTTTCTTCAAGCTATTTCTCAATGTGGAATAGGATGGAGAAACCTATCTAGGCAAAAGCTTGGATGACTGGCCTCACTTCGAAAATCAATATATTCTTCTAGCTGCTTCTCCAAGAAAAAATCATTACCCTAGATAACCTAATTAAAAGGGGTCAAATTATCCCAAATAGGTGTAGTTTTTGCAAGAATGATTTGGAGTCAACCAACCACCTTTTTATTCATTGTCCCTACTCCTCTTAGGTATGGGATCTTATGACCAAGGACTATGGACTTTTTTGGTGTAAACTGGTCAACATCTAGGATTTCTTTGGACAATGGACTAGTATGTACAAAGGAATGAAGACATAGATGATAAGTTCTTGGTCTCTTCCACATTTCTGTTGGGGAATATGGAAAGAGAGGAATAATCATATTTTTAGAGATGGGGAAGCCCCTACTTTTGTTATAGCAATTAAAATTGTTACTACCATGAAGGAGAACCTCACCATTAGAAAGGGGGGAGACATTGAAGAAGGATGAATTAACATAGCAAAGAAAAAGGATAGGGAGAGGAAAATATAGGAAGCTAACTGGCTTCTCCCTCGTGAAAAATGGCATAAAGCCAATTTCGACAGTGAACCCAAAGGGAATCCTAGCCCCACTGGCTGTGGAGGAATTATCATAAATGATCATGGTAAGGGAGTTACAACTTTCCCTGATCTCTTAGGGATTCAAACGAATCACTTTGCAGAGGCTAGTGTGGCCTATCATATTGTTAAACTGGCTTTGGCTACTGGAGTTGAGAACCTTTGGTTGGAGGGAGACTCATTAAATATAATAATTTTTTTAACAGGCTACACTAAGCCCTCTTGGACCATTGCAAATGTGGTGGAGATTTGATCAAACTTGGGTAAATTCAAAAAGATCCATGTCAGCCATGTGTATAGAGAGGCCAACTCAGCCATGGACTAGTTTGTTAACGAGGCACTAGTCAAAAACACAATGATGATGTGGCATAATGGCAATATCTTCCCACTAGCCATGAAAGATATCATAACATTGGAATGCATCCAGGAAGTATGAAGAGAATCTTGCATTAATTACGGAAATTTATGTTACAGTGCAAGTAAGACAAGATGTTAATGAAAATCATGGAAAGGTAATTACTCTCCATCATTTCATGTACTTGTGGCACATTTTATGGGTTGATTTTCCTATCCCCATTAAAATTTCCAAAGGTAAGAAAGATTTAGGGATACAAAAAAATTGCAGGAATCTGAAGTTTGTGAGTGCAGGATTTTTGAACAAGAGTTCAAGATGGTTGGGGAGAGAAGTAGGAAGGAGCTAACTGGGGAGGTAAAAAAATGGAAGAAAATAATGAAAGTCTCGAACAAGCTGGAGAAGGGTGGGATAGCGAGGTATATTGAAAAAATCCATGGCTTTGATAAGGAGATCACCAAACTCATGGTGAATACCTAGAAGGATGGGCATGTAAAAACTAATGGGATTTCTCATAAAATCAATGCAAAAATGATAGCTCAAATCATAGAGATACCCATGGAGGGGATTAATTTTTACAGTGATAAGAAAATGTCCACTAATGTAGTTAAAGACTTTGTGAAGAATGAGGAAGAACAAAAGCATTTAGTGAAGGTTGAGACATACTACGAGATGGAGTCGATAAAAAAGTTGTGTAAGTATGTTTTAAGGGTTCTTATTGAATATATTTCTTTGGACACTAGATTCGACAGGGTTAGAACACACCACTTTGTTCTCTTAAATCATTTTAGACATGGCACAATGTTTTTTTTCCTTTTTATCTATTTACTTTAATGATTAAGGGCATTAAGGGTTTTAAGAAGAAACCCTCTCCAAACCTAGCACTTCATGAGGGCTTGCTCCTATTGGTCTATGAATATCTTAAGACTCAAATGAGGGGGAAATATTTAGGCCACTCTAGGGATGATTCAAAGGCCATTGGGACCTTGAACTACTCTGATTCTAAGGAAGTTCAAAATCTTAGCTCAAAAGTTAAGGAAAGAAATTCCTTGAAAGGCAAGAAGTCTAAGGGGGGAGAAAATTCCTCCTCCTTCTAGTTTTGTTCCTAGTAGAAATTGCCCTTGGGGATTAACCCCCAATCTAGTGAAACAAGAGGAGGAGTATAATGAAGAGGAATAGGAAATGGAGTTGGAGGAAGAGAAGAAGGGGGAAGACAGTGGGAAGATGGGAGAAGATATATCTATTCAGTTAGGGAACCCCAAAAAGAGAAAGGCCAAGGAGGAGTTGCAACTAGAAGAGAAAAAAGATCAGACCCCTAAGGCTTTGATACCCTTACCTTCTATCTCTCCATCTTAGGAGATTAAGGAAACTATGGTGGAAGATAGTGGGGAAATATTTATGAAAGATAGAAGGATATCATGGAGAAACTTCAACACCTAAATGAAAAAGATGGGGATTGTTAGGGAGAAAGTGAAATTGCAAGTCTTGGAACACATAGAAGGAAAAGCCCATTTTGATAAACTCATAGACCCTGCTCTAGTTGTATATTAGATAATGCAAGGGAAACAAGGCTCAATCTGCTTAATAATGCCAAAAATAGCATGATAGATAATTTTTTCTCTATCAAATGTTGTTCCATGAGATTGAGGTTCTCAAGGAGAAAAGGGGTCTAGAGGAAGGCCATAGGATGAGCAATGACTAGAGTCATCTTACTAGCCAAGAGGATCATATCACAAAGGTTGAGAAAAGAGTACAAAATATGGAGACATCGAACCAAAACCTAGCTAATCAGGTGATTGCTACCCTAAACATTCTGAATGAAAACATCAATAGCCTGGGTGAATCACTAAAAAATGTAGGAATCAGTGGGGATAAGGATGAAAAGGCTAGCTCATAACTTAGGAAGACTAAGGGAGAAATGAAAGAGACAAGGGGCAAAGCAGAATGAATCAACAACCCAAACTAGGAACGTGTGGGCGTGGAGATCCAGAGTGTCAATGAGGAAGTAGAAAATCTACAAGATCCAAATAGTGAGAAATAATTGCTAGTGGTCTAATTTTTTGCTTCATACAATATTTAGTTTAGTGCTTATGGCTTTTTTCCTCTAGCCGCAGGCCTATCTTTTATTTTTGTCTTTTGTTTCTTGGCCACGGGCCTATCTTTTGTTATGGCTTTCTATAGGTAGTTGCATAGGGTCTGGACTTTATTTAATATTATTATTTTAGATATTATGTAAAAAAAATTGGGTTTTAGGATCCCTGTAAAACCTAATTTTCTTAATCAAAAACTTTGCAAAAATGTAAGCACGAAGCATAACAGATTCAATAACACATTTGACACCATGATTTTATGTCAAAACCCAATTTGGAAAAAACCACCAATAACTTGCTACTCATTCTCACTCTTCTAAACTAATACCTTGTGAAAGGCCAACTATGTTAAAGGTTACAATACACACTATTAAATGTGACCTGGTTAGAGGATTTCAATCACCTCATTAGAAGTGAGCCTTGTTAGAGGACTTTAGATTATTCACTTTGAATTTCACCTGGTTAAATGATTTACAAATGATTGTTAGGTCAACCTTAATATAAATGATTTACCATAGACTAGTAAAATGATTAGCAAGTAATAGTAAAGCTTGATTTGATAACAACTTACATTACACTTGCAGATTATAGATCTCTATTTCAATCCTTCATTCTTCTTGGCTGTCACACACTTTAGCTTTGATAGCTTGTTCCCCCTTCAAGCATCCATACCCTTAAGCCTTCTTGCTTTAATTTCCAATTGCAGTCTCTTCTCTTTGGTCTAAATGAAGCAATACCTTAGACTCATTGTCTTCCTTAGGTTCTCACACATGATAACCTTTTCTTCTACCCAGCCATCTCTATAAATAGAAAATAAAGATATGTTGTCATTCATCCTCTATCATCCATTTTAGACTTGGTAGGATTAGGTAGGATTCAATGAATATTCTTATATTTTCATTTTACTCCCTTCTAGAAACTTCTACTTCAAACCTCTTTGAATTCACCTCAAAATGGTTCATCTTGATTTTTGTGCCACTAGCTCATCAAGGTTATCTTCCATAAGGTTTACATAATCCAAGAAATCAAACTTGTCATCTCAAATTCAATGAATTCGTGATCTTTCTCATAATGTTGTCACTTGAAATTAACTTGCTTCTAATGCTCAACACAAACTACATTATTCGAGATCCACTATCAAATCACTCAGCACAAACTAATGTTTACTAGTGTTCAGCATCAACTAACTTTACTCGTCTTACATTGTATTACTCAGCATACACTGAACTTTGACTTTACTTAGCTCCAAATGATTTTATGCTCATCTTACACTAATTTTTCTTAACACCTACTATGTAGATTGTTAAGCTTGGTAGACTTAATTCATTTTACTTATTCTTCTGAACTTAATCAATTTATCCATCCTTTGCAACCTTAAGCATATAATCAATGCACTGTAATAGCATTATCTTAACTGATCCTTGTACACCTTTTACATACCATAACTCAACCTTTCATCTAGGTGCTATTGTTATCTCATTTGATCAAAACTTCCTCATTGATCAAAAAAATGATAGTACTCAAATCAACTAAGTAGTTGTCATACCAGCAAGTAGTAGGTTTGACATTAGTGACAAAACAATGATTGAAACACATTCTCATACTTGTATCAACCTATTTTCAACTATCTCTCTTTTTGAAATTAATGGAAAACTAGTTCAACTAGTACAACCAACAATAATACCAAAATGAAAATAATTCCTTCTATTGAAATATCTCCCTCTATCAGCAACTTTCATCTTCTGTATAGGTTACAAACTTTTGTTCTAATCAATAGACAATCAACTCATCCTTATGACTCCCTCTTATCACTTCTTATATCTCCCTCAACACTATCTCCCTTTTACTAGGTAGATGTAATCATTTCTTACTCTACAGTAATTAGTAGGTACACTAGCTACCTCTAAGTAGATATTCCATGTTTCTTCTATCTGATTTCTCCCTTTGATGTATTTCTCCCTCTATGTATTTCTCCCTCTTTAACAATAATGCCAAAGACTTGTCATCTTAATATGAAGATGTGAACATTTTTAGTTTCTCCCTCTATTACCTAGCTTGTGACTAATTTGTAGCTCCAACTCTTTGATTACTTTAGGCAACTCCTAAAGTAAGATCCACTGCATCAATGTGTAACATATGTCAATCATCTCGTTTGATGTAGGGCACTTCTCATGCTTCTTAAATAGCCTTGGATAGGGGTATCGCCCTTATTTTACCTCTTAGATACTCATGAGAATCCTTAGGTAATTCTTTTGTGAAGATATCAACTATTTCCTCTTTTGTATTAACATATTCCATCTTCACCTTTTTATCTTGAACTGATTCTTAAAAGTAATGACACTTGATTGCAATGTACTTAGTAATTGTGTGCATCAAAGAATTATTTTATATATTTATATCACTTGTATTATTACAATAAAGTATCACAAGTTCAATGATTTACTCCTTGATACCTTTGAGTAGTTGTTTGATCAATACAATGTTTGTACAATTTACTATAGTAGCAACATATTAAGCTTCAATAGTAAATTGAGATATGCAGTTTTCTTTCTTGCTAGTCCATGTAACAAGCCTTTTTCCAAAGAAAAATGCTCCTCCACTAGTGCTCTTTTTGTCATCAATATTTCAAACCCAATCAACATTAGTGTAGGCTCTCAATTCAAATTTCTCATTTTTCTTGTAGTATAGACCATAGTCTTATGTTCCTTTAAAATATTTCATTATTCTATTAACAACCATCAAATGATTCTTCCTAGGATTAGAAGAGAATCATGCAAATATCCTAATAGATAATGCAATATTATGTTTGATGTGTACTACATATTTTAATTTTCCAATCATAGACCTGTACAATATTTGATTCACCTCAATCGGATCATCATTCTTAGACAATTTGTGTCCTGTAACCATAGGTGCACTTACTAGCTTGGAATCATCCAATCCAAATTTTTTAATATCTCCTTTACATATTTTGACTGAGTGATATATATACCATATTTCATTTTATGTACTTACAAACCCATAAAGAACTTGATCTCTCAAAATATAGACATCTCATATTCTTTCTTCATTTCATTTTCAAAAGTTTTACACAAAGTATCTTGACCTCCAAATATGATCATAAATGAAAATTTCAGATAGTAAAAATACCTTTGCCTTTCTCTATCTTTAAGTACAAATTGTTGTTATCATCAGTCCTTTTAAATCCAATTTTCACAAGATGATTGTGAAGCCTTTCATACCATGCTCTTGGTGCTTGCTTCAAACTATATAAAGCTTTGTGTAGTCTACATGTCATGTTTTTGTTGTTAACATCAAAAAATCATTCTAGTTATTCTATATAAACCTCTTCTTCCAATACGTCATTCAGAAATACAGATTTAACATCCATTTGAAAAACTTTGAAACCTTTGTATGCAGAGTACGCAAGCATAGTTCTTACTCCTTCCAGTCTTGTAACAAGAGAATATGTTTTTCCATAGTCTATCCCTTCTTCTTGTGCATACCCCTTGCAAACCAATATTGTCTTATCCCTTGTGACTTCACCATTTTCATCTAACTTGTTTCTATACACCCACTTGGTGCCAATCACATTTTTATCTTTTGGTCTAGGAACTAGAGTCCATGTCTTATTTTTCTCAATCTATTCAATCTCTTATTTCATGGATTTACTCTAGTCCACATCTTCTTAGGCATCTTTCATTATTTTAGGTTCATGCATACTAAGAAAAAATGTATCATTTCTCAACTTGTTCATTGTCATAGGTCTTGCATCTTTATCTCTAATGATTTGTGCAACAAGACGATGTCTCTTGACATACTTTGACAATCTTCGTTCTACTCTATTTTTTGTATTTGGTCTCTCAACTTATGAATAACCATGTATGTCTCTATCAGGTAGTTCAACATCTATTTTATGTACACTAATCTCAAAATCAGAATGTGCCTCAACTTCATTCTGTAACTTGGCACCTAAATGTAGCTTAGTTCCTGAATGTAACTCAACATTCATAGTATGTGACTCAGCAGTCACTAAAACTTGTTAATTTGCAACTTGATTTACAAAATTTTCATTAGTAGGCATACCTTCATAAAAGTATACAAATGATTTATATTCCTCTAGTTTCTTCATAGCTTCACCCTTGTGTACTTCTGTATATTCATCAAATTTCACATTTGCACTTTTCACAACTTTGTTAGTGTTAGTATTTAAACACTTATAAGCTTTACTTCTTATGGAATAGCCAAGGAATATACCTTCTTCACTTTTTCAATCTAGTTTACCATTCCTAAAATCTTTGAGAATATAACACTTGCTTCCAAATACTTTAGAATATTTTACATTGGGTGAGTATCTATACCATAGTTCAGAAGGTGTTGAGTGAGTACCTTTCTTGATTTGCGTAGGGTTCAAGGTATAGATAGTTTTACTTGCAACCTCTCTCCAGTATTTCAAAGCATAATTCTTCTCTATCATGAGTGTCCTAGCATAGTCCATTACAAATATATTCCTCCTTTTAACAATTTCATTTTGTGGAGGGATCCTAGGGGCAGATGTCTATCTTTTGATTCTTCTATCATTACAAAACATCTCAAACTCATTTGATGTAAATTCTCCTCTATCAGATCTCAAGCATTTTAGAATTTCACTTGTTTCCTTCTCAAATCTTGTTAAGTACCACTTAAATATTTAGAAATCATCATATTTCTATTTCAGAAACACAACTATTATCATCCTAGAATAATCATCAACAAATAGCATAATGTACTTATCTCCTTTGTAGCTTTGCACATCAATTGGTTCACACAAGTCATTATGAACAATCTCCAATATTCCTTTAGAGGTATGAGTCTTACTCTTTAAACTTGACTTTGTCATTTTTCCTAACTAACATTGTTTGCAAATTATATTGTCATGTTTCTTCAACTTAGGCAAACCTCAAACTCTTCTCATGTTACCGATACTAACCAAGTTTGTAATGCCCCACCAAGAGATCTTTGGAACAAAGATTCAATACAAGCCAAGATATTTTTTTATATAAGTATGAATTCACATGACAACATCATACAAGGATCACAAAGATCACAATGAAAGACTTTACCAACCAAACCATCAACAAATGAATCTCCAAATGCCACAACCAAACTGGCATACCCAAACTAATGAGAAAAATCCAAGATGACAATAGAACCTAAAAAAATTGATCTATCAAAGCATGAAAACACTAGCATTCCTAAAGGGTACTCAAAATTCCAAATTACATTCTCTAAAAAATAATAGAGATGCCCCCTATTTTTTGTGTGAGAGAAATACAACTAATAGTCTCGCACAAGAAAACACCTCTTCACATAAGAAAGTACACCAAGCCATATGAGGAAACACCATCTCACGTGAGGAAATGCCAGGATCAAAAATCAAAAGAATTGCACTAGTGTGGGGTTTTTTGTGAGGATATACCATGAGCCACATGATGAAACTCAACACACCATGTGAACCATTGCACTTTCATGCAAGAAAGTACAATCTCATGCAAGAATCCACAACAGAAAACTAGAAAAACATGAAATAAAAATGTAGAAAGAAGATTTCCTCCAAAGTGGGGAGTATGGAATCCACATAGATCGAGGAATGAACACTTGAGAGCATAAATGACAAGATTCCATAAAATAAGAAAGAGGAACATCTATCCATCTAAACTATAACAACATATGAAAGAATATGCAGAAAGAAACATCACAGTGTACATACATGGTTCATAAGCCAAACATCATTTGAAGTAAACATGAACATATAAGCACCAACACAACTAAAACTCATGCATGGTTCCTCCCAACCATAATAGCATTATGAGACCTTGAAGGTCATAGCCATCCCCTGTGCATAACATCCCAAACTGCCAACTAGATAGTCAGAGTTGTCTTATGAGGATGTCACTACTAAAGCATAATAACATCATAAGAATAGGAAATCTAACATGCTAATCCAATAAGAAATAGATAATCCAACTAAAAAAATCACATCATCTAACTATAGGCTAAACATCATAATAATGGAATACATCAAATAAACTACCATCATCTAAACATGATATCCAAAGCATTCCAATGAAAGCATAAATCACAAAAAAGTATACTCTAAAACTTGAAGTACCAAGTGAAACATCTAGTAAAAATTGCACTAGGAAAATAGATAATCTTTGTACACCAGTCCTTAGTAGTGGTGAAGGTAGCTATGCCTCCAAACCATGTGGAACTTGTAGGTCCACTCCCACTATGTTGATGGAGATAATGATTCAACCATGAACACACACAAAGAAACATCCATCGCTATCACTCATGCCAGACTATAAAGATGACTAAAACCAAGATCAAGTGATAATGCATGTACTACAAGTCTTGGTTAGACACTCAATGGGCTACTAGTTAGGGGTTAACATCATGGAGATTCACTTGGTATCGACAAACCCAAGCTAGTATTGGCATCTCACACTTCCTAGTGGAAGGAGCACATCCTGAATCTTTTTTATTATCTTAAGTTTTAATACCACTCACATATTTAATTTAATTATCACTTAATTAAAACTCCCTCTGCCAACCTATGGTACCATGATCACCAAGCTGTGAGATAGAAGCCCCCTCCATATGCTACCCTACCCTACCCATGGTCATCCAATGATGAGTTCCTGTAGGCATGTATATTCCCAACCCAACCCCTAATGATCATAACTCTACTAAAGTACAAATAGTAGATCAGGCCTTGTAAGTCACCTGACAATGTGCATGCACATACTCGTGTGTGGAACACCACCATCACAAAGATCACAACACAAGGACTAGATAAGAACACAATGAAAAATAGACTCAACTGAAATAGATTCAGGAGGATGTATTCTACACGAATCCCAAAAAATAATAAAATTATACAGCATGAGCTCACTCAATTGGCCTCAATTCAAGAGTATGGATTCTACACAAATCCTAGTGTCCACGAAATAACAAGGGTCCAAAAGAAACAATAACAATAGGTAAAAAAACACTCAACCAAATACAAAATCGAGAGTACGGATACGACATGCATCCCAATACAACATAAAAGTGAAAAAATGGTTTGATTGACATCCTATGGATAATCCAAGTCCACAACCAACATCATGCCAAGAAAATCCAAGAAAATAGGGTGGCACACAAATTGAGGCAAAAAACCTCAAAACTCAAAAAAATTGAAATTAAAACCCATTTGATCTTAGGGAAAAAAAAAAGTCACAAAAATAAAATAAAATATGGGTTTGCTATTTGTATGTAAAAATGGCTAGCATAATAGTGCAAAACCCCAAACCCTTATCCCAAAAAATAGGGAAATGCTCATACCCACCCAATCAGATAGAGCAAGCATGCATAAATAGAGGTAAACACTAGTTCTCAGCCTCCTAACAAATTGCTAAAAAAAATATAAGCCAAAACAATAAAATGGGAGAGCCTTACCTCACAGCCAAAAAGGAAAAATAAGAATTTGAACCATAAAATAAAAATCTTGCAGAAGTAGCTAAAAATCACGGCAATCCAAGGTCTCCCCAAGCTGGATCCAACGAGACCAATCTCACAATGATCCCATGCCCATAGCTCGCACAATGAACAAAATAGTAAATCCTCTTGAAGAGAATTTTGGTTTTTACTCATAAACCTTTTAATTCAAAAGTGAGAAGTAAGGAATTAAATTCCTTTTTTGATACTTATTCACTTTCTAAGTGAATAATGGATTAGGGCAAATGACCAAGATAACTAGTTAAATCCCAAATCAACCCAAATGAAAATAGGCTATTCCTAGAAATAGGAATTCATCTATGGCAAAGTTGCCAGAAAATAAATTCAATAAAATTTAAAGCCTGAAAACCCAAAATCACAAAAATTTCCTTAACAACTTTTGTGACAATGTGAACTTCTAAATGCGCAAACATGCTCATTGGTCTAATCACATAAAGAAAATGAGTTCAGATTTAATAATCACCTAAAGGTTTAATTAATTAGTTAAAATAAGGATATGTTGACCATATAGGGATGATATTAGTACAATATGAATGGTTGAATCACTAACTCCATGTGCCACTGCTAGGGATATAAACCTTGCACACTAAAATACATGATCAAGTACAATTGCATATAAAAACTTAGCTGAAGAAATAAATGCACTAAATCACCTAATTTAACCATTTATTCAATTATACTGAAATAATCTATTTACATCACTCACATTCGAACATAGCATATCAAATCAAGAATGAAGTATATCACCATAGTATTAAATCGACATCTAACATAATCAAAGATATGTCCAACTAATGGATCACTAGATATCATCTTAACACATTATCATCTCAAAATGGCATCATCATGCAATTATGATAAAATAAATAGCATAGGAGTCTAACATCTAAGATACTAAAATCAAAGTATAATATTTGACCCTTAGGTCATGTCAAATGTAAAACATAATATGAGTAACAAGTATCTCTCAGATCAAAATATAACAAGGTAAATATCCACAGCACATAACCAATGAATCCAACATGAACAATCCATTTCTAATAATTTAAGAATTTAATAATATTTGTTTAAATAACATGAAAATGCACTTAAAATACATAAGTGAATACATTCATAGACATGATTAATTACTACTACATGGACCTAGTCTAGTGTAGCAGGATACTAATACATAGTAGAATCTCCACACACAACTTTGGGTAATCATAGAACAACATCATGATACCACATCGATCCTAGTAACCACTAGCACAAACCTTAGTGAACTATAAATCACATCATAATCTCATAAATTAGCCATAAGCATATTCAAAGAAGCTAATACAAAAACATAAATCCAATCACCCCAAGGGTGTAGACCACTTACGGTCCCACTCATGATCACTCACCAAGCAAGATCAACAAGGTTGCATCCATTAGGATGACTTACAAAAATAAAATGGGAGAGGCACTAAAAAGTTATCAAAATTAACATGACATAACCTCTTGTTCCATAGCCACACATCATCAAATTCTACAACCAGAAAAGTAGCATCATCCATATCAAGGTATAATAGATTACCTCTAGTATGATCACATTTGCCCATTAGTTTTCCACCAGTATCATATATCTTAATCTCGTTCTCAAACTCAACCTTACAACCTGGACTATTCAATTGTGACACACTCAACAAATTATAGTTAAGTCCTTCAACATAATAAGCATTGTCACATAAAATATTTTCTGTGAGTTTGATAGAACCTTTTCCTTTTATTAGACAAGCTGCATCATTTCCAAACCTTACACTATTTCCATCATAATAATTCAAGGTAATGGACTTACTTTTATCTCCATTCATGTGACATGAACACCCACCATCAATGATCCATCTATCATTCTTATTCACACAAGTCACTAGTGTTGTTGCCTCATCCTCATTAGATTCATCCTTCATTACAACATTCACCACTTCATCATCATGATTATCATATCCATCTTGAGTTTCCTCTTCAGCAATGTAGCAAGACTTCTTGCCTTTGTCTTTGTAATCTTTTTTTTCTTCATCTCTTCTACTTTTGTACTTGTCTCCACCTCTATAGTTCTTCTTCTCTAGATATCTAGCAACAATATGACCAACCTCATTGCAATTAAAACACATGATAGGTAACTTGCCTTTGAACTTGCCTTTACGAGCTGTGAAATCTCCTTGCTAGTAGTGCTTCAAGTTGTTCTACATCCTCCTCATCTATATCACTGTCATTGGAAACATGTTTTACCTTTTTCTTCTTCTTCTCATTAGGTTCCTTCAATGATAGCTTGGCTTTGAAAGCAGATTCAACATTGTTAGCTTTGAAGTTGTCAAAATTAGATAGCTTAAAAGCAGTGAGCCTACCTACCAGACCTTCAAGAGTCAGATTATAACTTGGTATACATCTTAGTTCTTGTATTGCAGAAACTCTAATAGCAAAAATGGATGGCACTATTCTCAAAACTTTTCTTAGTACAGTTTCATCATCTATTTTACCAATAGATCCTCATATTGCATTAACAAAATCTTTTATCCTAGAGAAATATTGAGCAACATTCTCACCTTTTTGCATTCTCATATCATCAAACTTACCTCTAATACTTTTAGATTTGACTCTTATAACATTTGTGTCTCCTCCATAAATGGTGTGGAGAGCATCCCACATTTTCTTTACACTGTCAGAACCCTTGATATCACCAAACTCGACATAGATTACGATAGAGGCAATCTCCAACATTACCTAGTTGTGCTCTTTCTTCTTTTTTAGATCTTCAGTAGTTAGGGCTCTAGCAAGATTGACATGCTCTATGATGATGGTAGATTTTGCATGATCTCCAAGACCTCCTAGGTGTAGATTCATCAAACTTTTCCATGTAGGAAGGTTATCTCTATTAAGCTTGGGTACCTTTCTTTTTGACATCTTGATCAATTTCTTCTAGTACCTTCAAACTAGTCATCTTAAGTAGATGACTCTGATACCAATTGTTGGAATTCTTTAGAATAACTAAGTGGGGGGATTGAATCAGGTATTCAATGTCTAGATGTACAAATAAAAAATTTCACATCTTAGTAAACCCATATCCATAAAACATATTTATCATGCATGCATCCATTAGATTATACAATTACTTAAACTTGTAGGTTATTGCCCAATCAACTTTGTAGAAATGTAAGCATGAAGCATAAAAAATTCAATAACACACTTGACACAATGATTTTACATAGAAACTCAATTTGGAAAAAACCACCAGTAACATGCTACTCATTCTCACTCTTTTGAAGCGATACCCTATGAAAGGTCAACCCTATTAAAGGTTACTGTACACATTGTTAAATGTGACTTGGTTAGAGGATTTCAATCACCTTGTTAGGAGTGAGCCTTGTTAGAGGACTTTGGATCATTCACTTGAAATATCACCTAATTAAAGGATTTACAAATGACTATTAGCTCAACCTTAATATAAATGATTTATCCTAAACTGGTATAATGATTAGAAAGTAATAGTAAGGCTTGATCTAATAAAAAATTAAAACTCACTTGTAGATTATAATTCTATGTTCTAGTCCTCCATTCTACTTGGCTTTCACACAGTTTAGCTTTGAAAGCTTGTTCACCCTTTAAGAATCCATACCCTTAAGCCTTCTTGCTTTTCTTGTCAATAGCAATCTCTTCTCTTTGGTCACTAAATGAAGTAATACCTTATACTTCTTGTCTTCCTTAGGTTCTTGCACATGACAACCTTTGCTTCTAACCAACCATCTCTATAAATAGAGATATTTTTGCCTTCATCCTTTATCATCTATTTAGGGTTAGGTAAGATTGGGTAGGTTTCAATGAATCTACCCATCTTTTCATTTTATTCCCTTCTAGAAACTTCTCCTTCAATCCTCTTTGAATTCACCTCAAAATGGTTCATCTTGAATTTTGTGTCACCAACTCATCAAGCTTATCTTCCACAAGGTTCACACAATCCAAGAAATCAAACTTGTCAGTTTAGCTCCAACTAATTTTCTGCTCAACTTACACTAACTTTTCTCGGTACCTACTATGTAGATTGTTAAGTTTGGCAAAATTAATTCATTTTACTTGTTCTTCTAAACTTAATCAATGTATCCATCCTTTGCAATCTTAAGTATATAATCAATGCATTGTAATATCACTTTCTTAACTGATCCTTGTACACCTTTTGCATACCATAACTCAACATTTCCTCTAGGTGCTATTATTATCTCATTTGATCAAAACCTCATCATTGATCAAACAAATGATAGCACTCAAATCGAGTAAGCAGTTTTCATACAAGCAAGTAGCAGGTTTGACATCAGTGACAAAAAAATGATTGAAACACATTCTCATACTTGTATCAACCCATGTTCAACAATTGTGACCCCTTTTAATAGTAAAAATATGTTGTTTTTAATAATTTTTTAAAAATGGAAAAGACTACAAATAAATAGTAAAAGTAAATGTTAATTATATAATCAACTTGTAGGTAATGTATGGTATAGGAGTTGACATTAGGTAATGTATGGTATAGGAGTTGGCATTAGGTAATGTATGGTATAGGAGTTGAAAATGCCAACTAACAATATTTATTTGTACCATTTTAAATTGGAAGCACTAAAATTTAATTAAGGTTTAGCAACTATTTAATGCAAGATAATTAATTTCCTCTCTTTCATATCTTCTACTATTTTCCATCCCTTCTAGATGGAATGGGGGTAAAACTTAATATATCCTCTTTAAAAGTTCCTATTTTTATGGAGATAAGCTCAAAGTAGGATCTATTTCCCCTAGGTTCTTCCTTTCCACTTGGAATCTACTCATGACACTAAAATAGGGTTTCATCAGAATCAAAACATGAGTTTTGGGTTTTGATACCTATTTTTGGGTCCACAGATTGTCCCTAGGGTTTTTGTACCTAAAAATCAAGGGTGTATTGTGTACATGATGTATTAGGGGTGCATTGTGCCCTAATAAGGCCCTATTTTGGCCCCTTTTCTCTAGGTTTTGTGCTTTATATAATCAAGTGTTAACTTCTAGGACAATCAACTTGCAAGAGTTAGTTGGTTTTGATCTCTATATAAACCCTTCCATTTGGTCCATTTCTCATAACATAAGATGCTTCACATCACCTTGCTCTCTAATATTCAAGCATTCAAGTTTCAAGCCTTCATTCAAGAATTCCTCCATTGAAGATGAAGGATTCAAGCATTCAAGTAATTGAAGGAGTTTATCTTCAAGATCTCCTTTAATTCATTCAAGATCCTTTGGTGTATCTTCTACATCCTTTCATTTTCATCTTTGATGAAGGGTATTCCCCTTAATACCACAAAAACATAATATAAACAAAGAAACAATAACAATTGGCGAGAATAAAATATGGGCTTCTTATTATTGTCGCAAATGTAGAATTATAGAATTTTGAAATACAATATGCAAATCCACGTGGGTGTCTTCCTTACAATAATTTGCAACATAGAGCTATGATCTATCACTTAGAGTTGTCCTAAAAAAATGTACAAGCATTCCTTAACAAGCCTTTTTAAAATTGCCCAGGAAGTTTCTAGACATCAAACCCTAACCCTTGAGACTTACTAACTCTAAAATTACATATAGAGTTGGCCTAATACAAATTTAACACTTATTTTGGAAATTTTGGTCAGACCAACTTTGGAAGGCCATAACTTTTGAATTTTTGCTCTGATTGGCTATTATAACCACTTTTAAGAATTCTCATCTTTTGATCTGTTGGGCTTAATTTGTGCAAGCTCTAGTTAGCCTCATTTCATAGCTCATCTGAGGCCTCTAAGGTCTTCAACAATGAGCTCAAAGTTTCTATACCAAAATTGTACACCAAAAATCTACAATAATTACATGAATACTCATAATATGGCACTAAGTCTCAACCAGAAGGTTGATATATCCAAGATGAACAACCACCTCTAAAATTAGGACATTCTGAGCTTGTATGAATGACTTACTAAGTAGCAAGCCTCCAAAAAAAAAACTCTACATTGAGACAACCCTTATTCAAGAAACAAAAAGAAAATATGTTTTGGTTGATGCAAGATTTTTCTTACACCCAGGTTGCTCCTATATTAGATAGTTGGGGTAATTTGAGAAGTGACCCTGTCATGTCTACTAGCCTCCCTTTCTACTAGACCGAGTACTCTTCATAAGTTATGTTCCTTGTACTTTTTCCAATATGATTGTCCAATATCTCCTCAATCTCATTTGTCATTGAACTAGCTATTGGAATACTCCATGGTGTTTCTAAAAATTCATCTCCATCACCTCCTTCATAATACCCTGTCAAATATAAATGTTAAATACTAGTGAAATATTCAATTCAACAGGAAACTTCACTTCATAAGCATTTCTAGAATCGTGCCTCTTCACTATCTTGCACGGTCCAAACTTCTTCATTTTCATGTTATTATATGTACCCACTAGAAAGTGATCCTTTTTGAAATAAACCATGGCTTCATCTCCAATCTAAAATTCCTTATACCTCATGTTCACATATTCTTTAGCTTTATATTGTGTATTCATCTTAATAATGTTCTTCCTCACCTCCTCATAGATATTCTTCAAATGCTCCAAAAATTCTTCTACTTCAACACTACTTATTTATCCTTTATCCAATTGCCTTAATATAGAAGCATTTCTAGGATGGCTCCCATATATAATCTGGAATGGTGATTTACCAGTACTCGAGTTGATAGAATTTTTATGTACAAATTCTTCCTATGGTAAAATTAGATCCTAATCTTTTGGCTTATCTCCAACTAAACATCTCAACAAATTTCTCAAACTTTGATTCACAACTTCTATTTGTCCATCAGTCAGTGGATGATGTGATGAACTGAACTTCAAGTCTATCTTTAATTTCATCCACAATGTACACCAGAAATACCCAATAAATTTGGTATCTCAATATGAAAATATACTCTTTGGCAAACCATGTAGTCTCACCACTTCTATGAAAAATAACTTCACGACATGGACAACATCACTAGTCTTCTTGCAAGGAATGAAATGTGTCATTTTTGAAAATCTGTCAACCACCACAAATATGGAATCATGCCCATGTTGTGTCCTTGGTAAACCAAGGATTAAATCCATACTTACACCCTCCCATAACTTCTCTAGTATAGTTAATGGATGATACAACCCTATATTCTTCTTCACACCTTTTCCCATATGACATACTTTATAACTTTGCACAAACTTCATCACATCTTGTTGCAATTGTGACTAGTAACAATTCTTAGCAACCAAAGAAATGGTCTTATCTCTCCCAAAATTTCTAGCCAATCCTCCACTATGCTTCTTGATGAAATTCTCCCTCATTGAACTTCTAGGAATGCATAAGTAACTTCATTTAAACAACATACCATCTTTGATTATTAAATCCAACCACCTTGTCATGTCAAGTGTAGCAGGTTATGTACAAGCCTTCCAAGCTTCACCAAAATTAGGATCCATTGGATGAAAACTCTTGAGTTCCTTGAACCCAACTACCTCAAACTACATTTTTGTAAGAAAAAATTTTCTTCTACTAAGAGAATTTGTAACTCTATTAGAATTCCCACTCCTATATTTCAAATGTTAAAATGTATAACTATGCAAAAGCTCAACCCACTTCAAATTCCTTTGGTTCAATTTTCCTTGACTATTGAAATATTGCAAAGCTAAATGGTTAGTATACAAAAAGGGAACTCCTTAGGAAGAAGATGGTGTCTCCACTTCTTCAATGCCTAAACCATTGCATAAAAATCATAATTATAAACACAATATTTTCTTTTGGCATCATTCAACTTCTCACTGAAATAAGCATTAGGTCTACCTTCTTAACTCAAAAAAGCTCCTATTGCAATACCACTAGCATCACGGTCTACTTGAAACACCTTGTTAAAATCTAGAAGTGCTAAAATAGGCTATTATGTAACTTTCTATTTCAAAAGATTAAAACTCTTATCTTCTCCTATAGTCCACTTAAATTTATTCATATTGCCTCTCATTGTTTCAATCAAAGGCCCACAAATAATGCTAAAATCCCTTATAAACTTCCTATAAAAACTAGCCAATCCATGGAAAGACCTTACCTCTATTTTGCTCATTAGAGTAGTCCATTCAAGGATAGTCTTCACTTTCTCAAGGTCCATTTTTAGACCTTCTATTTAAACTATAAATCCCAAGTACACCAACTCCTTCACAAAACTATACTTCTTCAAATTTATCTACAATTTTTCTTCCTTTAACTTATCAAATACCTTACAAATGTGCATCAAATGCTCCTCCAATGTCTTACTAAATATCAACATATCATCTAGGAAAACAATGAAAAACTTACCTAGAAAATCCTTCAATACCTCATTCATGAGCCTCATGAAATTACTTAGTGCATTGGTTAGCCCAAAAGGAATGAGTAACCACTCATACAATCCTTCCCTTGTCTTGAAGGAAGTCTTCCACTTGTCTCCTTCTCTGATGTAAATTTGATGGTACTCACTCTTTAAATCTATCTTTGTGAAATATACAGATCCACTCTAACAGTCCATAATATCATCCATCCTCGGCAATAATAATTTGTACTTGATTGTGATATTGTTGATAGCTTTAGAATATGTACACATCCTCCATTCTCCATTCTTATTTGGTGCTAATACTACTATTACATCACATGGGCTCAGACTCTCTTGAATCAACCCCTTCTGCAACAATGCATGCACTTTTCTATTCAACTCTTCACTTTCAGTTGGTGTCATTTTGTGGGTTGTCTTTTTTGGAAAACTAGTTCCTAGGACTAAGTCCATTTGGTGACCAATCTTCCTCATTGGGGGTAATCCATAAGGTATATTATCTAACACAATATCAGGAAACTCTCCCAAAAAATTTGTAACTTCTGTAGGTACCTCCTATACTTCTTCTTTACCATCTTTTGGGATTACAACAAAACACATGTGCTCATGCCTCATACCTTTAACAAAATCCTTCCCATCAATAAAACATATTCTAGTAGCACTACATAACTTTTGTTCTTCCTCCCTCAATAGCTTTAACTTATGTTTCACTCCATCCTTTTTTAGAGTATAGATATTTTCTCCCCTATGATTCTCACCACTTAGCAAGACTCTCTTATTAACGAGGACTTCTCCTCTTTCAACATCTTTAGAATGGGATAATTTGGCATCCTCATCAACATGTGTTACTCTAGCCTGGCCTTCTATTCTTTGATTTGTCCTTCTTTGGTGTTGGCAACATTCAAATGCTCTATGCCTTTCTTCTCCATAATGAAAACATTTTCCATGAAAACCTCCTCTTCCAAATCCTCTCCCTCTTCCTCTTCCTCTCTAATCTCTATTTTTATGATCTTGAAAAAATTGCAATTGTTTCCCCTTTGGCCCTGACCACTACTTCTTGCCTCATTTGTATTCTTTTAATCATCATTTTGGTCTCCATAAGATCGTCCACCAAATCTTCCACCGTGACCTCATCCACTATCTTGTTATCAAAACTTTTTGGTCAACTTCTCCTCAAATCCTAGGGAAAATTGGTACGCCTCCTCAATACTAGTCATTCAAACCAGACTTGAATCCTCTTGAATGGTTGGCCTTAACCCATTAAGAAAACAAAAAAATTTCTCCTTATTATCTTCTGCATAGCTAGTTCTAATGAGAACTCAATAGAGCTCTTTAGTATGCTCTTGAATAGATCTTCTTGCTTGCTTCAACCCTTGCATTTTCTTTAGCAGATTAAGCTCATAATCCATGAGAATGAATTGTCACTTCAATTTAGCTATCATTTGATCACATATTGTGATTGTGTCCTTTCCTCTTCTATTCCACTCCAACTAAATATCCTACCACTAGATCTTTGCATGTCCCTTTAGTTTTGTCTTCACAAACTTGACTCTATTATGATCCTCAATATCTTCATAGTCAATGTATTCCTCCAATTCATTGATCTAGTCAATCAACTCCTCTGGGTTAAGATTTTCCAAAACTATGGGAACCTCAAACTTAAGTCTTTTCCAATCTTGGATATGGCCTTGAAAATTCTTTCTTCTTATAGGTCCAAATCTACCTCTTCTTCAACATTTTCTTCTTCTTCACCTTCATCCTCACTTTCATCTCTTATAGTAAGATTTATTCCTCTATGCATTTGTTCTGCCAATGCTTGAATTTGCCTCTAAAGAGCTCTAAAATCATCATGTGTAACAACTACAACTCTTCTACCATGCTCTCTTCATGGAGGCATTTTTGCACTTCCATTGAAATCCTAGTGTAAACTGCCTCACAATCGACAATCTATCTACACACTCATCTCAAACCATGGTCCTAGTGCAATTGTATCATAGACGGTAATCAATTTAGACACTCAAGATCTCTTTCTATGATACCACTTGATGAAGGGTGCTTCCCTTAATACCATAAACACATAATAGAAACAAAGAAATAACACCAATTGGCAAGAAAAAGATATGACCTTCTTATTATCACCACATATATCGAATCGCAAAATTTTGAAATACAATATGCAAACCCACATGGGCATCTTCCTTACAATAATTTGTGACATAGAGATATGAACTATCACTTAGAGTTGTCCTAGGAAATGTACAAACATTCCTTTAATAGGAATTCTTACACTAGTTTTTAGAAGTTTCTAGGCATCAAACCCTAACCCTTGAGACTGACTAACTCTAAAATTACATATAGAGTCAACCAGATACACATTTAACTCTTATTTTGGAAATTTTGGTTTGCCCAACGTCAGAAGGCCATAACTTTTGAACAATTGCTTTGATTGGATATTATAACCACATTTCATAATCCTCATCTTCTAATCTATAGGGCTTAACACAAGCAAGCTCTAGTTAACCCCATTTTGGAGCCCATTTAGGGCCTCTAAGGTCTTCAATGATGAGCCTAAAGTTTTTATACCAAAATTGTAGACCAAAAATCCATAATAAATCTACAAATATTCATGATATGGCACCAAGCCTCAACTGATAGGCTGATATATCCAAGATGAACATCCAACTTTGAAATTAGGAAATTATAAGCTTGTATGAATGACTTACTATCTAGTAAGCCTCCAGAAAAAATGACTCTACATTGATACAACCCTTATTCAATAAATAAAAAGGAAATATTTTTGGGCGATGCAAGATTTCTCTTATAGCTAGGATGCTCCTACATCAATCTTCTTGGTCTAAACCCATTGGTGAAGTCAAACACATTACATTTGATTCAAGAGATCCAACTTTGTAAGGTGAATTCATACATTTACTTTACATTCATTCTATTTATATTACTTCAATTCAAGGTTAATTTCTAAACTAGGGTTTGATCAAGAAAAACCCCTCATCAAAAATAAAAAACTATTTTTATTCCAAGTTGCAGATATCAAATCGATGAACATGTTGCAGATTGGAGTACTCTTTTTGACTTTCTTCAAAATTAAAAAAATAGAATAAGCATTTGACACAGTACATCAGGATCACACTACACCCTTGATGCACCAATTCTCCCCTAATGCACTAGTTCACTACTGATGCACTAGTTTTACCTTCACAAATTGTCAAAAGATTTTTGGGTTTCGTTTATTGTGAAGTTCTAGGCTCAGATCTGAAGGTTTCTTACCATTTTGATCACTATAGAAAGCACATAATAGACATCAAAGGTGACTTATTTTCCCCTCCTTTGTCAATTTAGCATATCTATGTCTAGTGTATACATATATATTAAGGGTCTTTAAGGATTTATACATCTTTCCCCTATTTATCTAGATCTAATCTGCATTAGTGTTACTTATTCGCTCAGTCAACACTAATCTCGTTAGACCTAGTCCTCTAGAATTGGGATAAAGAGATTTATCTCCTTTATCCACCCATTTCTATATCACACACTTACAAATATAAGTGGATTATGTGATGAACTTAGGTTTTATATCCTTGATTCACATTTCCTCGTATATGGTAATTTAATAGTTTTATTTGACTAAGAGAAGATTGCACTAAGATACTTGTATTTCACTAAGCCTAAAGTTATATATGTAAATTTGTGTTTTATGTTCATCCCATGTTGATATTAAAATATTAAGCCATGCAAATGACATCCTAGCAATAGATACCTTTCAAAATAAAAAGTACAATCAATAAAGTTTATACTATAGTAATAAGCAAAAGGTACTTTTATGAACAACAAATATAATCAATAAAATTATAATAAATCTTAAGTCTAAACTGGCCAACAATAATTAAACTTTGAAATTAAAGAAATCCTCAATTGATAACAAGTTATAGCTAATTGACCCGGCTATGGTGGCTATTTCTGATAATGCAAGAGAAACGGGCATGAATCTGTTGAACAATGCCCACAATAGCATGATCGACAACTTCAGATCAATTAAATGGCTTTTCCATGAGCTTGAGGATGTCAGAGATAGGGTTTCCCAAATGGAAAAAATCAAGAGCAAGACAGGTGCTGAAAGCCAAGGCGACCGGAACAGCTGGGAGACTCTGATGGAGAGGAGAGTAAAAAATATTGAGAACTACAATCACAACCTGGCAAGTCAAATGATCTCCCTCCTCGCTTCGATCAACGACAACATCCTCTCTCTCTTGGATAATCTCAAAGACAGGAACCAGATGGAGGAAGATGATAAACATAACAGAGACAAAGATAGGCTGGATGTGGATAAAGCCAAGGACAGCACTATGGAGCAGGATTTGACGAACGCCCAGGATCATAAGGTAGAAGAGCAACAAGAGTGCACCGAAGCTGCCCAGACCATGCTCGAGATGGAGAAGTAGTCTGCTAGGTTGGGTCTCTGTCCTTTGGTTTTTGTTTCTCCTGGCTTTGGCTTTTTGTCTGGTCTCTGTTTTTCTGGTTGGCTCTCTGGCCTTTTTAGTGGGCAGTTGTTTCGGGCTGGGCCTTTGGGCTTATTTTCAGCCGTAAGGATTATGTTTTGGCTGGGCATTTTTTCGCTTATTTTCAGCCTTTCTTGTTGTTAAACTTATGGGTTTCAGGACCCCTTAAAACCTGTTTACCTTATCAAAAACAAGTTATAGCATACAAATAAGGACAACATATAGAAATCCTTTAAGTGCATATTTGATGACAAGATTCAGAAACAATAACAATAATAAAGTATGTTTAAAGTTAATAACAATGCTCCAAAATGAAAATTTAGTAATCCATCATCAAATTTAGTATTAATTAATAGACATGTCACAATAGTTACTAGTCACTAAAGGGTATGTAAATTCTCCAAAAGATAGCAACAACCATTAATCTAGTACAATCCTAACTGAAATGTGATTTAAGTGCCCTCAATCATTCCAACTATATTGGAATACAATAGAGGCATCACCATAATCATGATAAAAACTAGCAAAGATTTTATTACAAAACTGTTTAACTCAAACTAATTACTAAATTTGATGTTTCATTTTATCCCAATTCAGACTATGCAAGAACTTGTTAGATAATCCATTAAACATTTTCCTAGAGAGTATTTTGAGTATACTAATATTGGTAGAAAAATGCATCCAATTGAAAAAAATATTTCCTAAGCATATGCATCAAAAAATTCCTTTTAAAGAGAGGATATCAACCTTTAGCCTTAATGAACTTAGATTTTCTACTTTTACTATCTCAAATTATAAATTCTATATTACAAACATTAATGGTAGACTAAACATGCCTTAGATTTTTGTTTGAAAAAAAGTTGTCTTTTTTTGGGCCCTTCTCCTAAACTTTTAAACCATGAGTATTTTATAGTTTTAATAAAATCTCCTATTAATTTTTTTAGCAAACATGACTAGATCTCCCGAATTGCCCAGTATGCAGTCGTTGAATCGGTTCAACCCAAATCAAGAAAGCTAAGAAATGATAGTTGGGACAAAGAAATGGATAATTTTCCCACCAAAATCATCATACCCTAGAAAAAAATATGGGAATTTCACCAGCACATTGGAGTTTCACTAGTCTTGTAATGCTCTCAAGCACCAAGGTCCCAAATTTATTGCTAGAGAGGTCTAGATGAGTTAAAGAGGAACACAAATATTTGCACTAATGTTGCCCCCAAATTTGTTATCAATGAGTGAAAACCAAGAGCAAAGTTTTTTATTATAAAAAATAAAAAAAATATCCCCTCCTAAATTATTCGAAAGAAAATAGGGAGGGAAAAAAATTCTCTAACTAAAAAGAAAAACAAAATTAGATTAGAAAATAATGCATACATACCCAAAAGATAGTTCATAAAATGACATTATCATGGGGAAAGTCCTTTCGAAGGTCGTTTTTGTGACTTGAGGCTAATAGATGGGTTTTAGCAAAAAGACAACATTTAGAGTAACAACAAGCATAATACAAATCTATAGAATGAGCATAGTGGATACAAAGGGAATAAATGCTAGAGCTGAAAAGCATCCCACTATCACACAAATTGATGTCTTGTGGTCCACTCCAAGTGGCCAACACTCCTTTGCATGCAACCCATATGGCTTAAACTCAACATCAACGACCATTGTAGCTGCTACAATAACCTTCTTTGAAATTTTGACTGCCTCTAAAGTGTATTCACTCCTATTGCGAACCGAGCAGGCTTTCACTAATAGTCACCAACCCCTAATCAACAGGCACCAAAAGATGACTTCAATCAAGGCACTATCGATTCAACTACGAACTTTGCAGAGTGTGATTTCTTTTTCTTTGTGATTTGTATTTTTTTCCCTGACGATCTATCCCAACAAGTTCTAGCCAATTAGATTGCTAATAAACATTACTCAAATAGTTCAAACTTTAAAAAAAAAAACTTGCACCTTTATTTGATTTAACATAACATTGTCGTCGAAACTACTAAAATATGATCTACGATTGCTTCATATTCTCAAGGATTAATCACTAGATACTATGGAAGCCCTTGGCAATAGGTGTCTCTCGTGGCAAGAACTAATAACCAATGATACTAATCTACTTAGAGGTGACAACATCCGATAATCTTCAACAAGAATATAATAAATAATGTGATAATAATAAACTAATCAATGTCTCTTCTATATACCATGCTATGCCTTGAATGCCACTCAAGTTGACCTAAGTATGCATATAAAGTTATATAAATGATAATATAACTTAATCAAGGGTTACACTAGCTATAAGTTAGCTTCATATATCCTCATACACACTATAGGTTATGGGTATAGTAAGTTTTGTTCATATAATTATCATTATGGTCAATTATAATTTTAACAACAATTCAAATGTCTACACCAAGATATGGGGACTAAAAGTATTGGTCTTTTTATTTAAATTAATTAGATAATCCTTTAACATGACAAGTGGCTTTTGACCCAAACAATTAACCAATACCTCAAGATGACAATTGATATGAAAGTATTGACTTTTGACCTGAACTATTAGCCAACCCCTCAACACTATGAATTCCCAACTTTGACACTAATTATTTCACAAATTAAATAAAAGACTAATGAAAAATTAAAAAATACTCTTACTAATGGTATATCCTCACCTGATTCTAAGCTGAAAGGAGTAGGTATGGTGATAAGCAAGATCATCATCCACCTCCACTTACTCCACCATGTGCAACCTTCCAACCGTGAACATTATCTTGGTTTGTGCTTTGTTAGCCTAAACCTATTTCGTTCACATCTGCTCCTTATTGGTTCACCCTAATTAATTTAAAGAATTGCAATTTCAATGTTATACAACCAACAATAAAATAAGTTTTTCAATATTTTTTTCTAAGTGTTGTACAGACTAGGCAGGGAGAATGGTCTCCCAATATATAGAGAAACTTGTGGGCATAGAATTCCTGATGATCTTGATGTGGAGGTTTCTTAATTCAACCACTTGATTGAGCTTATCTGTACGCATTTCAAGAAAAAATGGTGTTCTGATTGCTCGGTTGGCAAAAGAAACCATTATCACAAGCCTTTGCAGTGATTGCAGGAATGAATACAAAAGTCAGAACAATGGATTCTTCAAAACGCTAACATCTGCAAGGATAGACCCGTGTCTTTCATCATGGTCGATTCAGCTTTTATGGAATTTTCCTTATCAATGTTCCGACATTTAATAAAAGACGTTTTCGATTCTGAGAAATTTTATCCACCCAAATTTCTGGTTCAAAAACACCCACTTATCCTCCAACCAGTATATTAAATTGCATTTGTTTTTACAAGGCAGGGGAAGTTTCTTGCTTAAGACGCTGCCTGATCTGAATAAATCCCCTGTTCTTTGTGTCCTCTTTTTTTGGGAGGGTTTCTAACGTTTATCAGCGCCTCTGTTTTTCTCTCCGTTGGGATCTTTTCACTGGCGAAACCTGATTTGTGAAAAAATTGGACCCTTTTAAAAACCCAATTCTTTTCCCTAATAAAAAACCCCAAATTGGGAGGGTGTTTAAAAGATTTGGGCCCTTTCACAAAGCCAAATTTTCTGCCCTAATGAAAAGAAAGCTCGAATTTGCAGGGTTTTTGGTTCCTCTCATTGATTGATCGTCTTTGAGAGGTCTGGATTTTCTGATAACTGGCGTGAAATTACTGATTGGCATTTGTTGTTGATTGATCTTGAGTGAAATCAAAATGGTTCTTTCTTCATTAGCAGAGTTCCTGCAGGTTTTGGTGGTAGTGCTGTCTTTCATGGCGCTGGGCGTGTTGTTGTCATTGATTGTTCTGATCATGAAATGCATGCAGGGACGCCATGATGATGGGTTTTCTGTTGCATTGTCTCAGCTAAAGAATCAGAAATCTCACAAGACAGAAATTAAGATTGTGAATGGATCTGCTTCTCCTTCTCCCTTCCCATCTCCTTCCCCTTTTCCTTCTCCTGCTCCTTTTCGCCCTACCGCTATTGCTTCAACCTCAAAATCTTGAAGCTTTATCTTTCATATCTCATCTGTAGGCGCTCATGCTCTCTGCAGCTTTCATTGTAACCAGCCGTGCAGACTTCCAGGATTTGAACAATAAACTCAAAATTCTTTGGTTACCCGGCAATAAGGGTTTGTTTATGCGAAGTGACATGGTTGAATATGTGTACTCAGCAACAAAACATAAGTATGTTGAAAATAAAAGGAATTCTAGAGTTGAGAGTTAAATGATTGAATTATGAATGATTAGGTATTAAATTAGAAAAGTAAATATGAAATGGTAGAATATATTTAGTTTTAAAATGGGGAAGGATGATTTAGATGTTAGTTTGAATATCAAATTTTTGATAGTAAAATTGGTTTTGCATGTTTGTACTTTCTTGAGATTATAATGATATGTTGGTTTTATATGGAATTTTGAGATTGTGATTTTAGATCTTTTCAATAGGCATATATATGAATTGTAGTTCATAGATTTGATTTATATATTGTCAAATCTTTATTCTTGATTTGTTATGTGTGCCTTATTGAATGTTAAGGATTGGCAATGTTCATAAACACCTAGTGAAGATCATTAGGTTGTAAAAGTTGTTCTATGCCAAACTCCTTGATAGAACAATTCTATGATTCTGCATATAATCAAGGACAACAATCTTCAAACATGTAGATATGATGTAGTTTTTGAATTAAAAGCAGCCAAAACTAGGGGGCTGCCCCATAAACAGTTAAATTGGTCAACTACTAGTAGGTTACCAATAACCAAAACAACCCCCTACCACTTAAGAAAACAAAAACATATAGTTTGAAGACAAAACTAAAAGAGTATCAATAGGGCTAACACTGTCTGTATTAAGTCTAGAAAAACTACATAAATAAATGAACAAAGGCTTAACAACCTTAAACCCAACCAAGTCCATGAAGCAATAGATAAACAACATAAAAAAATAGGAGGAGGGAGCCATTAAGGCTTCTTGGCCTCTTTCCTCCCCAGGAGGATGTTAGCCCAATCTTCCACAAGGAAGTCAAATAGTAGTTTGGAGTCCTCCTTCGGAAAATTTGTCTCCATATCCTTTAGCAAGTGAAGAGTGGTGGCAACAACATGTGTCACTTTAATAGTGAACTTTGTCAAAAGACGCATCCTTTCTTCTAGCACATGAATTCTCTACCACACCTCATCACTAGTTGTCTTCGTGATGTCCATGTTACCCTCATGTATGTCGCCTGAAACGCCATCCACCTGCATCAAAGTGACATCCTACACATTCGGGGGGTTAGCAATATCCTTGGGAGGAACCTTAACAGAGGAGGAAATCATTCTTGGGGAGGGCACACTATCCATCATATCTATGGATTGGTCTCGTGTTAAATCCACACATCCCAACCCAATGGTAGCCAAAACATGCGAAACCTCATCCTTCTCCTTCATCTCACCTCCCGAACTAGACTGTGATGAATTTGAAACCTCCTCCTCCATTCTCCGCTTCCTGAAATTTGATGTCTTCTCCTTCATCCTTCTTTTGGGTCGGCCTATATCCTTTGAATTCGAATCCTCCTCTTGCAAGGCTCCAGCTTTTAGCTTCCTCTTAGCATTGGACTTAGCTAACCTCTCCAACCTCCTCCTTCCCCCTCTCCCTTCTTCCTTCTACTCCTCTGGTTCCTTCTCTCTCCCTTTCTTTCCCAGGGGGGTGCGCTTCAATTCAACAAGGTAACTGCTAAGTGAAGGCTGTGGGGTAGGGGCACTGGGGCCAATGATCCTAAGGGAAACTACTTGGGGCCGGGGGTTAGGATGGGCAGGAATACCAATCTCCACAATCCTAGGGGGGACAAATATGATGTAGTTTTAGGTTCTCTTAAGATTTTTTTTTATAAAACATGAATGATATGCCAATAATACTTAGATATAATCATACTATAAATGAAAGTTTTTAAGTACTAAGATAGTTAAAAATTGGACGAGACATGTACCAAATTATGATTTGCCAATAGTGCTTGGATTAGTCATACTATAAATAAAATATTTTAATAATTATATTAAGATAATAGATTGCATCAAACATGTACCAAATTAGCACATGGCAAGAACGAAATAAGAAAGAGGTAGCCAAAATATGAATTTGAACTATATAATTTTGGTGTTTAGATTTGTTGGTGCAAGATCAATCCCATACCCATAAGATTGGCTCCAAACATGGAACAAATAATATCTACGTAGATGGAATGGATTTACAAGCATGGTGGAAAATAAGAAGCATTTAATAAACATTGAACATGTGGGAATATGTATAAAGATAAATAAAATGAAGTCGTAAGTGGGATTATATGTAAAATGGGACCAAGTAAGATGGGATAATGATCACAACTTTGTACAATAGTGCATCATTTTTTATATTAATTACTCTAGAACATTCTCTCAACATGGTCTAAAAACAAGCGAGAATCAATTTAGATATAAGAATTTCACCGATAATATATACTTTAAGTGTTGTGAACAAATTAGGATTTGATAAATCACTAATTAATATATTGCTTTAGTCTCCAATGATTTGGACCAACTTTCGCTATTTATATTCTTGGATTTTTGACAAGATTACAAAGGTAGTTATATAATATCATACAACTATGTTTTCATGACTTGCACTCTAACTTTTTAAAAAAAAAAAAAAATGTCTTCACCTTTCTTAAACTAGTCCTTTTGGGAATTCTACCTTTAGCTTATTCACCTGCATGCTTAAGATTTTGAATTAGACACATAGGATCTTTTATTTAAGGAAGTCTAGGATATTAACGATAAATCAAGGATGATTTTTTAAAAAAAATTATGATGTAAGATTAAAATAATCTACATTATAATTGTTACCATATAATTCTGCAAACATTTTAGTTTCCATCTTCTTGGTCATATTATGGGGTTATTTAATCTTAGATTCTTAACATCTTCCTTGATCATAAAAGTACAACACATGGTGAACAAGTCTTATGAACTTTGCCAATCCTCCCTAAAAATATTAAGATATGAATCTTCAAGAACATTAGTGCTTGTGTTTGGACATAAGTATTGGGTGGGCATTTGTGGATCCACATTAAATTTTTTAATTTGGCTTACTTAGAAATAACTTTCAAAATTCATTACATATAATAATCACAAAGTAATTACTAGAGTCAACAATACATGAACACTTTGGTTTTATTAATGTAAAAACCAAACTAGAAAAAATCGTGCAGTGAGCACTTGCCCACAAGGAATAATTCATTGATGTAAAGTTCTTATTAAAACATATGGTAGGAGCTCACTACTCTAGACTTGTAATCAAAGGCTCTTCAAACTTGGAAACAGAGGCTCACTACCAAAGTAGCAAGATATATCAACAAAATTATGCACCGAAGACATTTCCTTTGTGATGGAGGAGCCTCAAGGTGTAGGAGCAATCTTGCATTAACCAAAAAAAATTCCTTTATGTTTCTTGAATAAGGATTGTCTTAGTGCATAGTTGTTGTTTGTGGAGGCTTTCTACTTAGTAATTTGGTCATACGAGCTTGGAATATCCTAATTTTAGAGGTGGAGGTTCATTTTGGATATATTAGCCTGCTAGTTGAGGTTCACTATCATATCATAAGTATTTGTGAAGTTATTGCAGAATTATATCAAAAAATGACGCTATCATGGGGAGAGTCCTTAAAAAGACTATTGCTAGTTCATAAAATATTGTTATCATGGGCAGAATCCTTACAAAGATCATTGCTATGACTTGAGGCTAATGATTGGGTTTAAGCAAAAAGATAACATTTAGAGTAACAAAAAGCATAATATAAATCTATAGAATGAGCTAAGCAAATATAAAGGGAATAAATGCTAGAACAAAAAAAATTCCACTCTCACACAAATTTATATGGAATTTTGAGATTGTGATTTAAGATCTTCTCAATAGGCACATATATTAATTGTAGTTCATAGATTTGATTTCTATATTATCAATCGGTTCTTGATTTGTTATGTGTGCCTTGTTAAATATTAAGGATTGACAATGTTCATAAACACCCAATGAAGATCATTAGGTTATAAAAGTAGTTCTATGTCAAAATTCTTGAAAGAACCAATTCTATGGTTGTAAAAATAATCAAGGACAACAATCTTCAAACATGTAGATATGATGTAGTTTTAGGTTCTCTTAATGTTTTTTATAAAACATGAATGATATGTCCATAATGCATAATCATACTATAAATGAAAGTTTTTAAGTACAAAGATAGTTAAAAATTAGATGAGACATGTACTAAATTATGATTTGCCAATAGTTCTTGGATGTAGTCATACTATAAACAAAAGCTCTATTAGAGCTAGAGTCCCTGTCTATTGATTTAGTAAAAGAAACTAAGATAATGCATTTTACCATGAGGTGTATAGTTGTGTGAAGGTTATAATTTTTTAAATATTGTTTAAAAAATTATAGCTTCAGAGTTCAAATAACAATAGATCTCAAGGGCATCAATTATATTCTTAATGATATTATTCTTGTGGTGCGCAATTCTTTTTAACAAACAAATTGGTAAAATGGATGAAGATAATTTTTCTTACAAAGTAGATGAAGTAGGTGCAAAATACTCATATAATTTTAAAAATTTGTATTTTGAACATGATGTAAGAAGAAAAGTAATCTATTATATTTTAAAAATAATTTAGTTTGATTGTTAAGTCATAGCATTTTAGAATTATAATAAAACAAAAAGGTTCTTTTAAGAAATTAAATATATTATTTATTAATTAAAAGGATTGAACCAATTCTTCATAAGGTTAAACCAAAATACTAATGTCTTAACAATGTAAAATGAAATTGAGAAATTGACCTAACAAATAAATAACAAAAATGAATTAATAATAACTTTGTATACTATTATTTTTTATAATTTTAAATTTAACTTTTTCTAATCTTTGATTGTCATAATTTGAATGTTTTTAGATATCTTAATTTGAGAGGTTATTAATAATTTTCTAATCCAAATAATAGTAATAAAAATAATAGAATAAAGATGAATTAAAATATTATAATTATTATTAAAATATAAATTAAAAATCTAATAATTAAAATTAAAACAATAATCACAAAATAACAATCAACATTATTTATTTATTTAGTAAATATATAAATTTAATTTTAATAAAAAAAAAAATACAAAAGTAAAAAACTCCTTTCAATCCTACCAAATCATTTTTTCATTTAACATACACATTTTGCTCTTGTCTTGTAATGTATTTTTGAAAGACAGTCCAAATTTTAAAGAGGAGAATAAGAGATTAAAGTAATTTTAAAATTTGTTTATTATTATAGAAAATGAAACTAAAATATATCTCCATCTCTTGTAATTAAGTAGAAATTATAATTTGTTGTTTCTCCTAACTTGGCTCCGCACAAGTTAGATCATATTAGAGAAAACTTGGAACTTTCAACACAGCGCCACTTTTAATTTTTAGATTATTTTTCTTATAAAAAGTAATATAAATCCTAGGAAATTGCTATGGACCAATGAGAAAAATAAAATTAACATTTAATGATTAATTTTTCAAATCAAACCTTTAAAAACTTTAGAATTTGTGACTAACTTGTCTAATAGAAATTAATGGGGGAGGCAAATGGGAATATTAGTTCCCTACCTTATATATAAGGCAAGGACTAATAAAATATTTTAACAATTAAGATAATGGATTGCATCAAACATGTACCAAATTAGCACATGGCAAGAAGGAAATAAGAAAGAAGTAGCAAAAATATGAATTTGAACTCTATAATTTTGGTGTTTAGATTTGATGGTGCAAGATCAATCCCATGCCCATACGATTGGCTCCAAACATGGAACTAATAAGATCTATGCAAATGGAATGAATTTACAAACATGGTGGAAAATAAGAAGCATGTAATAAACATTGAACATGTGGGAATATGTAAAAATATAAATAAGACAAAGTTGTATTTGGGATTATATGTAAAATGAGAACAAGTAAGATGAGATAATGATCACAACTTTGTACTGTATATGAGAAATATGTTAGCAAGTAATACTAATCTATTAAAAAACAAAAGCATTAACTAGCATATAAACCATAACATAAATGAGAGACTAAAGAGGAAACCCCAATTGGAAATGTGAGCCAAATGAATGGACTCTCCCAATGGGATTTAGCTCCTTGCTTGGTAGATGGGTCTAAAGATTGGGATGTATGCTCGAGGTTTCCAAAAACTAGCTTCAATGGAGATGAAAAATGGAAAATTGGTAGCTTTGTGAGCTCTCAATTTGGCATCATAAGGGTATGGTTGATGGCTTTTGGCTCTCAAAAGGGCATTATAACTTTAGCTCCAAGATTGTGATGAAATGGCTTGGGAGGGGATTCAATTTATAGGCTAAGGGCTTGAGGGATGGAGGGCTAAGATGGAAGGAAAGATAAAAGCTTAAGGAGGGCTAGGATGCACTCAAAAGGGAGCACATGGATTGTGCTTGTTTAGCACCAATTAGGGAGTGACACATGTCACAAGGTGAGTGGATGGAGGAAAGGGGAAGGATGAGTCAACAAAGGAGGCTCAAAGGATAATATCCTCATAAAGACCCTTCATTATGGCTTGTAAGAGCTTGTAAGAGCTTGTAAGAGTCTTTATGGCTTTTGTAAGAGCATTCAAAGCTTAGTGGTCGGGATATTTTGAGGGGAGTTGAGATTGTTGACTTTCCTTGGCTTAAGAAAGTCTTAAGCTTGCTTAGGGAATGTGACAACATTAGGGGGTGGATTAGGCTTGGGTTTAGGATTAGATTAGGCTTGTTAGAGATTTGCAAGTGGGGTGGGTGAGTTAGTGACTAAGCTTAGTTAGTATGGGTGGATGGGGTGGATTAGGCTAAAAAGAGGGTTTAGGAATAAGTTAAGGGTTATTAGATTTGAGGGTTTCATTTATCAAATAGATTTATTTAATAAATGGGGAGTTTGGAATTAGATAGAAGAATAGGATTTAATTGATAAATAATAGGTTATTTGATTTATCAATTAGGACTATAGATGATTAATTAAGTTAATCAGCTAGGGGATGGCAAAGGATTAATTAAATAGGAATTTAATTAATGATGCCTTTAGAGATAACTAAATAGGATTACTAGAGCAATGTAATCAAATTTAGGTGTTTACATTTTGCCCCTCTTTGACATAGTGTTGAGACAACACTATTTCAAAGAAGTTTGAATGAAGACGACACGAGGAAGATGTTTTAGCAACGAGGTTGCCCCAGTCTCGGATAAGAAGAGGAGAGACTACACTTAGATGATGCCCCCTCAAGAAGGCGGCGGGGAGAGAAATGAGGCTCGACGACTTCTTGAAAAGTACAAGTAATTGAGATGAGCTAAGACACAGGTTGGCAAAGAGAAGGGGCTGAATTAGCTCAAACTCTCACTACGAGAGGATGATAAAGGGAAATCAGGGGCACAAGAGGAAACAAGCTTAAGACTCTTGGGATTGGGGGGAGGATGAAGGAGCAGAGCGCTATAAAAAGGAATCCAAGATAGGAAGATGGATGATGGGATGGAAAAAGTTGATGCAACAGGATTTCAAAGAGTCAGATTGGTGGGAGATGGGTTTCGGAGATCCCTAGGACTAGGATTGTGGATCTTGAAAGATGAGGCTTGGTGGATTGATTGGATTGGTGGATCCCTAAGACTAGGATGGTGGATCCCTATAGTTAAGCGTGAGGAGTGATCCAAAGAGATACTGATGCATAAGCTGGGGTAGGAGCGACAGATGCAGGATATGGATGGGGGATAATGGAGATGAAGGGAATCCATTGAAGCTTTTTGAGCGGGGGGATACTTCAAAAAGAAGTACCACCATGTAGTTGAGCACTAGATTTGCTATAGGACTTTTGGTTAATTGCCAAGGTTACCAAGAACATCAAGGCCTGTTCACCAACTATCCAGAGGACTGACAAACTGACTCGAAACAAACACGCAAGGGTTGCCCCAACATCACACATGAATCCTAGAGGAAGCAGTGCGGAACTGACACTGGGTAACCCACAAGCAAAAAGAAAAACAAATGAAAGACTTGATCAAGACCTTACACTCTAATTGCCCCATTCGCAGCATACCATGATATGGAAGATCGTGGCAACCTTGAGGAGGGAACAAGGAGATTGCTTGGAAAAGATACTTCAAGACCCAAAAGGGAAGATTCCAAATCAAAAAAAAGTGAAAATCCAAAAGAGAGTCATTTGCCAACGAGATGGGTAGGATGAGGTACTAACGGACCAAGATCAGACATGAGGAAAGCTATATCCTGCAAGGACCTATCGGAGAGCACCTAAGCTGATGGATCTAGATGAGTGATGCGTCTGGCAAGCTAAACTAAGAAGGATAACACTTTGGTGATAGGAGATCTAGCTAAAGGATGCATTGGAATAGCTAACCAAGGGTTGTGTGATGTGTGCAAGATGCTGATCAAGGACAAACTGACACGAACGCTGGATAGATACAATGGTACTAAGCTAAAAAGGATGTACAGGCTGACGAACCAAGATATGTTACAAGTGTACAAGTTTGTTCATGTTTTGGTTTTTTGTGAGATGGAAATGTTTGTGAAGGATGGGATGTCTATAATAGGTGATAGGTGGATAGGTAGATGGTTTGCAAAAAGCTTAAGTGAAAATGGGGTTTTATGTGTGGATAGTATACAAGCTAGGATACAAGATTATCTACAAGCTGGAGTATGGTACAAGCTTTGGACAAGATTCAGATATACAAGGTATGGTACAAGATTTACAAGGTATAATACAAGATGTGGTACAAGATTTTACAAGCTGTACAGGGGGTATTTACAAGCTCCATTAGATTTTGGATATTTGGTTGGAACACCAAGGGAACAAGCAGGTGTTTTATGGGATGGTGGATGAATGGATGAGGGATAGGATAGTGATAGATAATGGATTAGTCTTAGTACACAAGGCGCCTAAATTACCAGGTTTTCACCAAGGTACCTATCCAAGGCACTTGAATTGCCAAGTTTTCACTGTTGGACGCTTATTTCTCTTTACTATTTTTTTTGTACTTTTGTATTTTTCAAAAGTTGGGTATACCAAGGATCTTCAAGCATAGAACTTCTTGAGATGAATGATGTTAGTAGGATCATTCAAGATTTCTCCTTCCGGTGTAGACAACTGATAGGCTCCGGAGCCAAAGGAAGCAGTGACAACATAAGGACCAAGCCATGTAGGTTCAAACTTGCCTTTCTTTTTTCGATTTGCTTGGACTTTCATGTTTTCTTTGAGAACCATGTCACCGGGTTGAAAGTGTCATGGAAGCACCTTCTTGTTGAAATTCCTTTTGAGACGAGTCTGATAGACTGTGAGATGATCATAGGCTTGTTGTCGCTTCTCGTCTAAGAGATCTAGTTGGGTGAGCCGAGCTACTCTGTATTCTTCATCTGATATTTGCCCTTGCAAAGATATGCGCAAGGAGGGAAGTTCAACTTCTATAGGTAATATCGTTTCGGCACCATAGACTAGGGAGTATGGAGTTGTGCCTGTGGATGTACGAAAGGAAGTTCGATAGGCCCATAGGGCTGGATTTATTTGTAGGTGCCAATCACGGCCGAAATCATTGACAACTTTCTTTAGGATTTTGAGGAGGGTTTTGTTAGTTGCCTCTGCCTGGCCATTACCTTGTGGGAAATATGGGCTAGAAAAGTGGTGATGGATGTGGAGGGAAGTGCATAATTCTTCCATGTTGAGATTTTCAAAGTTACCTCCGTGATCAGTGAAGATGGTGGATAGGATGCCGAAGCAGCAAACAATGTGGTACAAGATGAACTTGGAGACCTGAACTCCTGTAGTTGAGACTAGGGGGACTGCTTCCACCCATTTAGTGAAATAGTCTATAGCTATTATTATCCATTTATGTCCATCAGATGAGAGGGGTGTGACAGTTCCAACTAGATCAAGGCCCCAACAAGCAAAAGGCCAAGGTGGTGCAATAGGCTGTAGATCCTGTGCTGGAGCGTGCACAAGATTTGCATGCTACTGACATGGGAGACACTTTCTGACAAAGTCACAGGAGTCTTCTTCAATGGTAGGCCAATAGTAGCCTGCTCTAAGGATTTGTCGTGCTAGGACAATACCACTCGTGTGGGCACCACAAAGTCCAGAGTGTACTTCTTTTAACACCATCGCGACCTCATTTTGGTCTAAACATCGAGAGAGAGTATCGTGATAACCCCAACGATATAGGGTATTGGCTATGATAACATAGCGGGAGGATTTTCGGATGAGGTTCTGACGTTGGGTACGTGTGAGGTGAGGGGATATGATACCATCATTAAGGTAAGCGTGAATCACATGATACCAAGGGGATTGGGGACCAACCAAGATACGAACACGGTTTGAATCCTCATTCACATAGGTAGGTGTGAGGAGCTGCTCCACTAAAAACTCATACTGTGTAGCTGCTTGGGGAATTTCCAAGAGCGAGCCTATAGTAGCCATAGCATCTGCTGCTTTGTTCTGTATTCGAGGCACTTGTGTAAACTGAAGCTTTGTAAAATGTTGGGTTAGCCAATCAACTAGCTCTTTGTAGGGTAATAGCTTTTCATCTTTGGTTTGATATTCATTTAGGGCTTGCTTGATGATGAGCTGAGAATTGCCAAAGATTTGTAACTCAGCAATGTTCCATTCTGTAGCTATCTTTAATCCTGCTATGAGGGCCTCATATTTAGCTATATTGTTGGTGCTAGGGAATTGTAGCTTGAAGGCTTTTGGAATGTAATCTCCTTGAGGTGTGACCAACAATATTCCTGCCCTTGATCCATGAGATGTGTATGAGCTATCAAAATAAAGTTTCCATGGGGGTTGTTCTTCAATTAGACAGATATGCTCATCTGTAAATTCTGTGATCAACGGATAAGCATCTATAAGAGGTGCATCAGCTAGGTGATCTACTATAGCTTGCCCTTTGATTGCCTTTCTGTCCACATACTGGATGTCAAATTTGCTAAGGAGCATAACCCATTTGGCCAAATGACCTGTAAGTGCTGTTCTGGAGAGCATATACTTGAGAGGGTCAACCTTCGAGACTAGTTGGATGGTATAACTTAGCATGTAGTGGCAAAGCTTTTGAGTTGAGAAAACAACTGCCAAACAAGCTTTTTCCATAGGAGTGTAGTTGAGTTCATAACCAACTAGGGTTCTACTGATATAGTGGATGGCTCTCTCTCTGCTATAATCATCATGTTGTGCTAGAAGTGCCCCTAGAGCAGTAGGTGTTGCTGATATATACAAGATCAAGGGACGACCGGGAACTGGTGGAACCAAGATAGGGGGATTGATGAGATACTGATTAAGCTAATCGAAGCTACGTTGACATAAAAGATCCCACTTGAAGTTCTCATTCTTCTTTAGCAAGTGTGAAAATGGTGTACACTTATCTGCAAGTTGGGAGATGAAGCGCCGGACAGATTGAAGTTTTCCCTGAAGAGAACGAAGCTGTCGCAGTGTCTGGGGAGGAGGCATGTCTAAGATAGCCTTGAACTTCTTGGGGTCGATCTCTATACCTCGTTTAGAAACTATGAAGCCTAGAAGCTTTCCATATGTGACCCCAAAGACACATTTCTTGGGATTCAACATGAGATGATATTTGGCTAACCTATCAAAGACTTTCTCCAAGTCAACAAGGTGATCCATGAAGGTATGAGACTTGACCAAGATATCATCCACATAATCCTCCAAAATGCTATGGATAAGATCATGGAAAATGGCTGTCATAGGTCTTTGATAGGTAGCCCCAACATTCTTTAGGCCAAAAGGCATCATGTTGTAGCAAAAGGTTCCCCAAGGGGTAGTGAATGTTGTCTTATGTTGATCCTCTTCTGCAATCTTGATCTGATTATACCCAAAAAATCCATCCATGAGGGACAAAATTTCATGTCCAGCTGTAAGATCTACAATCATATCTATGTTGGGCAAGGGAAAATCATCTTTTGGACAAGCTTTGTTAAGATCTCTGAAATCAGTGCAGATTCTGATGTCACCAGAAGGTTTAGTGACGGGGACCATGTTAGAGATCCACTCTGAGTAGTCGATAGGTCGGATAACCTTAGCAGCTAACATTCTTTCTAATTCAGCTTTGACCAATAATGCCACCTTGGGGTGCATTTTTCTAAGCTTTTGTCTAACGGGCTTGATCTTTGGATTGACTGCAAGATGATGAACTACAAGCTTCGGATCAAGTCTTGGCATGTCCTGATATGACCATGCAAATCGACCAATGTTCTCTCTTAAGACCTCAAAGAGGAGGTTAGCTTGGTCCTGTGATAGGGATGCAGCCATGTGAACAAGCTTAGGGATCTCTGAAGAACCGATGTTGACTTCCCTAGTATCCTCAATTAGAATAGAAGATATCTGTGGTTGATTATCTTGAGGAGGCAATGCTAAATCCTCATGTTCTACTTGTGGCTCTGGATGTTCTTGCTGAGGGGTTCTCTTCGCTGCCTTAGCTAGTCTCATATTCACCTTAGTTCCAGTTTTGGGCGTATCGGAACTAGGTTGGGGATTTTCTCCAAAATACCCCTTGGGATCTAGCTTGTAGATATAGGCAGAATCTGGCTTTGTTTTCTTGTGAGGAGTTTCAACTCCCATGAATCTTAGAAGTGCTTCCTCTGATGTGAACTCATCAATGTGTATGACGCTTGGTTGGTCCCAATCTATGAGTTGTGGATGGGCAAGTGGTAGGTCAATGAGGTGGATGGATAGTTCTTGGAGAACAGAGTCTCTGAGGGAGATTTGGTCTAGGATATCGTCGTAGGCTCTCTTTTCAACTTCCTCAGGAATGTCTTCGATTTCGACAAGGTCGCGGTGAATGTTCAAAAAAGCGTGACCATTCTCATTGGTGCCCCCAGTTGTGGGTATGCCAAAGCCAAGACCTGACTTCGATTCCCACTTGTGTGCATCGATGGGGCACTGCATGCCTCTTTCTTTTGGTCCTAGACCACCACCTTAATAATTCCATTTGTCAGTGATGAGCTTATGTTCTTGGGGATACTTTTGGTTGAAGTGATCAAGGCGTGCTTGATTTCTTGGAGGTGCATCCTTATGTAACCATTTGTTGATATTTGGAGTGAGCTCCTCATGAAGAGGGATTTTCGAGGATACAAAGGTTGTTGGGCCAAACTTTTTGTATTGAGGAGGTGGAATCTCCTTAGCTTTGTGATATGTCGGTCGTCCATGGGCATGTGGATCAAGTGGGAGTGCCCCGACAACAAATGCATCTGACAGACTATACTCTCCACAACCTTTGTTATTGATCTTCACGATAGACAGGGTAGAGGCGAGGATGGTTTTTGGGTCATTATAAGTGTGGGATGAGCTAGCAATGGATGTGCCGATATCAATTCCAGGGCAATGGTTTGTATATGAAGCTTCAACCGCATTGCAGTAAGCAAAGGGTTCTGGATCGACATGGATGGTTACCTCAGTGCCTTGATGCAAAAATTTGACGCACTAATGGTAAGTGGATGGAATGGCTTTCATGGCATGAATCCATGGGCGACTGAGGAGGATGTTAAAAGGCAGGTTTAGATCAATAACATGGCAGAGTGTCTCTTGGATGACTGGCCCAACCTTGATTATAACTGTCCCACCGGGTGTGCCAAAATGTATATGAGAAATATGTTAGCAAGTAATACTAATCTATTCAAAAACAAAAGCATTAACTAGCATATAAACCATAACATAAATGAGAGACTAAAGAGGAAACCCCAATGGGAAATGTGAGCCAAATGAATGGACTCTCCCAATGGGATTTAGCTCCTTGCTTGGTAGATGGGTCTAAAGATTGGGATGTACGCTCAAGGTTTCCAAAAACTAGCTTCAATGGAGATGAAAAATGGCAAATTGGTAGCTTTGTGAGCTCTCAATTTGGCATCATAAGGGTATGGTTGATGGCTTTTGGCTCTCAAAAGGGCATTATAACTTTAGCTCCAAGATTGTGATGAAATGGCTTGGGAGGGGATTCAATTTATAGGCTAAGGGCTTGAGGGATGGAGGGCTAAGATGGAAGGAAAGATAAAAGCTTAAGGAGGGTTAGGATGCACTCAAAAGGGAGCACATGGATTGTGCTTGTTTAGCACCAATTAGGGAGTGACACATGTCACAAGGTGAGTGGATGGAGGAAAGGGGAAGGATGAGTCAACAAAGGAGGCTCAAAGGATAATATCCTCATAAATACCCTTCATTATGGCTTGTAAGAGCTTGTAAGAGTCTTTATGGCTTTTGTAAGAGCATTCAAAGCTTAGTGGTTGGGATATTTTGAGGGGAGTTGAGATTGTTGACTTTCCTTGGCTTAAGAAAGTCTTAAGCTTGCTTAGGGAATGTGACAACATTAGGGGGTGGATTAGGCTTGGGTTTAGGATTAGATTAGGCTTGTTAGAGATTTGCAAGTGGGGTGGGTGAGTTAGTGACTAAGCTTAGTTAGTATGGGTGGATGGGGTGGATTAGGCTAAAAAGAGGGTTTAGGAATAAGTTAAGGGTTATTATATTTGAGGGTTTCATTTATCAAATAGGTTTATTTAATAAATGGGGAGTTTGGAATTAGATAGAAGAATAGGATTTAATTGATAAATAATAGGTTATTTGATTTATCAATTAGGACTATAGATGATTAATTAAATTAATCAGCTAGGGGATGGCAAAGGATTAATTAAATAGGAATTTAATTAATGATGCCTTTAGAGATAACCAAATAGGATTACCAGAGCAATGTAATCAAATTTAGGTGTCTACATGTATGACAGTGCACCATGTTATATATTAATTACTCTAAATATATTCTTGACATGAACTCAAAACAAGCAGGAATCAATTTAGATATGCGAATTTCACCAATAATATACACTTTAACTATTGTGAAAAAAATATGATTTTATAAATCACTAATAAATATATCATTTTTGTCTCTAAATATTTGGACCAACTTTCACTATTTATATTCTTGGATATTTGACAAGTTACAAAGGTAGTTGTATAATATCAATACAACCATGTTTGCATGACTTCACTCTCTTAAATAAATAAATAAACGTCTTCCACTTTTATTAACTAGTCCTTTTGGGAATTATACCTTTAGCTTATCGACTTGCATGCTTAAGATCTTGAATTTTACACGTAGGATCTTTTCTTTAAGGAGGTCTAGGATAGTAATGAGAAATCAAGGATGGACTTTTTAAAATTTTGATGTAAGATTAAAACAATTTACACTATAACTTTCACCATATAACTCTACAAATATTTTAGCTTCCATCTTCTTGGTCATATTATGGGGTTGTTTAATCTTAGTTTTCTTAGCACTTTCCCTGATCATAAAAGTACAACACATGGTGAACAACTCTTATGAAATTTTCCAATCCTCCCTACAATTATTAAGATACAAATCATCAAGAACACTAGTATATGTGTTTGGACATAAATATTGGGTGGGAATTGTGGACCCATGCTCAAATTTTTAATTTGACTTACTTACAAATAACCTTCAATAATCATCACATGTCATAATCACAAAGTAATTAGTAGAATCAACAATACATGAACACTTTGGTTTTATACACGTAAAAACCAAACTAGTAAAAATCATGCAATGAGCACTTGCCCACAAGGAATAATTCACCAATGTAAAGATCTTACTAAAAAATATGGTGGGAGCTCACTACTCTAAACTTGAAACCAATGACTCTTCAAACTTGCAAACAGAGGCTCATGACGAAAGTAGCAAGATATATCAACAAAATTATGCACCCAAGACATTGTCTCTACGATGCAAGAGCATCCTAGGTGTAAGAGAAATCTTAGGTGTAAGAGCAATCTTGCATTAACCAAAACTATTTCCTTTATGTTTCTTGAATAAGGGTTGTCTCAATGCAGAGTTGTTGTTTGTAGAGGCTTTTCACTTAGTAAGTCGGCAATACAAGCTTGGAATGTCCTAATTTCAGAGGTAGCGGTTCATCTTCGATACATCATCTTGTTGGTTGAGCTTCACTACCATATCATGAGTATTCATGAAGTTATTGCAGATTTTTGGTGTGTAGAATTGGTATAAAAACTTCGCACTTTGTTTTAAAGGCCTTATAGGCTCCCGATGGGCTCTAAAATGAGGTTGACTGAAGCTTGCACCTTGCAAATCAAAAGTTGATTCTGGAATGGGGTTATAATAGCCAATCGAGTCAACAGTTCATAACTTATGGTCTTATGAAGTTGGGCCAACCAAAATTTCCAAAATAAATATCATAATGGTTTTGAGCCACCTCGATATGTAATTTTAGTGTTGTTTAGCCTCAAGGGTTAGGGTTTGATGTCTAGAACATTCTTGGGCGATGTAAAATTCCCTATATAAGGACTACCCATAGATTGTCTAGGACAACTCTCGGTGATAGTTTACAGCTCTATCTTGCAAGTTATTATAATGAAGGCGCCCATGTGGGTTTGCACATTGTAATTTCGAATCTTGTAATTTGCATTTGTGGAGAAAATAGAAAGCCCATATTTTGTTCTCACAAATTATTGTTGTTTCTGCATTTTTTTAATGTGTTTGTGGTATCAAGAGGAGAACCCTTCACCACTTTGGAATATACAATTCTTCACATTGATTAATGAAAGAAATTCCTAACAATGTGATTGAAATGTGCAACAAAGTCAAACTAAGAAACACTAATACTACTTTTTCTTTATTGCAAGTGTCATGGGATTTTTCTATAGTAACTATAGATCTTCATTTGTTCTCACTCAATTCACATGCTTCTTATCTTACATCTTCAAAATTATAAGTCATACTTATTATATATAATATATGTTATTTGACATTACAACAAAGTTGTTCATGCCAAAGGATATTACAATTTAAATTACAAGTAATCCAAAGGAAAATAAAAAATCAATAAGGTTTTATTCTAGAAGCATCTAGACTAGAACATTTAGTGGACCCAAATAGATAAGGGATCAACATTAAAGATACATGTTACAGATTAGATAAACCTAATTGGGTAAGAGATAACATTAAACTAAATGCTTTAGAACTAAATCAAGAAACAAGATCAACTCTAGGAGAGAGAGGGACCGCAAACACATTATACTTATCCTAAAATTAAATTTGAAATTACCATAGTAACTAAAGATATCAAACATGCTAGAAACATGTTGGCCAAAGATTCACATATCTTGCCAACAAAAATCTAGACCTCCAAAAGTTATATCAAAGGCATTAGCACATATCGATAATAAATGCAAGAAATCCTCACAACATATGTGCAAACCAAAACAAAAACTGAACATAAATGCAAATTTGTTTAATGTAGTTTTTTGAACACTGGGAACATCATTTGGAGTAATACATAATGCCACAACCAAGACGAATACATGAATCCATCTGTATAAGGTTGTGCACACCTTCACGCTTAAATTTCAAAGTAGAAACCTTTTAGAAAGCACAAAATGAAGCATTGCAACTGAAATCAATTTTTTTTATGTATACTAAACCACATATTTAGACCACACAAGCTTTTAGACATGATAGAAAAACACCAAAAAATGTTAAACATAATCTTTACAAGTTTGTAAAATATGTGAGTATCTTCCATTGTTTATCTGTCTTCCCTTGCATTATAAAAATGTTCAAAATATATACTACATTATAGCATTGAATAATAGATTACCTTTCAAAGAATAGAAGAATAAAAGACTTTTAGACCACAATGTTTGAGAAAGCAAAAAGAAATATTGAACACAATGTTTGATATCAATGGTCCAACTAAAAATCAAGCTGTCATAACTCTCTATTGTCATATGATTGTTATGAATGTATTCAAAATATAGTATTACTTTTCTTATATAGTGATGTTAATAATAATATTTAATAAATAAAATAAAATTGGCTAATAGATAATACTAATGATATTTCACATATTCGATTAATGAATAATAGAATAGACTCATTAATAAAATAGAATGAATAATACTACTATCAATCAATACCTATTTAACATAGTTAAGAAATAATATTAAACAAGAGAATCTCCAAATAATATTATTAAATTATAATTATTAATAAATACATTTTAAAATAACTAATTATCAAGTAATCATATTTGATAAATAAATAAACTAAATAAATCTACTCGATGGGCCTTCAAAGGGAATAGCCTATGACCCATAATAATATAAATTTGGGCCACCTATCGCATAAGGAGAAGAAGAAATACATGAGGCATAAGTGAATAAATATTGCTACAACAAATTAAAAGGGAAGATAACAAGTTAAGCCATCCATGAGAGAATCCAAATTTATAAGAACAGGACAACAAAATAATTAGAAGGGAGCAACAACAAAACCAAAAATTGTAGGAGGTATATTATATAAGGAGGGAGGAATCACTTTGCTAGGAATAGTAAATGTTGAATCATCCATATTTTCTCTAAAATGAAAAAGTGAGAAAATGCTGAAATATTCTTTAAGTAAAAAGTGCAGCAAAAACATTTTGGAAAAAATTAAGTCAAGGCAACAAATTTGGAAGGTAAATCTCCATTGCTATAAGGAGGTAAGACCTTGGGTACCCACCAAGGGTATGTTATTATACTTTTGATAAATATCAATTTCTATGTGATATGATATTTAATAATGATAAATAATAGAAAGGAATTATATATATGTAAAAATGATATATGTATTGAGTTCACTTTTAAGATGACTTTACTTAATAGATTTGGCACTACAAATAAGCAAAAAACAAGTTCTTCTTCAAAACTCCAATTTACTCTAAATATCTCTAATTGTTTTGAAGCCTTGCAAAGCATTCAAAATGATGAACAGTGGACTAAACCTAGCATTGAATAGTCAAAACCAATCCCAATAGGCAACAACAACAAATTTTCCACATTACTAAAGCTTCACAAAGAAAGGAACAAATAAATCATAAAGCAGAAGACAAAAGAACAAATCCCAAATGAAATTATTGATCAAAGCACTGATTAGAAAATTATGCGAAATAAGAAGCATCAAAGAGGCATTGATAAAAAATCATACGCTCTAGACAAAGGAAACACTTGACAAAAGCATTTGAATAGAGCTAGAGGAAATAGAGCACAAAATCAAATAGGAAAAAATGGATTTGGCTTAAACAACCAAGCTTAGATCACTATAATCAATCAAGGTAACAAGTTTTATGATCAGGTTAAGCTTCCTTCATTTTAATCTTTACCCATATCTCAAGTATATCATCTAGAAAATAGATCTGGACATTTTGAGAGGCCTAACCCAAAACTTCATAAACTAGTAGTTATATCGGCAGCAAATAATATCCATTAGGAATAAACCCTAAATCGCGGAGGTTCATATCTCTTCCTCATCAGTTTCCCTATTCAAAGTTTTCCCCAACCAAATCCCTCCTGATCCTTAGTAATTGGTAGAATCTCATCTGTAAGGAAATTATAGAGAAGCCTAAACCCTCACATATCTCCCATAAACCGTAGCTGCCCCAACATCGAAAAATACCTCACCATCCCACAAAAACCCTAATAAAAAAACATCCAACACCAATAAAGCATAATCCAAAAATAATATTTCCATCAACAATGAAATCTTGGAAGAAAGATGGCATGAAAGCCAAAACAAAGGCTTGTATGCATATTGGGATGGACTGGAAGGCATAAAAGAAAGCCTGGGGGACTAGTTTCAAACTTTCAATTTAGAATAGGTAAGTATGCACCCCTTATCTAAGAGATTAATTTATATACATTGCAACTTTGAATTAGTTAGAAAATAATTGTTTTCTACTTCATCATGCTTCTTTAAAGGTTACTTAATCAACTTTATTAATTGGTCACCTAATTTTACCGAGGCATCAATTCATCATTTTAAATTCCTGAAATGGTTTATTATCAAAAAGGTCCCAATAGAAATACTGCATTCTCAAACTCTGGCTAGAATAGGATCGATCTAGGTAATTTATTAGGTATAGAGGTGGATAAAAATAACTATAGTACTAGCAAATTACTAGTTAACTTAAAGTCAAAAAAAAGTGAATGGATGCATTAGAATCGTAACAAATAGATCAATCTATGATTTACAATATGAAAAATATGAAGGAAAAATCAGAGACATATCATTGGTCAACAATCCATCATTAACAAACCTATCAAACTTCAAATACATACCTATAAAGGGAAATACAAATCTTAATAAATTAATCATCAAATTGTTGGATACAATTGATTAATTATGTATTGTCTTTGATGTTACACAGATGTCATATCATTATCACTCAGTATATGTTGAGCTCACTTGGGTAGTGAAGATAGTTTTCTATGTCTACCAAGCTTTCCTATGATTGCCTAGTTTAGAAGGTAGTGTCTACCGAGTTCCCTTGGATGTCGAAGGAAAGACTGTAGAAGGTGAGTGTTAACTGAGGTCAGTCAGTTAATGAAGGAAAGTTAGATGGAAATAGTGCTAACCAAGCTCACTTGGTTGCCAAAGGATCTTTGCAAGTTTGTAGTGTTAACCAAGCTTCTATTGGTTAACACAAGAAATCATTTCTGAGTTAGTTTCTATTGAGTTGGGTCAGCTAATGAAGGATTTTTTTATGTTGGCATATTAAGCTCAATTGATTTATCTATTGGTTCTAGCCAACTAAGGTGATGAATGATAATTATTCTAAGTTTTATATGAGCCAACTTGACAATATTAAAGATATAAGTATAAGGTCAAGTCATGGATTCAAAAAGTGTACAAGTGAGATGTGATGAATGTATTGAAGATTTAATGATGAAGAGAGGAAGCAAATTTGGAGGATAAGTAGAATATCATTGTGGAGCAGAAAGCTATATTCGATCAAGAAGGATCAAGTACAAACCAGAGTAGATATCAGTAATCAACAAATCATTTACATTCAAATCAGGCCGTCTCATTGTTACTCTCTAACCATTGTAGTAGTGATGTAAATCTCCTAATAGACTTGGCTTAACAGCTATTTGTAAATACTCTAATAATGTGGAAATTTTATTTCCTTTAATAGGGTCACACCTAATAGTGTGTTTTGTAACCTTTAATAGGGTTGGCTCTAACAGGGCTCACTTTAGAAGAGTGAAAATGGTAACTAATTACAATTGGTGGTTTTTCCCAAATTGGATTTCCACGTTACATCCTGGTATCAAATGTGTTCATGCTATTTTATTTTATGTGTTTGCAACTAAGTTAAAGTAATGGTAATCACAAATAACATCTAAGATTTGCATAATCAATAATTACCAAGTTACAAAATTTTATGTTTGTTTACCAAGCATCAATAGTATTTAGTTTTTAGATTGTATTTTTGTAAAGGCATGTAAGGGATCTGAGATTTATTTTAGTAGTAACTGATTCACCCCTCCCCTCTCAGTTACTCCTCTTATATTTCCAAAAATTGGTATCAAAGCTTTTGGTGCTTGCAAAGAAGGTTTCAAGCACCTAAGCTAAAGATTAGGATGTCTTACAGAAGAGAGATCCCCAAGCCGAACAAAGACAATTTTGAAGCATGGCAAGGACTTATGAGGTTACATTTAGCTACTATTAGTGACTCAAGATACAAATATCTTGATACTGAATACAAGACTCCCACTAGAATATTATCTGTTGAAGATATTGTTGAAAAGAAGAATCATAATATCACGATGATTGATATTGCATCTTCTCTTAGTTATGTTGAATTTGATGAAATTAAAGACTTCAAGACAACTTATGAGATGTGGATCAAGCTAAAAGACATATATGGAGGATATGACAATGTAAGAAGAGCTAAGGCTGAAATTCCTAGAGGTCATTTTGATTAGATGAAAATGAAAAGAAGATGAGAACATTGGATCAAGCTAAAAAGCATATGGAGGAGATGACAATGTAAGAAGAGCTAAGGCTAAAAGTCTTAGAGATCATTTTGATTAGATGAAAATGAAAGAAGATGAGAACATTGCAAAATATGTGGAAAGAATCAAAGCAAGTGTAAGTGCAATCAAAGCATCTAGAGGAGACATTGAAGAGAAAATAGTAGTAAGCAAGGTACTTAGAACTCTTCTTCCTATTTATGCAATTAGAGTGTATGCTATTCAAGAAATGAGATGTGATCCAAATAATAAAATATCTTTGGATGCTCTAGTTAGAAGATTGATAGATTTTGAGTTAGATAACTTTGATAACTATATTCCTAGTTCAAAGGTTATTAAGTCTTCTTTTAAAGCTAAACTCTCGCTCAAAGAAAAGGTTAAGAAATCAAAGTCTAGTCAATCAAGAAGTGAAGAAGAAGAATCATAAGAAAGTTCAGATAGCATTCTTGAAGTTGTTGAAGCCCTACTTGTAAGGAAGTATTCCAAAGGTAGAGGAAAGTATAAAGGTAAAGTTCCTCTAATCTGCTTTTCTTGTGAAGAAGTTGGTCACATTGTTGCAAGGTGTCCAAATAAAGAGATCAAAGATGAAAAGAAAAGAAATAAGCAAAAAGGAAAGAAGGATTCCAAGAACTACAAGAACTATAAGGACAAAGGTAAGAAATCTTGTTTTATAGCTAAAGATTCTGATAACAATGAAGATGAAATGGTATATATTACTGTAAAAGATGAATTTGATGATGAAGAAGATAAGGTGGCACTTATCTCTCATGTTAGCAAAAATGATATATGGATTAATGACAGTGGATGTTCACATCATATGACTAGAGAAAAAACCAAATTTGAGCACATGGAATATTATGATGGAGGTAGTGTGGGATTTGGAAATAATGAACCTTGTAACATAAAAGGAAAAGGATGTATTTTATTGACTAAAGAACTTGTATGTGACAATTCATATTGTGTTGAAGGACTAAAGCATAATCTACTGAGTGTGGGACAATTGAATAACATTGGATTCAAGGTAGAATTCATGAATGGACAAGCTAAACTATTGGATGGAAAAGAAAATCTAGTTGGATCTGGCAAGAAAAAAAAAGGTAATCTATTTTATCTTGATCTCAATAATTGTTCATGTTTTATTGCTCAAGTAGAAGAAAGTTGGTTATGACACAAAAGGCTATGTCATGTAAACTTTTATAATCTAGTTAAGATAAGAAAACATAGAAGAGTAAGAGGCATTCCTAGTCTAAAGAAGCCTAATATGGGTTTATGCAAGAATTGCCAAATTGGTAAGACGGGAAAGACTAGTTTCAAAAGAAAAAAATATTAGTCAGAAGAAGTCTTAGAAAAAATATTTACACAATCAAACCCAAAAAATAGTTAGAACATTTACATGGATTGCGAAAATCTGATAGCTCTAAACTTCTTTAATCTTTTGCACATATGTCTTAATTTTCTTATCTTCACTCATCATCATAGATTCAATATTTCCTTTCATAGTTTGTAACCTCTCTTGTTGCACAAATTTGTCTCCCTCATAGAGTGATTGTAATTTTACCCAAATCTAATGAGCAATCTCATGTTCTATCACTTATTTATATGTTGTATAAGCTAGGGCACTAAGTAAGGCTTCTTTGGAAACCATATTGCAATAGAATTTATGCATCTCGTCTTCATCTATATTTTCAATATCTAGAATTTGATAACCATCCTTAGTAATGTTCCAATTCTCTACACTTGTGAAAATCAAGTGTGTAATTGTCCTTCCTTTTCCAAAGTGCATAGTTAGTTTCACCAAACTTTGGAGTATCCTTCTTAAAGGCCAATACAAATTCCCTGAAGTAGTTAAGATTCAAAAATGACCAAAGATCTCTAATACTAGTTGTTAAGAATAACAATGCACCACACACAACTTAGAGTGAGGGGTGAATTAGTTGCAAGAACATTAGAATATTAAACCATCCACTACAAATCATATCTGAAACATATAAAACAAGACAAATCAAATATCACCACAACACATAACACCAATATTATTTTCTTGAGGAAAATCCAATTAAGAAAAAAAAATCCAACGGGGATCAACCCCACAAGATGATGTAATGGCACATATAAACCTTATTAGAAGTACAATATGGAGTGCACATGCATTCAAAGACTCGTCTAGGGCTCATTTCTCTAATACACCAAGGGTAACAACCCTGCCTAGACAAAAATCCAATTACAAAAAGGGTATCAACCCAAAATGTGAGCAATAATTCACCATGGACAACAATCCACTTACATAAATTGGCTGAGAGTATCAACTATGCCAATACAATTACTTTGAAGAACAACATTAGATTCCAATCATGCCTCTCCTCAAACCAATACAGGATCTTCTGTGATCCAATATTCACATTAAAAACTTCACATTATTATAATCTCATCAATACATGCACCAAATTCATAAATGAATTGGTTTATATATGCCACTCTCAAACACTTATTAGGTTGGCTCAATATGCTACCTAATACAAAAAAGAATTGCATCAACAATTGTGATCCCATAAGTGTCAGCTATAACACCTATCAAATACTTTACTATAATAATCAATACACCAACACTCGAATGGATAATACTAATAATACAAGCAACACATTTCCTAATTGAGTTAGTCAAAAAAATGAATTATCTTCCCATGTACAATGAGAAAATTAACTTCCATGAAAATAATCCTCAAGAAAATTTGCAAAAACATAAGAATATATGTTTCCATGAATAGTATTGAATCATGTATCACAATTCTTCTACACCAAAACTTTCTGAATAAAAAATTGGACCAATGTCTAAAATAACTCATCAGTAATTACTAACAGTAACCAATCTTCATCAAATCCTCTACAGCTCAACCAAAACATCTCACCACCATATTATATTGCAAATATAGAATGTAGACACTCTGAACATCAATCCATAATGATCTCAAACATAGGTGAACCAAAAAATGTCACCACCAAACCAATATTTGCACCAAACAATAATTGATACTCAATACGATAAACAAATATGTTGATCCATCAATGAAAAAATATTAATGCCAATCATAAATAAGAATAATTCTACCATCAAAAAACAATCCAACAGTCTCAAACAATCTCTATCACTAACAATCTCTAATATATTTATTGTGTTTAGATTGTCAATATCTTCAATTGTAAAAATATTGCTAAAAACAAAACTCTATGTTAAAAGTTATGACCTCTATAATATGTTTAGAAAAAACAACATTTGACATAAGATCATATTATAGTACTATATTAACCTTAACTTTATATCATAATAAAATAATATGAAACTTAAATAGATAAAGATTGATATGATAAAAGGCCAAAACATCCTTAAACCAACAAAACTCATGTGTTTCATAAGAGAATGAAAAATCATCTAACATGGCTGCATTTTATTTCACAACTTTAACATTTTCAATGATTCATAAAAATGGCACCAAAAATCTATATTCTTAATAAGATCAAAATCCATGTTATTTTTTACTAAATGTATGATATCCTTATTATTACAACCTTCACCATCTTACAAATACAACCAATACCTAAATACAAACTCTATAACAATAGTTCCTTCTTGGATGGATAATTAGTATGATATCACGAGTCACTTTACTTATATAGGGGATAATAGAATCATGGATTGCCTCTAGCTCAACTAAATACACTTGAAAATAGGAGAAACACATAGTTACACATGTAACTATTACAATTCAAACCACTAGCCCAAACTAAAGAAATAAATTCATATATCCAATGTATTTCTCACATCATTAATCTCATGATAACACACAACAATAATTGAAAATTTCTTATACCATATAAACACTCTTTTAACATAATTATGGTTCTCTTTACTAGAGTCAAACATTAACTTAAAACCTAATAAGAGCTGCCATTGTTTCAATAATACCAAATATACTACATACCATGCATCTCAAGCTACCTACAACAAATTAGTAAGAGACATTATACATATACTTATAAATAAGAATTTGGCTAGGCAAGTATTCCAATATAACTAACTACTACTACCAAGTAAAGGAATACTCGTTTGTTTTTAGTCTTAGATAAAAATTTGTGATAAAAAGCTCAACTTAGTTATTCCAATTGATCTGGAATTTTATGCAAAAATTATCTCTTCTAGTTTCCACGTGAAGAAATATTTGGTAGCCACTAAATCCTTTGGATTAAATGCACTAGAAAGAAAAATATATATTTCATAACCATGCCTTATTCTTTCTTAATAAAAAACCTATCATTGATATATATCAATTTAATTATTATTTTTTAATTATTCACTCAACTCAAAACAAAACAAATGTAATTATTAGCCTCCACTTCTTAACAAACCAAGCTATAATGTGAAGTTTTTAAAGTTTTGATATTGTATTCAAGGTGTCCATTTCAAACCACACATAAGCCACTTCAACTTACAAAAAACATTTTTTTTCCCCCAAAAAGTCATTTGATTATTTCAAAATAAAAATTATCTTTCTAACTTAATACAAAATAGTAGTTTTAATATCTATTTTATCTACATCTAATTCATTTTTAAAAAACCTTTAGAAATAAATCTTGCAATTGGAGAAAGTATTTCACTCAAATCAACTCCCTCTCTTGTAGAATACCATTGTCTAACAATATTGCTTTGTGTTATTGTCACTCAGATATTCACTTGCACCTAATGATCTCCCTTACCTCAAGAAAATCACTCACTTGCATCCAATGAGCTCCCTTCCTCAAGAAAAATCACTCACTTGCATTCAATGATCTTCCTTCTCTTGAGAAAAAATATTGAATCTTACTTGTGATGCTTTTCTAATGCTATATCTCCTCCAGTATGATTTATAATGAAGAATCATAGATCTAAACTTATTACATTTCCACAACATATAACATATAATTGTATGCAATTTTTAGGTTCAGTTGTGTTTAAGTTTTTATTAACATTTCAGATCACACTGCATGATCAATCAACAGAATGTAAGAAAATAAATTTGAACAATTTTTCTCACGAAAAATATGGTTAAAACTATTGGTACAAAAACTTTCACTTTATTACATTTAAAAATAAAGTACAATAAATCATACAACTAATATTTTGAACCAAATTGAGTTTATCAACTTATAGATCTCTTCAAATATAGAGGAGCACATTCCACATATTATTCAATTTCCACTACCTCAACAAAATTCTCTCACCTAAATCTTCTTCTACAACTTTGTTATTAGATCCACTGTAATGTTATTTTATAAATGTATCTTCTTGCTTGTGAACTTGCATCTCAAATTATACCATTGAAGACCAAATATAATTCCAAATTCCTTAAAATTACATAGTTGGAATATAATACAAAATATAAATTTAGTTGCAATGCGTCCTAAAGTTGGTGAGATCAATGAAAGTGTATTAAGGATGAGTTGAGACTGGAGTAGTCACAGATAATTCACAAGCCCTCCTACACAACTTGGGAATGAAGGAGATACTTGAACAAACTAAGGATAAAACTATCACAATAGATTCCCAATTCCTACTTATCAAGATTCTAGACAAATCCTTAAAATTTAGAGTTTGAAAGTTGTTGAACATTTAGGCTATCACCAAGTTTATTGAGATTCTGCCATCTAGAGACAAGATTAAGAAATGGATTTTACATAGTTATTTGGGGTTTGAATTCATATCATTAGGGTTTAGAATTTATGTTATCTTTTAGTCAAATTCAAAAGGAACATCATTGTTGGTGCTACTCCATGATTTCCTTTTGGAATTATGGGTACAAATGATATTTAGGTCATCTAGAGATTCTCTTACTTCTAGCAGTTATAATCAATTTATGTTGATTTCCCTCTTGCACATAAAGTCAATTTTTAAAATCAAAATTAAAAGAAACAAACTAAAAGGAAAGTGCACATCCCTTTTAGAAGTTTCTAAAATTTAGAACATGTGGATCAAACAAGAAAACATTTGTTGCGCAACTTTGCATCTCAATTGTTCACCTAATTTCTAAAATCTATACAATGAAGCCTTTGCCTTATTTCAAAGGATCCCATTCTTTTACATCTCGTTATTTTGTTAGTTTATCTTTTGAGCAATTAGAATTTAAATTTTAGCTTAATATCATCTTAAGCTTTGCTTTCTTTACTTGCATGCATTTAGCTTAATCTTTAACTTAGTCTATCTCATTTTTAGCATAGTTTGAATTGCAATAAATAGAAATATCTTGAGGATTTGCATGTCCATTGCAATTTGTCTCCTAAATCTTTTATTCTAGAGTGCACCTTGTAAGGCCTTGTTTATGCAATTTAGAGCGACAGATCTTACATATTTTAGATAGGAAGCTATAAATCGATTTCTTTGATTTATTTTAATAATATATTTAGATTCATTTCAATCTTAGAAATAATGGTTTATAGAAGTGTAGCTTATTATCTTAGCATCCATATTTTCACATTCACACTAGAAAGGTAAGTTTTTAGTTTCCTAATCATGCCTTAGCCTTTCTTAGTAAAAATCCTAACATCAACATATTATTTAATGATTAGTTGTTTTAAATAATCCATCATCACAAAAAACATATAATCATTAGCCTCAGTTCTTATAAAACTAAGCAATACATGTGAAGTCATTAAACTTTTGATACCATATTCAAGGTGTCTATTTCAAACTACAGACAAGCCACTTAAGTTATAAAAAAATCATTTTCCAATAAATCATCTAATTATTTCAATATAAAAATCATCTTTAAGAACTTAAACCACACCCCCACCCCCCCACTCCTCTCTCTCTGTCACACACACACACACACACACACAAGAATACCATTTTCTACCAATCTTGATTTGTATTGTATTGTTCTCACTCAAAGAGTCATCCAATGACCTCCCTTCCCATTTTCTCACTTGCACCCAATGACATTCCTTCCCTTAAGAAAAATCTCAATCGTATTCATGATACTTTTCTAATGGCATATCTCCTCCAATATGGTTTAAATAATGAAGAATCACATATCTAAACTTATTAGATTTCTACAACCTATAATTGTATGTCATTTTTGGGTTTAACTTTACTTAAATTTTTTATTAACATTTCAGATCACACTCCATGATCCATCGTTAGAATATTAAAAAAAAACTGTAATCAACTCATGTAAAATGTGATCCAAACTATAGATTAAAGACTTAAACATTATCATATTAAAAAATAAAATACAATTAATCATATTTTGAACCAATTTTAATTGTACGCCTTATATCTCTTCACAAATAGAGTAACACATTCCACTTATTATTCAATTTCCTCTACCCAAACAAAGCTCTCTCACCTGAATCTTCCTCTACATCTCCATTATCAGATCCATTGCAGCTATTTTTCAAATGTATCTTCCTACATCGGGACCTGAATCTCAAATTATAGAGTTGAAGACACATATAATTACAAACACTTTTAAAAGTATATAGTTGGAATATAATAGAAAATATAAACTGATTTGTAATGCATCCTAAAGTAGCTGAGACTATCAGTACAGATTCCCATTTCCCACGTATCAAGATTCTAGAAAAAGTGTGACTATCACCAAGTTCGTTGAGATTTGGCCATTTTGAGACAAGATAAAGAAATGGATTTCATAGAATTGTTTGGGGTTTGAATTCATATTTTTCAAAAGGAACATCATTTTTATGTTACTCCATGATTTCCCTATGGAATTATGGGTGCAAGAGAATTTTCCAAACTTGGTGTAAAAATCAATTTGAGAAGATCAATCAAGCACATTATGATCAAGAGCTTGACTTTGGAGACAATATATTCCTCGCTCATTAGGTAGGTAATATTTTGATGAAAAGGGCTTTGCTACACAATATTCCTTGCTTATTACGTGATGCCTAGAATGAGGATCTCATGCCTTCTTTTCCTTGGAGGAAATTAAAAGACCAACCCACTCTTTGAGTTTGAAGGAAAGCCTCCAATCTAGTCCACTCATATATTTCCTTTATATTTAAGAAGAAAAATATAAATATTTTATAGATACAAATTAATTATGCTCTCTTATACAAATATAACATTATTTTTAAAGTTATGGCTTCTAGATTCAAAATACTTGCATGACAAATTCTTATATAATTGATGGATAGATCATGGATGAAAATAATCATTTTCTATAAGACTTTTTGTTCTATCATAAATATGAATAAGGAAGGTATAACTATAAATTAGAAATGGACAAACAAACCTTGGAACATGGTTTCGTGGGATTTTTCTCTCTGACTTTTATATCGCAATTTAGGATTAAAAAATTTAAGCTCTAAAATTTATGTAAGCTAGTGTTCTCATGAACTTTTTTAATTAGCATATTCAATTCCATTGAGTAGTAAATATTAAAAATAAAAAATTAGTTAACCAAATCAGAAATACTTCAAATGATTGAGGCAATTTTTAGCCTCAACATTTTTTACCCATTCGAGTTTATAGCCTTAAAAAGTAGGCACTACTATAGTTCGGGAAAATATTTTAAGGGTGTGGTCTTATGAAGGGGCATCAAGATCTATTTAATGGAGTGTGAAGTCTCATAAAGTCATAAACTATTTCTACAAGATTGATTGGAATATTTTCCTCAAAAGTATATGCATAATTTTGTGGTTAGAAATGACATTTCAATAGACCTATAAGTTTTGAGAGGCATATTCCATATACTCGTCTATTATTTATGGATAATCCTTTTATGTTTGGAAGGAGCATGATTGAAGAGGAAATAATCATAAAAAGTATTTGATTTAATATGAACTAGTGCCTAGTCTAAAGTTAGTAAATCTAAATTAATTATCTTCTTCTTAAAGCATAATTATTTAGAAAAACTAGAGAAACAAAGAATTTTAGGATTGGAGGTGGACATGCTACCAAGTGAATATTCAGAAATGCCTCTCTTAGAAGAAAAAAATCTTTAGAAGTTGAATGAGACAATACTATAGATTGGATTTAGGGTATGCTATTTTATTTTATTTGAAATGGCATTATTTATCCCTTGTTGTGAGGATTACTCTAATTAAAGATTCCATGGTGGTTCACATTGACATGATGTTGATTTTCTAGATTTTGGGTAAGGTGGCAAAAAGTATAAAGCATCCTCAACATGTTGTCTTATAAAGGGATAGAATCTTTTCAAATAAAAGTCTTTCCAAAAAGGTAGAGGTGATCGAGTATATAAGGATAGTGGTTTTAGGGTTAGGAATTGTAGAGACATGATTAAGTTTGTGGGAGCCAAGTTGATATGGATAGTTAAATGGAAATGATAATGGGTATTGCTTGGAGGGTGTAGATAATGATAAATGAATTGAAAGCATGATACTAGAGAAGATCCTAATGTTTGTTAAGATCAAAGGCGGAAGGGGATATGGATGTAGATAGGATAAATGAGGGATAATTGTTAAATCTCACAAATATTCAATGAACCCAATCACAACAATGCACTTTACAAAATCAAATTCAACTAAAAATCTACCTTAGCTACCTTGTATTCATGTATCATTAACCTTTATCAAACTACCGCATGTCTTCATCAGACACTATCATGATCAATCAACTATCTTTTACATGATGAGTCCTTCCTAAAACTAGACATCTAAATCAGTTTATTAGACCAATCATGTCAATTGTGACAAGAATCATTGTTGTATGAAAGAATGATGGTTGTTTTTTCCTTATCTTTGATTGATTTTTAATTTTATCTTTGGTGACATGTGGTTTAGCTTCTCTGAGATGTCTTTGACTTGAAAGGAATGATGGGTGTGTTCACTTGTTTTCTACTTGTGGGTTGTTCCTTAGTAACATCTTAATTGTCTCAATGCTTGATTTTCTTGTCCCCCTATCAACAAAGATCTTGTGTTGATGAAATGTTAATGCTCTCAATTTCGATGCACCAAGCACAAGAAGCTATGGTGAATGGAGATGCTTGATTTACAAAGAAATGATAGTGATAATAGGTTGATAATAATATTGATAGAAATATAATAAAGTTATGATAACATAAGATAGTAGAAAGATGGCATGAGATGCAATTGCATGTTTTGATGAGATAAGTTATCAAAAATATATTTTATAAAAATCTTATAATAATAAAATAGGTGAGATGATGAAGGGTGCTCCCCTTAATACCACAAACACATAACAAAAATAAAGAAACAACAATAATTTGAAAAAATAGAAAATGGGCTTCTTATTATCTCCAAAAGTATGGAATGCAGACTTTGAAAATACAACAAAACCACATGGGAATTTTCCCTATAATATTATGTAAGAAAGAGCCACAAAGAACCACCCAGAACTACTCTAGACAACACTACGAGCCTTTCTTATATAGATAATTTTCCATTGCTCAGGAAGGTTCTAGAATTTTTCCCTAACCCTTGAGGCCGACCAACCCTAAAAAAATTATTTTTCATATTTATTGCATTAGAGTCAGCCAAAATAATTTCAAATTATAATTTTAGGTAGCCCAACTTTTGAAGGCCATAATCTTTTAGCTACAACTCTGCTTGGCTATTATAACCACTTTTTAGAAATGAGAGCTTTTGATCTACATCAATTTATTTGCATTAGCATTGCTATTTAGGGTAAGACCTCATTTTGGAGCCTCTAAAGACTATAAAATTGAGATCAAATATTTTGTACCAAAAATCCTCAATAACTTCACAAATACAGATGATATGGCAATAAATCTCTACTAGTAGGTTGATATATTTAAGAAAAACCACCACCCATGAAATCAAAACATTCTGAGCTTGTGTGACAAACTTACTAAAAATAGTAGCTCTACACTAAAACATTCCTTATTGAAAAAGACATAAACATTAATATTTTTAGGTGATGCAAGATTTCCCTTAGACCTAGGATGCTCTTGCATCATGAGATTAAGAGGAGATAAATGAGTAACTAGATTGAAAAGTAAGTAGAGTTTTGGCAAGAGTGAAAAAGATAAAGAGACGGTAAGAAAATGAGTGGTTGGGATCAAGTATTAGAAGAGGTATGTTCACATTTTAATGTTCATTGAACTAAGACATAGGCAAGATGGTAAAATGTCAAATAAAGAGATAATTTACAAGTGGCACAAGGATAAAAATTTAAGAGTTCATCCATGTGATTAAAGGTAATGAGTAGCATATGAAAGAAAAGGATTAATCAATTTAAAATAAACAAAGGTGTTTATTTGATGAATAGAGGAAATAGGCTATATGAAAAGGGCCTAATTAAATAAATAATAATTTATTCAATTTTTTGATAGAAATGGATAATGAATTATATAAACAAATAATAAATAAATTTTAACATAATAGCAAAAGAGGTTAATGAATTATTAAATAAATAATAATAATTATTTAATTAATAGAGAAAAAATGTTGGTTTCATGAGGACATTTTAGGTGTCTACACCTTCCTCTCGAGGTTTTTCTATAAAGTTGTTCATCTACATTAACTTCATTTCAATTGGTACTAGAGAATGAATGCCTTTGGTTTCTTTAGTTGGATGTTGGTTTTTTTTTAACCTAGATTTGATAGGAAGCTTGTGCAAAAGATAATTTGTGATCTTCTTGTAAGAAATTTTAGACGACATTTTTATTAGAGAGAATAAAGGTGCAAAATTTTTCTAGAAATATTTGAGATGTGGAAGCTAACGACAAGGGAACTATTTTAAGATCATGATTTGCAGGATGTTATCAATGAGAATGTCTTCAAACTTGCAATATATCTCTTACCACAATTGCTCAATATGATGTTATGGATTATATAATTAACTATCTAACCAGAATATGTTTAACAAACTCTCTTTTAATTAATTCCACAAAGAGTTCTTTTCAAATAATTTGTAGAAGAAACTTGGTGAGAAGTATCAAACAAAATCTTTAGTTCTATACCAACTTTAAATGGAAGCACTCATCATTTATGACCTTTAGCTCCCACCCTTTAGTGATTTTACAATCCATGGACACATTTGCACTTAAACAACTCTTCTTCCTTCTTTGTTTCCTTTTTCATAATTCTTTTTGCACCGCCCCCAAGACCTCAAAATAACCTTAGGTAGTATCCAGAGGGTTTTTGTTTTGGGGCCCATGTTGTCTCAATTGTTTAATTTGTTTATCCTAATGCTCTAATCGGCTCTATTTTTTTTCACACTCAAAAATTACTATTTAAAGGGGGCTTGGGAATTTCGTTTTCATTTCTAGCATACCATACACACACAAGGATACCACTCAAGGTATGCATCAAGCTCTCAAGCATTTTCTCAAGTTGCACTCCAGGCATTCAAGGACTCATTGAGAGTGTTTCGTCTTCAAGATCTAACATCCATTGTATGCAATCAATCAATGAGATATACATTGTACTCATTCCATTTCTTCTTCTTTCTTCAAGAACATCTACATCCATGGTTTTGTGATATGGTATTTGATAAGATCCATTATCTAAATCTACATAAATTATTTCAAAAACTAAAAAGATGCTTTTATAGATCTTGGAGTCAATATCATCATTATGTAAATTTTGCAACATCTTGATTAGTTATAATATGATAGAATTTCAAAATATTATAAGTAGGTATTTTAACATTTAAGAAGTTGCTCTATAAAAAATGGAAAAAAATAGTAAATCATATTAAAAAAATTATATTTATATTTATCGCTAGAGAACAGAGTCCTCTTCAAGAATATATAAAAGAATTTCAAAAAGGTGTAGATTTGATAGGGAAGTTTTGACGAGAGGAAAAGACTATTAGTTACTAATAAGATTGACCTCAAGTACTTATAGAAAAAAAAGATTCATCAAAAACCAATATTTTTTTTTTGTTCCCTAGCTATACATGTTATCTATAATATATTTCCAAATCAAAGCAAAAAAAGATGGTTTGCATATACTTGTTTGATGAGAGCTACACCCTATCTTTTTTGCATTTAAAAAATGGACTTTAAAATTTTTTCTTAAGTGAATAAATTCTTGTTCATTTTTTTCAAAATTATAGGCATAAAATGCATCAAATTTCACACATTTCATTAGTTTACATGATCTTCAAATTCTTAACACAAATACCATTTTTATGTCATTAAAGTTTAACAATTTGCATTTTGGGGTCCTTTTTTCTTTATAAAAGATGACACAGATTTGTGCTTTTACCCAATCACCACTTATTTCTTTGCAATCTCAATCAATCTAATTAGCTTACCTTCACATTACAATATAAGGTGAATGACAATGCATGAAATAAGACTTTCTTGCATACTTCCTTGATATGATTTTGTTGTAGTAATGGTATCTATTCATCTCACTTCTATTATTCTAATCTAACTTGGGTTATATTGAGAGTTATGTTTGGAATCCCCTCTTTCTCTTGTATTTAATGACTTTGGGTGAATATTGTTTAACTCATGAACTCATCTCATCTAGTTTACATTAAAAAAATGATTTCTTCCATTTTCTTCTAAAATATTTTGGTGAACCTAAATTATGACATTTCCTTCTTTGTGGTGTTAGGTTATCTTTCTTAGCTAGATCTTCTTTGTTTCATTGTATACATCTAGTTAGTCTTATTTTCTATAACACGCCACCAAGGGATCCAAAATAATTAACCTAAAGTTTTACTAAGTTTTCAAAACATTTTTATTTTAAAATAATAGCATGTACAACAATCATAAAGTAGCGAAAGCAATAACATACAATCATAAACAAGCAAACATAACAGATTACATTCCTTAAGGACCCCAAGATGTTGAGTTACATTTAAATTTAACTAATACTAAGTCTAATAGATACCACATCCACATGAAAGAAATAATTACAAGTCCAAGTCCATTTAAATAATATACATTTGTATTGAATGCCCCTTGGCAATAAAATGCAGAATACACAATCATGCACTATACATGTCACAGGGTATGAAAGGCTGAAAGAATATACATTTATAAAAATAGATTACATCATCCCTTTCGGATCCATGAAAAAAATTACCATACAATAAGTAAAATCATCCATCATAAAGATATAGCAATCCATCATAAAGATATAGCCATTCGTCTTAATACACAAAGATAGAATGAAGGAAATGCAAACAAGGAACTCTAGCCATGGCATCAACAGAAAGATCTCAAGGGTAAGAGTAAAAAGCACTACCACTTGACTACATGGTAACCCACAAAGGTCAATAAGTGCAACCGTTATGACTAGTCATCTCAAAGTATTCATTCTTATCCTAGTGGGGGTAATGTTTAGTAGTCTCATACACCTAGAGTGTAGAGGAGTTTCGATGGAGAGTGTTTCTCATGTGGACAATCACAATTCTCAGATCAAAGACCTTCAGCTTCAAAACCTACGGTTGGAGACATGGGTAGGTCCCAGAGAGTGTTCTCAATGGAGTCATATCCTCCTATAGGGAGAAAGGGTCCAATGTGATCTACATAGTGAATTCTTTAGTTTTACCATTCTTGTAGGCTTCCAGGAGTAAGCCTAAGTCTAGGGGGGGTGGGTGTAGTGTCTACCTCTAGTTTATATTTTGTTATTATTGTTGAACTCTTTTAGGCCAATTTATGCTTGATAATTAGTAGCATTATCTTTCAGATTATCAGATATTGTTTCACACTTGGTTGATTTTATGATGAGACTACATAGTACTATTTACTTTATGTATGCATGATTATACATTGATGATGATTATTATAGTGATTTCAATTATTTGACAATGATTAGTTAGATGGATCATTATACATGTTTTCTTATGGATACTTACCCCATACTACATGTGTATGGTGTGCATGTATGTTTTCTTTATGTATGACATTTCTGGTGTGGTTAAGGAAGGGAGTCATAGTCACCTACTAGTCGAGATCTACATGATGCACCACTTCCTGCCATTGCATGTTTAGCTTAGAATATATGTGTTTGTATATGTGTGAATTTTATGAAGATTGTAGGTATCGAGTACCAACTTCCTTGAATTGCCAAGATGAGTGTACCCTATCGCAATATCTCAATGGTAAGAGAGGGAAGATAAATTCTTGAGTCCAAATCCTAACATTTGAACCAATTGTCCTAGAAAATTAGGACAAGCATCTATGATGATTACCCTTTTGAATTCATTGTATGACGTAAATCCGTGATTATAACCCTTGAGTTTGAACTTGTATGTGATATTTTATGATGGGTTTTCATAATTTGTCTTTTAGGTCTTTGGTATTTTTTCTATTAATTAAGTCAAATTAAAAATTAATTAATGATTTAATTTAATGGAAAATTATTAAGATAATTTTAATATTTAATTATATTTAATTAATTGAGAAATTAATTAAACAAAAAAATTATATTTAAAGAGAAAATTATAATATATTTTGAGAGCATAATAATATTTAATTAATTTAATAAATATATATTTAGGAGATCATTTTTAAATAATTGCTAAATATTATTATTATTTTAGTTAATAAATATTAAATTAAAAATGTTTCAAAAGTTAATAAGAGAGAGTAAGCAATTATTTGATAAAGTTTATTTTAATTAAATTGCATAAAGCTTATGCATGAGATTAAAATATAATAAATTAATTAAAAAGAGAAAGGAAATTAAATTATTAAAGATATTTAAAATTGCATAAAGTATGCATGAAGTTTTGAAAAAGATAATAAGGAGTTAAAAAGTTGTGATCAAGCAGTTCCCTTGGGTGATCGCACGATTAGTGCCCTGAATTTAGGAGAGAACTCCTTATCAGCATTTGAGGGTCCATTTTCTAGGGACTAGGAATTTTGGAGGAATTTTCAAAGAGAAGGTTTTGAAAGAAGAAATTTCTCTCACAATCTTTTGGGTGTTTTTGAATTTAGCATCAGAACTAAGTAGATCCTTGTGTTTTGATCACCCAGTTAGTTACGTTATTTAAATATTTTTGTCTTCTTCGTGACTGTGAATTATTTATCTAAATTTCTTTGTGACAAAATTTTTAGTATTGTATTTCAAAATTACTGGTATGCATGTGGGTTTTTTCTATATTTGTGGAGATTAAAATATCATTAGAACCCTCTTTTAGTAGATTTAAAAATTGAAAATTAGACTGAGAAGGGTTTTTGAAATGAAATTGAAATTGAAAATTGAAAATTTAATTGGTTTGTTGTATTTTTCCTATCAAAATATTGATAGAAATTTTATTAAAAAATATATATTATAAAAAAATTATTAAAGGGAGAGCTTGTTTTGAAAATAATTTATAAATTTGATGTTTATAAAACTATATATATATGGGGAGGCAAGGCCACCAAAACCCCACCTCCCTCTCTCCCTTTTTCTAGCAGCATTCTGCTTGCTGCACTGACCGCAGTTGGAACTATGGCAGCAACAATAATACATAGTACTGTTGCTGTGGCCATAGGCCCACTATAGCCGACACGACTATGTATAGGCGAACGGGCCATAATTGTAATTAAGATATGTTTTTAAAGTTGTTTTGAAATTATAAAGTTTTATAATAAAAAAATTATTATTATTAATTTTATTAATAATTTTTTTATTAATAATTAATTTAATTAATAATGAATATATATATATATATATATATATATATATATATATATATATATATATATATATATATATATATATATATATATATATATATATATATATATATATATATATATATATATATATATATATATATATATATATAGATTTAAATATAGTTAATTTTAATGAATGAATTTATTAATAGTTTTATTAAGTATTAAATAATTAATAATTAATAAGATATTAATATAGTTGTTGATTTTATAATTGTTAATTTATTTAATTAAAACTAGTTTAATTAAGCTTAATTAATGATGATTATTATTTAATGGAGTTGTAAATTTATTTTATTATTATCAATTATAATAATGTTGATTTTAATAAGACTATAATCATTTTTATTTGAAAATCAATAAGTATTATTTTAATAATTCAAATAAATAATTACCCTTAAGTTATTTTGGAATAATGGACTTATAATCGAATAGGAGTAATTGTGCATTTTGTTCAAATTCAAGAATTGAGTTATATAGTTAAGGGTAAAATGTAAAATTCATAAGTTCAAAAACTTACATTAAATGAAAACTTGACCTTACTGTTACATCAACTATGTGTTTTCAAAATCAAACCAAACTACAAAACTACACTACTATTTGTATGTTGTCTATGCTTTGGGTTTGGGTTGACTAGAGTGTTGACTAGTTTTAGGACGTCTACCAGAGGCTTGGGAGTTATGTGTGCGATTTTATGACAATTTGAACTTGATCTTTTAAACTCAACCATGGTAATGTGTTTGGTATGCTCTATGATGAGTTTGGTTATATTGTTTGTTATTGTTGTCAGTGTTCTTAGGTGAAACGAGATGAATGTTATCACATATTTGACTTAACCTTCTTGATGGTTATATCTTTATGATGGATGATTTTACTTATTGTATTGTACTTTGTTTCATGGATCTGAATAGGATGATGTAATCTATTTTTATAAATGTATATTCTTTCAGCCTTTCATACCCTGTGACATGTACAGTGGATGATTGTGCATTCCAAATTTTATTGCCAAGGGGCATTCAGAACAAATGTATATTATTTAAATGGACTTGGACTTGTAATTATTCTTTCATATGGATGTGGTATTTATTAGACTTAGTATTAGTTAAATTTAAATGTGATTCAACGTCTTGGAATCCTTAAGGAATGTAATCTATTATGTTTTCTTGTGTATGATTGTATGTTATTACTTCTACTACTTTATGATGGTTTTACATGTTATTATTTTAAATTTTTGGCAAACATAGTAAAACTTTAGGTTAATTATTTTGGATCCATTGGTGGGGTGTTACATTTTGCATTATATGTCTAGATTAAATATTATGAACTTCTCTTTTAATCATGTTGCTAAAGTTGTTCAAAGCATTTTCCCACCATCATTACATCACCTTTGTGATAAAATAAAATCCTCCTTTAAAACATGTTGCACCTACAAAGAGGAAATTTAACGTATGTGATGTTTCTTTGTCCACCCTTACATCACCTTATAATGAATTATCAGAGCAAGGAGATCATTTTATCCTTTCTCTCAATTCCCTTCATCTTGGTTAAGGAGAGTTGAAGATTAATGTTAACTCTTATCCTAATATAATCATTACTTATGGGGATTCCTTTTCTAAGGATGGTATTGTACCTTCTTTAAATTGCTTCCCTTTTTCTTCTACTGTGTGCTTTCTTGATAGATATACTCTCACCTTTGATGATTATCCTATTTGTTATGAACTCTTGGAAAATTATATTGATTACTCTCTTCCTCACAAAAGAATCTTATTTTGAAAATATGATATCATGGTTGACATCTCTTCCATTGCATTTTAACATAAACACTTGATATTTTTTCCTTTCCCCTAAAATTTACCCTCCTCTTAGATATATTTTAGAGCAAGGGGAAGCTATTATAATTATTGTATCAACATGACTTTTGCTTCATTTGATGCTCCAAGTTGAGATGTATCCTTAATAGAGGACACTAATCCCTATTCTAAGGACTTCTTGGGAAAAAAAAATCATATAAAATCCCTTAATGATTTACTTTCTACTGGTGATTTTATGAAGAAAAAAGATCCTAATCAAGTAATTTTTTCTCAACCATGATTCAACAAAACTATTCTCACTCTCTAAGGTTACTTTCAATAAAATTCCTAATAAACCTCTCATCACCCTTAAAGATTGTTCTTCAATAACTCTAGAAGGGAAACCCAATGATCCTTTGGATTATCATGTGTTGTTTCACACCTATAGTACAAGAAATAATCGTCAACCAACTAATTCTCTCCCACATTCTCAACACATTATTCCTCCTCCACACCATCTTCCTCAAACTATTGGAATGTAATATGATTTGGTAGAGAAATTACATAATACCCTAGCAAAGATGTCTCTTTGGGAGCTTCTTCAAACATCTCTTACATATCACGAAGCCTTGAAAACATCTTTGACCACACTTCCATCTACACCTCCTAATAAAGATGATTTATCAATTCATTTTACAATTCATGTATGCTACACCTATTCCACCTCCAATTATGTTTACACGTGATGGTTTGCCTCATAAAGAGATTCAACATTATTATGACACTCTTATGGTAGTTATCCTTACCAATGTTAATCTCATTTATAGGACCTTAATTAGTAATGGGTCCAAGATTAATGTTTATAGTATGGACATGCTCAAAGAAACCAAATATGATCTTTCAAATACTTAACATAACCAGGGAAAACTTTAAGAAACCCCCTCCCTAGAAAAATGATGAAATCCTCATGAATCCTAGATTATTTAAGGTATGCAAAAATTAATTTGTATTGGTAATTTCTTTTAATAAAAGGGAAAAAAATTATTTGTTGTAGCTATTTTTTCCAATCATGTGAAAATTCTATATAATCATGGCAAAAGTTTCATTATTGACGAAAATTTTGGCAACTAATTTTTCTCACTTTTATCATTGCAATTTCTCTCCAAAATATTGAATTGGGGTTTGGGGAAACACCATGGTGTACTCCTCGTTTTAGTACAAGGTGCAATCAAGGGGTAGAAAGTACATGAAGGTTTTTAGGGGCATTGCCCTTGAAAGCTCAAACAAATTTAAATATTTTAATAAGGCACCATGGGTCAATTTTATACCATCTAACATATAGTAACCCTTTTTATAACTAGTGGATGATCCTAAAAAGATGACATAAATTCTATTTCTGACAAAACTTTTAAAGGACACCAAGTTTTAGAGAAATTTTCCAAAATATAGACACGTGTACACAATCAAATCTATTTCAAGTCAAAGTTTAAAAGGATAAAAAGATCCATAGAAATTATTTGGAATAGATACACATGTCAAATATATTCAAAATGTACTTAACCTATAGCCTATCTTAAATTTTTACCACATATTGGTGAATATGACCATCGATTAAGACAAATCTTAGAAATTGTTAGCAAAAATATTTATTTTACCACGTGGAAAGATTAAACTCTATTGGAAAAGGCATCAATAAAATAAAAATAAATATATATCACTATTGGTGATTGGCCTATACATGGTACCCAATTTTTATAAAGTGCAGGCGACATGGCCAACCCAAAAGTGTAACTTTATTTGCCAAATTTTAGGTTCCCAATGAGTGAAATTGCCAATTGGAAAATATTTGGCACTAAAGTTATACTTGATCCTAAAAATGCACCTATACACGTATTCAAGATAATATTTATTAGAAAACCTTAGGTGCATCATCACTTTACTTATTAAAACAGGTCCTTTTTTTAATACTCTCATTTATGTCATGGTTGGATCTCTTAATTACAACATTCTTTTGGGTAGACCTTGGCTACACATTATGCATGTTATTCCTTCAACTTTTAATTGTAAATTCACTTTTATCTATAATAACAAGATGTGCACTCTTCACGAAGACAATAGATCAAAAATTTGTTTAAATATTGATGAAAAATATGATCATGAATCTAAAGAGGATCATCCTTCTACAAGTGTGCTTTTAGAAGGTGATTGGGGATACTTAGATTTGACACCAAATTTTATTGGAAAGTATAGAGTTTATGACTTTTCATTCATGAAATCCAAGACAACTTTCCTTTATAATAATCTTATCACTACTTAAACTCGTTATGAATATGTCAAACCTAGTTGTGATGAAATAATGACTAAGGAAGCTCCATTATCTTCTTCTAGTTTGGTTTCTTGTTGTAGTTTTGGTTATGCTCATTTATTAGAAAAATAAGGATTTATTGGGAGTGGATCTGGTAAACAACAACAAGGAATTCAAGTTCCCTTAGCAATAAGGGGCAAGAGCATTATTATGGAATAGGATTCAATCCTTATAAGCTGCAATAAGTCAACATTGTTGTAATGCCTACTTCTAGTTTGTGTTTCATGTTTCATTTTTGAATTCTTTTAGGCTAGCTTTATGGTTATGTTTTATGATTAGTGGTACTTGGTTATCGAACTTGATTGGATTTTATTTCTTACTTAGTTTATATATTTGATGAGCTACTTGATACTCAGTTATTTCATGTGTTCATGATTACTCTTTCGATGATGATATATGCATGTTCATATAGTGATTTTCAATTATCTCATGATGATAGTTAGATGGATGATTTTACATAGTTTCAATGGTTACTTAGCCCATACTTGCATGTGTATGGTGTACTTGTATGTTTTACTTTGTGTTTGATGTTGTTGATATAGTTGAGAGAGGGAGTTGTAGTCACTTGCTAGTTAGGATCTACACGATGTATCACTCCCCACCATTGCCTATTTAGTTTATATTTATATGGATATGTACATGCTTGGATTTTATGCAAATTGTAGGTATTGGGCATCAACTTCCTTGAATTCCCATGATGACTGTGCCCTATCATAGTATCTCAATGGTAAAGAGAGGAGATAGTTCTTGAGTCCAAATCCTAACCCTAAGCCAATTGTCTTAGAGAATAGGATAAGTATCTAAGTTATCTACCCTTTCAAAATTTGTCACAGTGACAAATTTGAGATTTTGACCCTTGATTTTGAATCTGTGTTTTGTCTTTCAATTAGATTTTCTTATTTAGATTTGTGCATTTGTTGTGATTTTCAGTTATAATTAAATCAAATAAAAAAAAATTAATGATTTAATTTAACAAAAAATTAATAAAGAAAAATCAAATTTTTATTATATTTAATTAATTGATAAATTAATTAAATAGAAGAATTAAATTTAAAAGATTTAATTAAAGTTCCAAATTTAACATAATTATATTTATTTAATTGAATAATAATTTATTTAGGAGTTTCATTTTAATAATAAACACTAATTATTATTCTTAGTTAATTTAATAAATATATTATTAAAGATGTCTTGTGACTTAGTAAAAGAGTGAGAGAATAAATTTGATAAAGCTTATTTTTATTAAGATGCAAAAAGTCTACACATGAAATTAAAATAAAATAAAATAATAAAGAAAAGAGTTATGTGATTGTAAAATTGAAACCTTAAAGGGTGAAAGTTCTTTATTAAGAAATTAGAGTTCATTTCTCCACACATAGGTTTGGAGGAGAAAATTTTGAGAAAGAGGGTTTTCAAGAAGATGTGATTTCTTGCAAGCTTTGAGCATTCATCTAGTTAGCATCAGATCGAGATAGGATCTTGTTGAGATTTGCACAGTAATTTTCCTTCGAAATTTCTCTATCTTCTCTATGTTTATTATGGATCTATCTTCAGAATAATTGTCATTGAAACCCTTGTTAAAAAAATTTGTTTTTCATTTAGGGGTAATTGTGAATTTTAGAATAATGGACTTATAATCGAATAGGGGTAATTGTGCATTTTGTTCAAATTCAAGAATTGGGTTATATAGTTAAGGGTAAAATGTAAAATTCATAAGTTCAAAAACTTACATTGAATGAAAACTTGACCTTATTGTTACATCAACTATGTGTTTTCAAAATCAAACCAAATTATGAAACCACACTATTATCTGTATGTTGTGTGTGCTTTGGGTTTGGGTTGACTAGAGTGTTGACCAATTTTAGGGTGTCTACTAGAGGCTTGGGAGTAATGTGTTTGTGGTCTTATGATGATTTGAACTTGATCTTTTAAAATCAACCATGGTAATGTGTTTGGTATGCCCTATGATGAGTTTTGTTATATTGTTTTTTATTGTTGTTAGTGTTCTTGTGTGAAACGAGATGAATGTTATGACATATTTGACTTAACTTTCTTAAGTCTTTGATCAGTATTTTTTGGGATGCTTTCCAGTTGCTTGTGAAGAAATGAGGTGTTATTGTGAATTATATTTTGATGCCTTATAATCACTTGTATAGGGCTAAGGTGAAATTTGTGATTCTTTGATTTATACTTTTATGAGCCTATGGTAGGTTATCTATATGTAATATCGAGAAGTGGCTTGCAATGGAGGTTAGGGCCCAAAGTGGCTACCAGGGAAACCCATTGTAGGTTGTTTAGTAAGTGAAAAAAATACACTAAATAAGAGTAAAATGAACCTAATAAGAGTCTTTGTATGTTCTCACCCATGCCTTGAGTGTTAGTATAGACTAGGATGGGAGTAGAGAGAATGCTTTGTTGTGACCATGCATCGTTAGTATGCCTTGTCAATATGAAAGGATACTAGTGTTGCATAGAGTCACTAGGGGGCCAGGGTCAAATTAGATTGTTATGGTAACTCTAACATTGATTTGTGTGATGAAACTTTCCCACTTACATAGTAGATTCCCTACATTTCTTTGTGTGCCTCTAGGTCAAGATGTCAATTTATCTTGGAACCTTTGAGTTAGATTAATTTTAGGGTTTTCTTGAAATAGAGATTACTTTTGATTTTGGGATTGATATCCTATTTGGGACTTGAGACTATCTCCTCAGCATGGTGGGAGTGGAATTTTTTGGGTTACCATGCAGTTGGGTGGTTGTGATTTTTACTCTTACCCTTGAGATTCATCCGTTGATGCCATGGCTGGAGTTCCTTGTCTGCATTTCCTTCATTCTATCTTTGTGTATTATGATGGATGACTATATCTTTATGATGGATAGTTATATCTTTATGATGGATTATTTTATTTATTGTATTGTACTTTGTTTCATGGATCCAAAAGGGATGATGTAATCTATTTTTATAAATATATATTCTTTCAACCTTTCATATCGTGTGACATGTATAGTGGATGATTGTGCATTCCAAATTTTATTGCTAAGGGGCATTTGGAACAAATGTATATTATTTAAATGGACTTGGACTTGTAACTATTCTTTCATATGGATGTGGTATCTATTAGACTTAGCATTAGTTAAATTTAAATATGACTCAATGTCTTGGGATCCTTAAGGAATGTAATCTGTTATGTTTGCTTGTGTATGATTGTATGTTTTTCATTTGGAAAACAGGTTTTACAGGGATCCTGAAACCCAAAGTTTTACAGCAATAAAAAACTTAAAAGCATAAAAGTCAGAAATAACAAAAACAACCACAAAAGGCCAGAAACAAAAAGGCCCAAAACCAAGGAAGCAAAGGCCAGGAATAGAGCCTGGCAGGCAGACTAGTGCCCCTTCTTCTCCATTGCCTGTAGGATTTCTGCAACGTCGCTTTCCTTCTGGATGGCTTCCTCCTCCTGGGTCGTAGGGGGGAAATGCTTCTGGTCTCCCTGGCTTTCCTAGATACCAATCTCTTTCTAAGGATCCTCCCAACTGGTTCTGTTATCTATACTCTACTCCATGTTCCCCACAAGACCAACGTTGGTCAGATAGTCCCCCAGATTGACAATGTTTTCATTCAAGGTATGGAGGGTATCCACAATTTGTTTAGTCACAACTTGGTGAATGGAATCCAGCCTTTGGACCTTCTTCTTAAGCCAGGTGATTCTGTCCTCCTGATTGTCACTGGGGTCCTTGCTTCTGTCTTTTTCCTGGCTGCCCACCTGGTTTTTACCACCGCTGGCCTCATGATCCTTGACTTCCCCCCTCTTGTTGGTTTGGTTGGACCTATCCTTTAGAGTCTCAATTTCCTGAAAAAGCCACTTAATGGAGCAGAAATTGTCAATCAGGCTGTTCTTTGCATTGTTGAGGAAGTTGAAACCCATTTCACAGGCATTTTCAGAGAGAACCAGAAGAGTCGAGTCAAGGAGCTCGTCATAGTGGGTGTTACAGTCGAGATCCCCCAACACTTGGATTTTAGCAAGTTCTCTAACAATGCCCAAACTAACACTATCCATATTGAAATTTTGCTAGGCTCTTCTCTTATTTTTCCTAATGGCCTCCCCTCCCTTTTCAACCATAATTTCTATCATATCTTCTGGGAGCAAAATGGGGATCTCCAGGGGGGAGGTGGGTGTAGTGGGGCTGGGAGGCAAATCAACGTTATCGCTAAGATGATCATGGGTAGGGGTTTGGTCCAATTTTCTTTTCTTGGGGTTATCTTGGGTTACCAAGGGGATCACCTCCATCTTGTCATTTTCTTTTTCCTTGTCATCTTCCAACTCACTTTCCTTCTCTACCACCGAATCCGCTTCCTCCAACTCCATATCTGACTCCTCACTAGACTCCTTAGGATGAGGGGTAGGGGTGTTAGGGGGAGGGCATTTGGGGCTCTTCCTGCTAGGGAAGCGGGGAGAGGGTTTGGCTTTAGGGGTTTCAAACTTGACAGATTTCACAACGCGCACTTCCCCTGATTCAGAGCTAGCAATGTCCTCTGAGGAGCCACCCGAGGCCCCAATGGGCTTGACTCCTGTTTGGGTTTTCAAAAACTCAAAAATGAGGAGCAGGAGACCTTCATGAAGGGCGAGATTCTTGAAAGGAAATTTTTTGTAACTCTCTATATTCTTAGTCATAGAAGTAAAAATATAGAAAGGAAAGGAGATTTTCACTTTATGTCTAAAATGATTAAGCAAAACAAAATGATGGGTTCTGACTCTATCAAACCTGGGCTCTAGAGTGATATACTCTATGATGATCCTTAGAACAAGCCCCTAGAACTTCTTAATGGACTCTATGTCGTAGAAGGTGTCAATCTTTACCAGTTTGCTTTTCTCCTTGTCATTCTTGACGAAAGTGTTGACAGCATTGGCGGACATCTTCTTATCCCTGAAGAAGTTGATGCCTTCCTAGGAGAAGCCTGTCACCTTCGCAATGAGATCCTCAATTATTTGGTGTGAGACACCATCAATTATGACCTTTTTGTTGTGCTAGGTTTCAACCATTAACTTGGTAACCCCCGCATCGAAGCCATGGAGCCTCTCCATGAAGCTAGTTATGCCGCCCTTCTGGAGTTTTTTCCAAACCTTCCCTTTTTCTTTCCATCTCTCCGTTTCTCCCCATGGCTCTCTTCTAATCCTTTCTCCCACCAAAGTGTTTTATGCCACTCTAACCCTAAACCTTGAACAGAATTGCAGAGCTCAAAGATGGACAAATCGCTAAGGATGAAAGCTTTAATGCGCATGTTTTTGGGTTTAACTCTGGCTTTCTTTCGCTCGTGTAATCTGTACATGTTATTATGAAACGGTGGGGGTTCCACATAACTCCTATTGATTCCCCTTTTAAAACATGATTTAGCATGTGTCATCATCATAAAAATATTTTGAGTTGGTACCTTGAATTTTCTCCTTTCGGATGAGCTCAATAGTCACCGCCGAAAAATGATTATTGTTACCCCACATCATCACCAAATTGAATGTGACGGCTGCATTGGCGAACTAGTCAGCAACCACGTTAGCTTCACGGTAGACATGGTTGACATGGTAATTTTTAAATTTGCTCAAGTCCATTTTTAGATCCTCAATTATGCTTTCAATGGTCCATGATGGTTTGGTTACTCCTAAAATACAATTAATTATATTTAGGGAGTCACGTTCAAGCCACAGTTGTTTGATCCCTGAGTCCAGGGCCAGCTTAATAGTGATTCTAGCCACATTGGCTTCAGCCAGATGGTTGGTTTGGTGACCAATAGGTGAGGAGATAGCTGCAATACCCCCTCCCAAGCTATTTCTTATGATTCCACCACATCCGGCGGGACCCGAGTTCCCCTTAGCCGCTCCATCAAAATTGGCTTTATGCTAGTTTTTGGGTGGGAAGGACCAAGAAGCCAGTTGTCTTCTTTTGATCTTGTCTTCTTTCCTAGTCTTAAATTTCCCTCCATCCTTTATGTTTCCATCTCTAGTTGTGGCATAGTTCTCTTTCATGAGGCTATCAATTTTCTCTGCTATAATACCCTCAGGAGTTTCTCTATCTCTGAATATCCTATTATTGCGCTCCTTCCATATTCCCCAGCAAAAGTGTGGGATAATCCAGGAACTCAAAATTTGGGATTCTAGGCCTTTATGGATGCTTCTCCACTAAATGAAGAAATTCTAGATGTTGGCAGGCGGGCACCAATAGGAGTTCATATTGGAAATCAGAAGACTCCACACTCTAAAGGAAAAGGGGTAGTGAATGAAAATGTGGTTAACCGTTTCCAGGTCAATTTTACAGAGGCAGCATCTATTGGGAATAATTTGGCCTCTTTTGGCTAAATTATCCAGGGTAATGATCTTATCTTGCAAGAGGAGCCAAAAGAAAATGTTGATTTTGGGTGTTAATCTAGGGATCCAGGCCTTGGCCCATATAGGTTTCTCCCTTGTTCCCACAAGGGACAGATAGCCTGAGGCCATAGTATAATGGCCTCCAGAAGAGTCTCCCTAGACTAAGGCGTCGCCTATCTGGTTGATGTTAATAGCATTTAAAGAGGCCATCAAAGGCTCTAGATCTTGCAAAAGTTCTACCAAATTGTGCCAATCATTCCCATTTTTCTAGTTCCTAACCAGAAAACCATATTTGCCAATTGCCTGATTAGCCCACCTGCCAAATGAAGGATGGTTATTGAGAGGTTCCTGAAAAAGCTAGCTGTCCTGCCAAAAAAGGATTTTGTCTCCCATTCTAGCTTTCCATTTGGCCTTGGATTTGGCAAGGGGAAGGGCCTTCAAAATATTTTTCCAAATGTAAGAACCCAACAACAACTTGGCCCCCTAGAAAATGGAGGAGAGAGACATGCCTCCCAAGTACTTCTAAACCAAGATATCCCTCCAAACCCCTGTGCCTTGGAAGATGCACCAAGGGAGTTTAGCTAAGAGGGATTGGATGAGGTGAGAAATTTTCCTGATTCCAAGACCTCCTTGGCTTTTGGGCAAGCATACCTGGTCCCAGGCTACCAGGTGGTACTCTTGTGGTCATCAGTTCCAGTCCAGAGAAAGTCCCTCTGAATTCTCTCCATTCTGTCTGCAAACTTAACCAGGATCCCAAAGAGACTGAGGGCATAGGTGGGGAGGTTCTAGAGAATCGAGTTAACCAGGGTGCATTTACCAGCCTGACTGAGGGTGGCCCCCTTCCATCCAGCAAGTTTCTTGTTGAATTTGTCAATAATGCTTGTCCAAAAGGAGTCTGGGGGTTTGGAGCCAAGAGGAAGTCCAAGATAAGTCGCCGGTAGGGACCCAATGCCACAACCCAGAATTCGAGCAATTTTCCTCTGCCTCTCCAAAGGAGTGTTGAGGAAGGAGACAAAGATCTTGTCTAAGTTAATAGCTTGGCCAGAACCCCTGGTGTAGGAATTAAGAATGCTATTGAAGGTCCTGGCTTTTCGAACTAAAGCTTTGCCCCCCAAAATTGTGTCATCCACAAATTGCTGATGAGTGAAAGATGAAGGACCCGAAGAAGGCCTCAAACCCACTAAACACCTGTCCCTGATCTTCTTCTGAATGAGTCTGCCAAGGCATTCTTCCATGATAACAAACAGGATCGGGGGGATGGGGTCTCCTTGCTTTAAACCCCTAGAGGGGGAGAAGAAAGGAGAGGAGTGGCCATTGACCAGAACCGACAGAGAGGGTGAAGACACAAGCTGAGAGATGAGTTTGCAAACTTGATCATCAAGGCCAAAGGCATGAAGAACAGCAAAGAGGAACTTCCAGTCAACCCTATCATAAGCTTTAGAAGGAATCCATCCTTTTTTCCCGCCTCAAGAGAGTGGATGACCTCATGAACTGAAACAATTGAATCGAGGATCTGCCTACCAGGGACAAAGCTGGTTTGCTAAGGAGAGATAATCAGAGGGAGAACTCTGAGGAGCCTGGAAGTGAGAACCTTGGCAATAATCTTATAGAAGGAATTGCAGAGGCTAATGGGCCTAAATTTATCCAAAGAATCAGCACCTAAGATTTTAGGGATGAGAACCAGAAAGGTAGCATTAAGTTCTTTAAGAAAATTCTTGGCTCCAAAGAACTCCTGAATAGCTTTAACCACATCCTTTTTCACAACATTCCAAAAGATTTGAAAAAAGAAAGTAGGGAAACCATCCGGGCCAGGAGCTTTATCCCCTGGAAGAGAGAAGAGGGCCTGATGGATTTCTTCCAAGGAGGGGATTCCCTTCAGCATGGAGTTGTGGTAATCTTGAAGAATTGGGGGAATGGTCGCTAGGATTTCCTCTTGTTTAGACCCAGAGAGGGAAGGGTCAATAGAGAGGAGAGATGAGAAGTAGCAGACAGCTTCCTTCTCAATTTCATCGTCATTGGTAATCTGAACCTGGCCCTTTACAATGTTGGATATTCTATTATTAGCTCGGTGCTTAAGGGTGGTCAGGTGAAAAAATTTGGTATTTCAGTCTCCTTCCTTCAACCAACTGACTCTTGATCTCTGTTTCCAGAAGAGCTCTTCCTTAGATATGATGTTGTGCAGATCCAAAAGGATGGCCTTTTCTTGCTGGCTGTTATGTTCATTGTATCCTGAATGTTGGATTTCCTCCTGAATAGAAGAGAGCTGATTAGAAACCTCATCTCTCTCCTAGAATATGTGGCCAAAATCAATTCTGTTCCAAGATTTGATGTTTCTTTTCACATTTTTCAGCTTCTGGGCAACTCTGTACATTGCAGTGCCTTCAACCTCAATGCTCCACCAATGGGATATATTATCTTCCAGTGCAGGGTGAGAGAGCCACATTTTCTCAAAGCGGAAAGGGAAGGCCTTGTTTTCGGAAAGGGGGGAGGCAGAAAGAGAAATCAAGGAATGATCAGAGCCCACTCTGTGGAGGAGAGATAATCTACAGGAGTGGGAGAGGAGCCATTCGAGGGAGATGAGGGCTCTATCAAGATGAACCTGGATACTATCACTCCCAATTATTCTGTTAGACCAGGTGAAGCTGCCACCTTGAAGGTCCAAATCCAAGAAAGCCAGATTCTAAATGAACAAAGCAAGGTTGCGTTTGCTATCCTGGTCCGGGGCTTGACCCCGCCTTTTGTCTGCATCAAAAAGAGGCGAATTGAAGTCCCCCATTATAATTCCTTTATTCAAGTTACAATTAGATAAGATGCCAAGGAGCTTAGTCCAAAATCAGTTCCTTTCTTTCTTGGTATTGGGGGCGTACAGGTTAAGGATTAGCCAAGATTCATTGCTTTGGATGTGAAAAACCTTACAAAGAAGAGCATTAGTAGAGCTGTAAAGAGTAGTCAACTTGAAAGCTCTAGTGTTATACAAGGTTAGGACACCTCTTGAAGCTCCATCCGAATCAGAAGCTTTGCAGCAAAAATTTTTATTGAAAGATATCCTTCTTACCTTGTCACTTTTCATCTTAGTTTCCCGTAACAACAGAAAGTCAAGTCTTTGTTCTCTAATCATATTTCTAATGAGTTCCTGTTTGTGAGCCCCATTAAGGCCCCTTATGTTCCATGAGATAAATTTCATTTCTTACTACCTAAGAAATCCTTAATGGACCTCTAGCTTCCATCTGCTAGGTTCCTTCTTGTTTCTTCTTGCAGAATCTGATTTAAGTTCTTTCTTCCTGCTCCCTTCGGGGGTGACCCAATATCAGCTTTAACCTTGCTTCTAGTTGAAGCAAGAGAAAGGGGGGGGCAGGGGGGGAATTTTCTTCTGGTTCTTCTTTTTCTTCTTGACCATGCACCACTCATCAAGGCTATCTATCGCACTGTTGTCTAACTTATCTTCCCAAAGGGCAAGCTGAGATGGATCAGTGTTCTTAATGAGGAGATGAAGCTTGGCCTCAATTCCAATAGGGGCTGAAGAGTCTCCCCCCTTGACAGAGATGACCCTTGGAGAAAGAGTGTTCTCAAGGGGAAGAAACTTAGCTTGGGTGTCCTCATCCCAAGCCGGGGATTCCCATTCCAGGTGATTCAACACTGTAGCTCCCAAAAGAGGGACTTCCTCTGCAGTGGGAGAAAATTGATCTATAGTTTCCAGAGGGAGATTCTGTTCCACAACGGGATCCTTAGCTAAGGAGGGGGAGCTTACCTACACCTTAGGGACCTCCAATGGGTCTGATATTGATTTTTCCAATACAAGGCCCTGTTCAAGGGGGGTGGAGATGACATTTTCCTTGGGGAGATCCTTCTGAGTAGTGTCCTTTGCTGCTGTGACTTTTAGAACAATCTTTCTCCCTTGTGCCACAGAAAGTTTGCACCTCCATAGCATCTTCATCTCCATACCATCTTCATCTTTCCCTTACCAGAAGGGCAAGTAGCAAGTTTCTTGGTTTGATCAGGGATGACTGGTTTCGTGATCTTCTTCTTTGCCTCATTGGGGCACTAGTGGGCCTTATGACCATCCTTCAGATAGAGGAAGCACGCAAAGGGGATCGTTTCATAGATAATTTTTTGGTTGTGCACTCCAAGTTTGGAATGAAGTTCAACGAACTCAGGCATGTCTGTTCCATCTCTCACCCCAATGTAGATGCGTGCAAAATTAAGATGATGCTTGGAAGCAATGATTGGATCCATTGAGAGAAGTTCCCCAAAGGTCCTGGCTATACCCCCAAAGATGTCCTCATTCTAGTATTCAAGTGGCAGTTCTGGTAGTCTTACCCACACAGGAGCTTGGGCAAAAAAAGAATCGTTCAAGCTCATACCAGAGGATCATTTTTGGAGCACAAGGGAAGAGCGACCCAAGGCCCAATGCCCTTTACTCAGAATGCTAGCAAGGTCTTCCATGCATGTGAAATCGAAAGACATAAAGCCTTTCGCCATAGCCATAACGGAGACTTGGCCCTTAAGAGCCCATTTATTTTTTATGAGTTGCCTAACTTCATCAATGCTCAGTCTAGGCCCCAAAAATTTCCCAACCAAAGTAGAAGCCATAGTCTGAATATTGTGATCCACAATCTCATTCGGGATGGCTATCGCACAAGAACCAATCACCAAATTCTAAATAGTTTTAACAGGCGGGAAAGAGCACTTACTAGAGGGTTTAACCCCGAAGAGTGAGGACCATTTTTTAGGTCCTAGCACATTTTTTTTGGAGACCAAAGGAGACTTGGCTGCTTCCTTGATAAGGACAGCTGGACCTCCATCCGCACTTTCTGACTTGTCCCTAGTGCTAGGAGTAGCCAAACAGTCTCCATCTTGCTGTCCGTGCTCCAGTCCAGGGGCTCGAAACTGACCATCCAAGGAATTCCTACTCTTGCATGAATTCAAATTTTGAACACTCCCGCTCTCTCTGCTCCCATCGCTATCCACTCCCATCGCAAGTCTTTGTTAAAAATTGAATCGCTATTGTATGTTATTGCTTCTGCTACTTTATGATTGTTGTACATATTATTATTTTTAAAAATGTTTGGAAAACTTAGTAAAACTTTAGGTTAATTTTTTTGGATCCCTTGGTGGGGCATTACATTTTGCATTGTATGTCTAGATTAAATTTTATGAACTGCTCTTTTAATCATGTTGCAAAAGTTGTTCAAAGCATTTTGCCACCATCATTACATCACCTTTGTGATAAATTAAAATCCTCCTTTAAAACATGTTGCACCTACAAAGAGGCAATTTAATGTATGTGATGTTTCTTTATCCACCCTTACATCACCTTATAATGAACTATTAGAGCAAGGAGATCATTTTAACCTTTCTCTCAATTCTCTTCCTCTTGGTTAAGGAGAGTTGAAGATTAATGTTAACTCTTATCCTAATATAAGCATGGGGATTCCTTTTCTGCAGATGATATTGTACCTTCTTTAAATTGCTTCCCTTTTTCTTCTATTGTGTGCTTTCTTAATAGAGATACTCTCACCTTTGATGATTATCCTATTTGGTATCAACCCTTGGACAATTACATTGATTATTGTCTTCCTTGCAAAAGAACCTTATTTCAAAAATATGATATCATGGTTGACACCTCTTCCATTGCATTTTAACATTACACACTTGATATTTTTTCCTTTCCCCTAAAATATAACCTCCTCTTAGATATATTTTAGAGCAAGGGGAAGCTATTATAGTTATTGTATCAACATGACTTTTCCTTCATTTTATTCTCCTAGTCGAGATGTATCCTTAATGGAGGACACTAATCCCTATTCTAAGGACTCATTGGAAAAAAAGATCATATAAAATCCCTTAATGATTTACTTTCTACTGGTGATTTTATGAAGAAACACGATCCTAATCAAGAAAATTCTTCTCAACCATGATTATCACAAAACTATTCTCACTCTCTAAGGTTACTCTCAATAAAATTCCTAATAAACCTCTCATCACCCTTAAAGATTGTTCTTCAATAACTCTAAAAGGGAAACCCAATGATCCTTTGGATTATCATGTGTTGTCTCACACATATAGTATAAGAAATAATTCTAAACCAACTACTTCTCTCCCACCTTCTCAACACATTCTTCCTCCTCACCCCATCTTCCTCAAACTATTGGAATGTAATATAATTTGGTAGAGAAATTACATAATACATTGGCAAAGATTTCTTTTTGGGAGCTTCTTCAAACATCTCTAACATATCATGAAACCTTGAAAAACTCTTTGATTGCTCTTCCATCTACACCTCCTAACCAAGATGATTTATCAATTCATTTTGTAGTTCATGCATGCTACACCTATTCCACCTCCAATTGTGTTTACTCATGATGATTTGCCTTCTAAAGAGATTCATCATTATTATGACACTCTTTGGTACTTACCATTACCAATGTTAATCTCATTTATAGGACCTTAATTGGTAATGGGTCCAAGATTAATGTTTATAGTATGGACATGCTCAAAGAAACCAAAGATAATCTTTCAAATACTTAACATAACCAAGGAAAACTTTAAGAAACCCCCTTCCTATAAAAATGATGAAATCCTCATGAATCCTACATTATTTTAGGTTAATTTGCATTTGTAATTTCTCTTAATAAAAGGAAAAAAAATTATTTTTTGTAGCTATTTTTTCCAATCGTATGAACATTCTATATAATCATGGAAAACTTTTCATTATTGACGAAAATTGTGGCCATTAATTTTGCTCACTTTTATCACTGCAATTTCTCTCCAAAATATTGAATTGGGGTTTGGGGAAACACCCCCAAGAAAGGGTTCAAGGGAAATACCATGGTGTGCCCCTTGTCATAGTACAAGGTGGGATGAAGGGGTAGCAAGTACATGAAGGTTTTTAGGGGCATTGCCCTTGAAAGTTCACAAAAATTTAAATATTTTAATAAGGCATCATGGGTCATTTTAATAACATCTAACATATAGTAACCCTTTTTATAACTATAGGATGATCCTAAAATAATAGCATAAATTCTATTTCTAACAAAAATTTCAAAGGACACCAAGTTTTAGAGAAATTTTCTAGAATATAGACACGTTTCCACAATCAAATCTATTTTAGGTCAAAGTTTAAAAGGATAAAATGATCCATGGAAATTATTTGGAATAGAAACACATGTAAAATATATTCATAATGTACTTAACCTATAGCCTAATTTAAGCATTTACCACATATTGGTGAATATGACCATCGATTAAGACAAATCTTAGAAACTGTTAGAAAAAATATTTATTTTACCATGTGGAAAGATTAAACTTTATTGGCAAAGGCATCAATAAAATACATATAGATATATATCACTATTGGTGATTGGCCTATGCATGGTACCCAACTTTTATAAAGTGTGGGTGACATGGCCAACCCAAAAGTGCAACTTTATTTGTCAAATTTTAGGTTCCCAATGAGTGAAATTTCCAATTGGAAAATATTTGGCACTAAAGTTATACTTGAACCTAAAAATGCACCTATACACATATTCAAGATAATATTTATTACAAAACCTTAGGTGCGTCATCACTTAACCTATTAAAATAGGTCCATTTTTTTTATACTCTCATTTATTTCATTGTTGGACCTCTTAATTACAACCTTCTTTTGGGTAGACCTTGGCTACATAATATGCATGTTATTCCTTCAACTTTTAATTGAGAATTCACTTTTATCTATAATAACAATATGTGCACTCTTCATGAAGACAAAGATCAAAAAATTGTCTAAATATTGATGAAAAATAAGATTAGGAATCTAAAGATGATCATTCTTCTACAAGCGTGCTTTTAGAAGGTGGTTGGGGATACTTATATTTGACACCAAATTTTATTGGAAAGTATAAAGTTTATGACTTTTTATTTATGAAATCCAAGACAACTTTCCTTTCTAATAATCTTATCACTACTTAAACTCATTATGAATATGTCAAACCTAGTTGTGATGAAATAACGGCTAAGGGAGCTCCACTATCTTCTTCTAGTTTGGTTTCTTGTTGTAGTTTTGGTTAAGCTCATTTATTAGCAAAACAAGGATTTATTGGGAGTGGATCTTGTAAAAAATGACAAGTAATTCAAGTTCCCTTAGGCAATGGGGAGCATGAGGATTATTATGGACAAGGATTCAATCCTTATAAGCCATAATAAGTCAAAATTGTTGTAATGCCTACCTCTAGTTTACGTTTCATGTTTTATTGTCAAATTCTTTTAGGCCAACTTTAATGGTTATGTTTTATGATTAGTGTTACTTGGTTACCGGACTTAATTGGATGTTATTTCTTACTTAGTTTATATATTTGATGAGCTAATTGATACTCAGTTATTTCATGTGTTCATGATTACTCTTTTGATGATGATACATGCATGTTCATATAGTGATTTTTAGTTATCTCATGATGTTAGATGGATGATTTTATGTAGTTTCAATGGTTGCTTACCCCATACTTGCATGTGTATGGTGTACTTGTATGTTTTACTTTGTGTTTGATGCTTTTGATATGGTTGAGAGAGGGAGTCATAGTCACCTACTAGTCAAGATCTACACAATGCACCACTCCCTGCCATTGCTTATTTAGTTTATATTTATATGGATATGTACATGCTTGTATTTTATGCACATTGAAGGTACTGGGCATTGACTTCCTTGAATTCCCATGATGAGTGTGCCCTATCATAGTATCTCAATGGTAAAGGGGGGGATAGTTCTTGATTCCAAATCCTAACCCTATGCCAATTGTCCTAGAAAATAGGATAAGTATATGAATTATCTATTAGTGTTTCAAACTACTGAACAACAAAATGCTCAATATCATAGTGAAAATACTCATACAATCTAAGGATTAGCCAATTCCTAATAGCAATTACATGAATAAAACACTATGACCCAACTTCAACAAAACCAAAGGATGGTTTCCTACTATTTCGGCTTTGCTAAACCAAGACGGGTATACCTAGGGATGATTCTAATGCAAACTATTGTGTAGAGATTCTTTTAGTTTCATTCTATTTCTCATCTATTACCCACTAACACATGAGCAGTTTACTTCACTTCCTTTAATGTTCTCAAACTTGTATGCATCCCTTATTAGTAGATCTGGTCATAATTCTCCTAGGATTTACAAATATTCTTGGAAATAGAAGCTACCTAAGACTCAGAGAATAGATATAAATGAGTAGTGACCAGCATTTATAACTTTGAACAAAATGGAACGAAAAATGATTTTGATTTTATAATTGGTTTGATATGCAGCATCATAATTCATCCTTGTTCACTTCTGACTTATGTGACCAGTGCCTTATCCATTGGGCAGAAAATTGACTATTAGCGGGAGATCTAATTCAAATAACTTGTAAATGAATTAATCAATTGTAATCACCCATTCCCATTCTTATGAAGTATCCTTTTCATAAATTCATAAACCCTACTAATTTACTGAAGCATTTCTATAATTCCTTGAATTAAAAGCAACAATGAAATCAATATACAACCCATCTAGATTGCATTCAGTCAATTTAAATATTTTTTAAATGACTTCAAAGTAGATAAACACATAAAATGGAGACAGAAATTGATGACACAAATATAGTGTAAATACCCTTTTGTATTATCCTTTTAGATGACTAATACAATGACCAATAGAATGAAAAGCCTAGAATAACTTGCTAATTCTATCATTTCAATATATCATCAGAAAATACAATTGGAAATAAACTCAAAACAACTACACACTATTGGACTGACTGTATTCTCTCAAAAGACTAAAAATTATAGAAAATTTGGACCCTCACATTGCCTTGAAAACTCATTTATGTAGGCATGAGTTGCAACAAGAAAAGAGAAAATGTGAGTGATAGGTGTCCTTTTACAAAAATATCTAGACACCTTCATTCAAAAAGAAACAAAAAATAGTTGCAGATGACAGTTGGAGCATAAGATCTTTAATTTTGTCTTTTTCTTTAACTGCTCCTTGTTGGTATAGCTTTGATTTTTGTGATCGCTTCCCAAACAAATACTTTTCTTTTGGTTGGCCATTCACATTCCTTAACTGTTGTTAGTTCATCAATAGTTTTCTACCACCTGGCATCAGTAATTACCCTTCCTTCTACGGTAAACCTATTCATTTCAGTTTCAACCTTGAATAGGGTATCAATTAGTTCATTAAAAACATACTCATCAATATCATTATGAAAAATGGGTGCCACCTGTGGCAAGTCTACTATATGGTCAAAAGAATTAGACCATTCATTGAAATCCTTCATTTTGTCTTCAAAATTTGTAACAGAAAGAATTAAAGAATAAAAACCATTTGTCAGCACTTTCATTTTGCTTTGAATTACTACCAGCTTCCCTATGAAAATTTTCAATAAGTCTTTCACTATATCCATACCTTCCTTCACAGTATAACTTTATCTGGGAGATCTAGCTTCTTGGCTAACATGGGTATCAACCTATCAAAGAATTGCATATATGGCCCCCATTGTTGAAAAATAGGCTCAAGCCATCCAATTGCATCCTTGCATACCTATTCTGCAGATTATAGATTGATAAATGCATTATAAGCATCTTGAGATTTTTTTTTAGATTTCTTATTCTATGATTTAATACATTTATAAAAGCATTTTTCTTGGTGGCACTATCAAACTGGGAAGCTCCTATTTCCATTCTAACCACAGGCACTGGCACTGTTATCCCTATAGACATCTCCTCTATTTGGGCTTCTGCTTCTACAATCTGTCTTCCTTCTATTTCCTGCCTTGGTGCATGTTCTGCTTCTAAAGCTACCTTGAGTTGTTCCTTGAGGGATACTATTTCAGCTTCTAAATTATGTATCTTCCCCTCCAACTCTTCAATCTTTTGTTTTTGTACATGCTTTATTTTAAGCTCCTCCTCATACAACTTTTGGACATCTATACATTCATTGTACATAGTAGCTAAGCTAACCTATCTTCAATTTTCTCAACTTTGGCCTCATTCATGAGTGAAAAATGTTTGACCAGGCTAGAAATTTCTCTTCCAAAAGTATTGTCCAATGTCCATACAATCATATTACTTTGGGCAATTTCTTGTATATCCATCATTTTTGGCTTCTTTGTATCAAGGGAAATACTCCAACCACTAGGGTTCTTGTATCTACATTAAAACCTGACCCCCTCTTCAATCCCTCACTAACACTAGCCTCATAGCTAATAGCTTTGTCCTGTCTTCTCATCTGATCAATGACAAAATATCTCTCAATATCCCAATTAGGTATCAAAATCATACCACTCCTATATACTAACTCCCTAGCCTCAGTAGGGGTCATTGTTTCAGTCTCAGGGTCATATGGAAGTAGTTTGTCCACCACTTCTTTATTCTTCTCAAGGTCTTCTCCTGGCATAAGGCTCAAAGTGAGCTCATTTTTCTTTATTTTATACAAGAAAATTTTGAACTCTCCATGAATTTTTCAGATTGGATGAGCCTGTCATCCAGTCTTGAAGCTACAATTTATAAATTAGTAGAAGCCTTTCCTGCTTTAGTATCTCTTTGATATAGATAGTTTTTCCTAATTTTAGAAAAATACTCATCATTTCTTGGGATTACCTGCAAAGCTCTACTCACTACCTTCTCTGGGATATGCATTGTTTTTTTTCTTTTATTTCCCTCAGGGACCCATGCTGAGGTTGATGGTTGTTCTTCTTCTAACTCAACCTCTAGCTACACATCTGGTTCATGTGACTCCCTATTTATAGTGGCCTCTTCTCCTTCTAGTTCATGTGGCATTTGGGACATAATGTAATCAAAATTCTCCACCATTTTCTTTAATTTTTTAGGATAGGGCACTTTTATGTAAAAACCCTTAAAATCAAGATTTGTTCTCTTCAAAGCCTCTTCCACCTTCATAATTTCACCATAATTTTCAAGTAGATCATCAACCTCCACTATTGCTACTATATTTGCAATTAAATCCTCAACAGGAATAGGTTTGCTTGGAGGCAGGACATATCCCCTAATGGCCTTGACCTCATTGGTAATATAATTTTTAGGATCATACATCCTATATTGACTAGTAGCAAACTTATATTGGCTCAAATACTCACTCAATTCCTCATATGCATTTTTCCCAATTTCAAAATCCCCTATTTTAAGAGTTCTACAAACAAATGCAGGCTTGTGTAGGGTAGGAGGGATCATTTCCTTATTCATTAAAAGAAATTTCCAAAAGAATTAAATAATGGCCAGTCTGGGGGGTAAATATTTGGGTAAAATATGAGGAGGTTGTGGACATGCATATAACCTAATCAATGTGCACTCCTTAAACAAAAAGATGTCCCCCCAATTATGATCTATCCTATTTTTCTCATCTAGGAGAGCAGGTCTAAGAAAAGGTCTTAAAACATTTTGTGCTCTGAAAAAGGTATGGTCTACCATCCTCATAATAGCAGAACTAAACAAATTAAAGAACACAAGGGAATTTGAATAATAGAAATCCTTATGCCAAATACGAGTCCAGAGTTACACAGGTAACTCATCAAATTCATCAAAAGTTTGATCAATGAAGTCCCGTCTGATATATCCAATGTTGTTATATAGGATAAGGTGCATCAATAGTGAATAATGGTGGAACTTGAAGTCTTTCATCTCTACCTTCTTTGCATCACAAATCTGCATGTGCATACTGTCAATGATGAAGGTCACATAATCATACTCCTTATGGTGGAAAGGGTCATGTATATCACATGCCATCAGAAAAAGAGAACCATACACACAATCCTTTGCACCATCACTTCCCATCACTTTGTGCAACCCATACACTATGTTTTTGAAATAATTCTTAAACCTAGTCATAGGTAGAAAATCCCCCACCTTTTTTGGAAGTAACCCTTCCTTTTTTACCATGTAAGGAATATGTGGCAGCATAACGTTGTTCACAAAGTAGGTTTTATTCTTGTCAAACTTTCCTTGCAAATCTGCAATGTCAATAGGTACATCCATTTGTCCCATTAATCCAAAGGCCTCAACAAAAGAAGTTATGTCCAATGTGCATAATACACTCCCATTATGCCTATGGAATGTCCTAGTTATTGGATTGTAGGAATTCACTAGGGCCTTCAACAAATCAACATCAATGAATATTTTTGGAAATATCAATTTTTCCATGTTTCTATTCCATGGGTTACACACTGGCACATTTTCTATTCTATTTTGATAAAAGTACATAAAAAGATCATAACCAGTTACTCTAGTGCATTCAACATCTCAAACAAAAACATATGGGTCTTGAAAAACATGGTCATTTGCAAAAATTGCATTCGATGATCTTGGGAGAATTTTCAGCCAATCCTGAGCATGCTCATTTGGTTTCCTGATCCTTGTCTTATTCTTAGTCTTAGCCATAGATTTCTTCCTTTTTCCTTCAGGTGTGACCTCTACAACATCATCACCCTCATCTTCGACTTCGACTTCTTCATGCATCTCTTCAACTTCTTTGTCCACCATTTTCTCTATAAGTATGCTTGTGACTCTTTACACAAGATACACAAAACTTTGCAACTGGTAGGTTTTAGAATGGAACAGAAAATGAATTCTTCAAAGTGGCAAATATTCTATTATTTAATTAAACCCTTGATGTTTTAATCATGCATCTACCATCTTTTTCAATAAATTTAGCATGCACGAGCTTTAAAACCATTCATGCAAGTTGTCATCAAGGTATATCAGCCAAAAAATTTGATTTTGATGTACTTTTCAAAGCTCTATTTTACTTGGCTATGGCAATTTTGTCTTTCCTACTTACCTAGCATGACACATCAGCTGCTTTCTTTCAAATCACAGTCTCTCATTCTTACGCTGAGTCAAACCTTCAATCTTTATAACACCGAAAATGCCTTTCATGGATCTCTACATTCACTTGAAGATGCTTTAGCATACCCTAATCATAAGAACATAATGATGTCTTGGCACTGTATTGAAAATCCCTTTTACATTCTTATGACACCCTTTACCCCGTATGACCTCAAACCTTTTCACTTGGTACTTCCATTTTTACGATTTAGATTTTTATTGTATAAGCGTAAAACCCTTGTGAAGGCTTTCGTTTTACCCATTTTATTTATCCTTTATGCCCTTATGAGTTGCCTTTACCTTGTAACCTCAAAGAGCCTTCTCAGATGATATCTCGCTCTTCTATTTACCCTTCCTCATAGAAGTGTAAAACCTTCTCTTCATCTCCTTTGTCTAACCTTTTACACTTATACGTTGAAACTCAACTTGTAACCATGGAGAAAGGATAAAAAGGCTCTTCATTCACACACTTAGCTTGCAAGCATAATGGCATAATGACAAAACTGCCCTTTTCAAGTATCAACGACCCATATTTGATCTCAGAAAAATAAAAATAACATCATCATTGATTTTTTGCACATAAAAAAATCATACCTTAAGTTGTATGCCACGCAGGCTAAGCCCATCTGACATGGATGTCGTATCTTCATCTGATTTTCTTGCACCAGGGCCCATCTAACAATTCAATGGGTCCCACTCAACACTTTTACTGCTAAAACAGGGCTTTACGGTTGTCTGCAAGCTCAAAAATGTATGCACATAATCATATTTGAACTTTACTTTCATTCTTACAGAATCCTTTTACCCATAGAATTGTAAAACCTTTCATGCACCCTTTCAAATCAAGCTTTACGCCATGCCGGGGTATTACGCCCTTACGCTATCCATTGAAATGTATATGTGTAAATCATAACTCAATATTTCTCTACCCTTTCGTTCAACTATTTACTTGTATCCCCATAAAGAAATATAACATCTTCCTTTAAAACCCTTATGCTTACTCGCAAATCACCTTAAGCATATGCTTGGGAATGCCTTTTCAAACCCTTTGCACTCACCCACTCAACCCTACACTGTAAGACCATAAAGGGAAAATTTTAAGTGTTCTACAAATCCTTTTGAAATTTAAAAAGAGACTTAGGGTTTTTCACACTTAGGGTATTTTAATGGCTGAGTTGAGAGACAAACCTTGAGAATTTAAAAGGAAAAGACAACACATGAAACAGGGCACAACTAGGGTAACCTAAAAATTTGGAAAATATGAGGAATGAAAACCCTAATTTTCTTAATTCAAAGACTTAAGAGATTTTTCACCCAAAATTTTTAGAATTTTTCTATACTGTGAAAAATCAGACCAACATCATCTACCCTTTCAAATTTGTCAAAGTGAAATGAATTTGAGATTTTAACCCTTGAGTTTGAATCTCTGTTTTGTCTTTCAGTTAGGTTTTCTTATTTAGATTTGTGAATTTGTTGTGATTTTCAGTTATAATTAAATCAAATAAAAAATTATTAAATGATTTAATTAAAGTTCCAAATTTGGCATAATTATATTTATTTAATTGAATAATAATTTGTTTAGGTTTTTCATTTTAATAATAAACACTAAATATTATTAGTTAAATTAATAAATATATTATTAGAGACTTCTTGTGATTTAATAAAAGAGTGAGAGAATAAATTTACTAAAGTTTATTTTTATTAAAATGCAAAAAGATTGCACATGAAATTAAAATAAAATAAAATAATAAATAAAAGGTTTGTGTGATTGTAAAACAGAAACCCTAAAGGGTTAAAGCTCTTTATTAAAAAATTAGAGCTCATTTCTCCACACGTAGGTTTAGAGGAGAAAATTTCGAGAAAGAGGGTTTTCAAGAAGATGTGATTTCTTGCAAGCTCTGAACATTCATCTGGTTGGTATCAAATTGGGGTAGAATCTTGTTGAGTTTTGCACAATAATTTTCCTTCAAAATTTATGTGTCTTCTCCGTGTTTGTTATGGATCTATCTTCAAAATAATTATGGTTGAAACCCTTGTTAAAATTTATTGTTCTTCATTTTTGAAAACTTATGTCGATGAAATCAATTGAAAACCCTTGTTTAAGAAATCTTATTATTTATAATTGTTCTGATTTAGAAAATTATGAAATCATAATCGGGTTTAATAAAGAAAAAAGAATTAAATTTAACAATTTTGGACTAGTTCAATTATTTTGTTCTATCATATCTATATTGAAATATAAACACACACACACACACACACACACACACACACACACACACACACACACACACACACACACACACACACACACACACACACACACACACACACACCACGGTAATATATTATTATTGTGGTAATAATATAAAAAATAAAAAAATCTTTATTGGGCATTTGAAGGAAACATGGATATGTTTTTATAAAAAAAGAATTAAATATTTTTGGGTGGGCAGGGGTCACCACCCCCCACCCCCTTCTCCTTTTTCTCATTGCACTTGGTTGTGATGGTAGCCAAGACTTTTGTGCAGTCCTTGACTATTGCGGCAGATAAGGCTACCAAAGCAGCTGGGCTATGTATAAGCCCAGGGCTGCACAACAACGACCCCATAATTTGGGGCTATTTAAAATGTATTATTTTGTTTTATTATATTTTATTATTAATTCTAATAATAATATGTAATGTTTTAATTATTATTTATAATAATAATTATTCAATATCATTATTATATTATTAATTATTGTTAAATTATAAATTTAGTAATTATTTTTATTAATAAATATGATTTATTGATAATTTAATAATGGCTTTTATTAATAATTTAATAATCATTATTAGATTTTAATAATACACGATTTTAGATGTTTAGTTATATAGTTTTGTTTTAAAGAAAATATACATGTATTAAAGTTATAATTGTAATTTTTTATTTATAAATTGTAATTCAACTGTTTTCAAAATGAGAGAATTGCCTAAACCTTTTATATGATTCGAGTTTGGCTATATGGTTTAGTTTATATGTAAATAATTTTATACTAGGAAATTTTTATTTCTTTTGTAAATTTGAAAACCTTAGTAATCATGACACTTTGGAAATGGAAAAACTAGAACCCTATCTGTAAATCGAACCTTTATGATTTCACAATCAAATGATTTATGAAACTACTTTTAGTGCGATGCATGGTTTATTTTACTTGGGTTGGGTTTGACCTAGTATGTTGACCAATTTTGGATGTTTACTAGAGACTCGAGAGATATTGTTTGATGATGTTATATGAGATGTTGTGGTTTATGTTTTGATCTTTGAGATATGGATCAATGTTTATTGTTTGGTCATGATCTTTTATACCCAACCATTGTGATGTACTCACATATTTCATTGATGATTTTTGATTGGTTTCTTGTTAGTGATTTTCAATTGCTTGCATAGGAAGTTAAGGTGAATAGTGTGATTTTCTTGGTGTAACCTTTGAGTTTCGATCAATTATCCTTTGGTTCTTTCCAGTTGCTTCTATAGATTTGAGGTGATTCTTGTGATTTTCTTGCTATAACCTTCGAGTTTCGATCAATTATCTTTTGGTGCTTTCCAATTGCTTGCATAAGACTGAGGTGCATATTATGATTTAATGAGTTACTATTTTTATAAGCTTAGGGTAGGTAATCTATGTGTATGTTGGGAAATTGCTTGCAATGGAGGCCTAAGCCCTAAAGTGGTTGCTTGGGTAACCCATTGTAGGATTTTTTAATAAGTGATAATATTTTAATAAATGGGTTCTAGATGAATTAATAGGAGTCTATGTTTTTTCTCGTCCATGCCTCGAGTGCTAGTTTAGGCTAGGATGGGAGTAGAGAAGATTCTTGGTTGCAACCTTGCCTTGCTGATACACCTTGTTTGTATGAACAAATATTGATGCCACATAGAGACACTAGGGGTCAGAGTCCAAAGAGGCTGCCAGGGTAACTTTAGAGTTGGTTCATGCAATGACACTTGCCCACTTAAATAAAAAATTTCCTACGTGTTGTTGTTGCCTCTGAGTTTAGTTGGTATTTGTTTCTTGGTACCTTTGAGATAGATTGCTATCAGGTTTTCCTTGACCTAGATGTTGGTTGTGAATTTTGGATTGATACACATATGGTACTTGAGATTATCTCCTTAGCACGATGGGAGTGGATCATTTAGGTTCCATGAGGTCAGGTGGTAGTGTTTCTTATACCATTGAGATTTGATAGCTGGATGTCATTGGTGGATGTACTCGTGTAGTTGTTCCTTTCATTCTAATCTTGTGTTTCTATTGGATGGTTATATTCTATTGTGTTGTACATGATTTTATCGAAGATCTTTTGGAATGATGTATTTATTCATGATGTATATTCTTTGATCTTTTCATACCCCGTGACTTGTATAGTGGATGATTATGCATTCTGGTTATTGCAAATGGCATCTTATGTAATTTTATATTATTTCATTTGATTCATACTTTTGGTTATTCTATGATGTAGATTTTTTTATGTATCAGATTTAGTATTAATAAAACTTTATATATGATTCAATGTCATGGGAGCCTTAAGAGATGTAATTTGTTTATGGATTATTTCTATGTATGTGAGTTATTTCTTCCACTATATTATCTCTTATTTTTATATTTTTTCCCAAAAAAAAAAATGTTTGGAAAACTTAGTGAAACTTTAGGTTAATTTATTTTGGGTTCCCTAGTGGGGCATTACATCCCCAAGTTTCTACATTGAGGGCTCTAGGTATATTGGAATACCACTAGATGACAATTAGTCAAACTAAAATGAAACTTAAACAACTATATGTATCTATTACAATCTGAACACTTTAAACTTCAAACTTGAATACTTGAAACATAGAAAAAGGAAAAACTTGAATAACTCTTGAGTTGGATTTCAAACATATTCTTATGATTATGCTTTAAGGTAATTTGCCTTTGTTGACTTTGTGAGAATTTTTTTTGTCCTTACTTGGGTGTTGTAGGAGGATGGTGTCTGAGACTAGATCTACTATTAGGGGTCATAGTGTAGGCCAAGGTAGAGGTGGACATGATAGTCCTCCTCTAATTCATATAGAGAGTCATATTCTAGAAGAGGATAGGGAGGATAGCCATAGAGAAGAGCATGCTAACTCAGAGGAGACTAATTTGAGATAGATGATGAGGATGATCTTAGAGCACTTACCTCCTCCAAAGCATGTTGATCAAGAGGAATCACATCATGCTAGGAATGAGGAGAGGTAGCTATCTAGGAGTCCTTGGGGAGACCTCCATGGTGATAGACAGAGGTTAGCTAAGGCCACTCAGAGAGGGACCTATAGAGGTCCAAGATTAAACCTTTCAACAGAGTTGGTACAAGATATATGGTAGAGTAGTGGTTGATTGCCTTAGATAGATATTTTTCTATGCAAGACATTGACTCCAATATCAAAGCGAGGTATGTCATCACACATCTAGAGATCTTTGGGGCTATATGGTGGAACAGTAAGGAAAATAAACTGGGTGTGAACATAAACATTGTAATTACATGGGAGTTATTCCTTGAAAATTTCTATGATTTCTTCCTACTAGAGGAATGACACCAATAAAGAGAAAATGAGTTCCACAACTTGAGGTTTTATAAAATGATCGTGGCAAAGTATGAGTGGAAATTCTATGAGCTCATGCCTTATGTAAGAACCAATGATAGTTCACCATTGATGGTTCAACACTTCATTTGGGGTCAAAATAGTCATTTCATTAGGGGTGTTAAAGTTTTCCAGCCTAAAACCCTCAAGGATGTGATACATCAAGATACTCTTGTATAGAAAAATGCCACTTTGGGACATGGTAGTTTTGTGGGAGCACCTATAGCATCAGGGCCCAAAAGTAATTAGGGAGTATGTAGTAGTAGGAAGCCTCCTTCTTTTGGAGGCAATCAATAGCAGTAATAGCATGGAGGATCTTATCCTATAGCATAGAGTGGTAGTGGTGGTGGTTCACACTCTAGGGATTCTCAATTTTCTCAATGCAATAGGCACAAATAATATGACCAGCCAACATAGAGTACTCATTCATTTGCTAGTGGGGGTAGTTTTCAATAGTCTAGCACACCTAGAGTATAGGGGAGTTTTGATGGAGAATGCTTTTCATGTAGACAATATGGGCATAATTCATCCCATTATCCCCAATGGAAACCACAGTTCTTAGATTAGAGACCTATAGTTTCATAACCCATGGTTGGAGATATGGGTAGATCTCAGATGGTGTTTTTAGTGGAGTTTTATCCTTCTACAGAGGGAAAGGGTCCAATAGGACACACACATTGAGTGCTTGAGTTTTATCTTTCTTGCAGGCTTCCAGGAGTAAGCCCAAGTCTAGAGGGGTGCATGTAATGCCTACCCCTAGTTTACCTTTCATGTTTTATTGTGAAATTCTTTTAGGCCATCTTTATGGTTATGTTTTATGATTAGTGGTACTAGGTTACCATATTTGATTGGATGTTATTTCATACTTAGTTTATATATTTGGTGAACTACTTGATACTCCACTATTTCATGTGTTCAAGATTGCTCTTTTGATGATGATACATGCATTTTCATATAGTGATTTTCAGTTATCTCATGATGATAGTTAGATGGGTGATTTTATACAATTTCTATGGTTACTTACCCCATACTTGCATGTGTATGGTGTACTTGTATGTTTTACTTTATGTTTGACATTTATGAAATGGTTGAGGGAGGGAGTTGTAGTCACCTACTAGTCAAGATCTACATGATACACCACTCCCACCATTTTTTATTTAGTTTAAATTTATATGCTCGAGTTTTATGTAGATTTTAGGTACCGAGCGTTGACCTCCCTAAACTGATAGGATGAGCATGCCCTATCACAATATCTTAATGGTAAAGAGGGGAGATAGTTCTTGAGTCCAAATCCTAACCCTACGCCAATTGTCCTAGAAAATATAACAAGTATCTGAGTTATCTACCCTTCTAAATTCATCAAAGTGAGATTAATTTGAGATTTTGACCCTTGAGTTTGAATATGTACTTTGACTTTTAGTTAGGTTTTCTTATTCAGATTTATGGGTTAGCTGCGATTTCTAGTTATAATTAAATCAAATAAAAAGATTATTAAATAATTTAATTTAACAAAAAATTAATGAAGAAAAATAAATTTTTTATTATATTTAATTAATTGAGAAATTAATTAAATAAAAGAATTAAATTTAAAAGATTTAATTAAAGTTCCAAATTTGGCGTAATTATATTTATTTAATTTAATAATAATTAATGTAGGAGTTTCATTTTAATAATAAACTCTAAATATTATTATTAGTTAAATTAATAAATATATTATAAAAGACATCTTGTGATTTAATAAAAGAGTGACAAAATAAATTTAATTAAGTTTATTTTAATTAAAATCCAAAAAGTTTGCACATGAAATTAAAATAAAATAAAATAATAAATAAAAGGGTTTGTGTGATTATAAAACCGAAACCCTAAAGCGAGAAAGCTTTTTATTAAGAAACTAGAGCCTACTTCTCCACACAATGGTTTGGAGGAGCAAATTTTGAGAAAGAGGGTTTTTGAGAAGACGTAATTTCTTGTGAGCTTCGAGCATTCATCTAGTTAGCATCTGATTGAGGTAGGATCTTGCTGAGATTTGTACAGTAACTTTCCTTTGAAATTTCTCTATCTTCTTCGTGTTACACACACACACACACACATATATACATATATATACTATATTAATATATTATTATTGTGGTAATAATATTTTAAAAATCTTTATTAGGTGTTTAAAGGAAACACGGATCTGTTTTTATAAACTAAAAATAATAATAAAACATTTTTTTGGGTGGGGAAGGGCCGCCACACCCACCCCCACCAATTCCCTTCTCCTTTTTCTCATCACACCTGACTGTTATAGTAGTTGAGGTTGCCAAAGCAGCTAAGCTGCACAACTACCAATTCATAATTTGGGGCTTTTAAAAATATATTAAATTTTATTATTATTATGTTTTATTATTATTTATAATAAAAACAATTTAATGTTTTAATTATTATTTAACAATATTATTATTAAATTAATCATTATTATTAATTTAGTAATTATTGTTATTAATAAATTAATACTATTATGTATTGATAATTTATTAATTATTTTTATTAATAATTTAATAATCATTATTAAATTTTAATAATATATAATAATATATGTTTAGTTATATAGTTTTTTTTAATGGAAAATATACATGTATTAAAGTTATAATTGTAATTTCCGAATGATAAATTTGGAGATTGTAATTCAACTTTTTTTTGCCTAGACCTTTTATATGATTTGAGTTTGGTTATGAGGTTCAGTTTATATGTAAATAATTTTATACTAGGGAAATTTTATTTCTTTTGTAAATTTAAAAACCTTAGTAATTATGACAATTTGGAAATGGAAAAATTGGAACCCTATTTGTAAACTGAACCTTTGTGATTTCAAAACCAAATGATTTATGAAACTACTTTTAGTATGATGCGTGGTTTATTTTACTAGGGTTGGGTTTAACCTAGTATGTTGACCAGTTTTGGATTTTTACCAAAGGCCTAAGAGTTACTATTTTATGATGTTATATGTGATGTCATGGTTTATGTTTTGATCTTTGAGATATGGATTAATTTTTAATATTTGGTCATGATCTTTTATACCCAACCATTGTGATGTATTCATGTATTTATATGATGAGTTTTGATTGGTTGCTTGTTAGTTCTTTCCAGTTGCATGTATAATACTGAGGTGAATGGTGTGATTTTCTTGGTGTAACCTTTGAGTTTCGATCAATTATCCTTTGGTTCTTTCAGTTGCTTGTATAGAACTAAGATAATTATTGTGATTTTCTTGTTGTAACTTGTGATTTTTGAATGGTTGTCTTTTGGTGCTTTCTAGTTTCTTGCATAGGACTAAGGTGAATATTGTGATTTTATGAGTTATTCTTTTCATGAGCTTAGAGTGGATAATCTATGTGTATGTTGGGAAGTCACTTGCAATGGAGGCTAGAGCCCTAAAGAGGTTTCCTGGGAAACTACTGAATAATAGGAATCCTTTCAAACTCCTCACTTCAAAAGTTAATCAAGGATCAACTTCAAGGTTCTAGGTGATCTTGCAACCTACTGAGATCCACTCAGTTGAAGATAGATGTGTATGTTCATGAGGACGCCTTTTCTAGTTCTAAACAATTTAGGATAATCTATTTGATTTTTTGTTTGAAAAAGTAACCACAAAAGAGATTTTTTTTAGTATTTTTATTTTATGTTGAATACAATTGATTGATGCAACTATATGAATTCCTATTTTAACCAAGTGTTAGAAAAGAAAATAACAAAGATATGGTAACAAGAGATTAAAGCAAATAACTTGAAATGGAAATTCTTGAAGGACATAAACCACAGTAAATATATGTTTGTGAATTGAAAAGATTGGGTAGGAAACCAATGAAATTAGGAGAAGTACTTTCTCAACTCCACTAATGTAATCATCAATGGGAACTCAATAATAACTGAAAGATGTTTCACATTTCATCAAATTGCAAGGCCACAAAAAGTGCACTCATGCAAGACAAGATGCTATGCATGAACAATAGGTGATCCTTTTTCCAAATTTTTATGTTAGTAGAATTTGTTAACACAAGGAAAACACCAAAACTAAAAGGTCACACAATCATAACAACACAATAAAACCATTGGATCCATTATTATTCATGAACATGCATTCACAAAAATAACACACTCTAGAAAGAATAACTACACTTAGAATGAAAGCACTAATAGCATATATTATTGCATCAAAATAATATCCTAGAGCACATATTACATCCATGTATTTATAAGAAATCATCTCCTCCCTTTGTGTTAGGAGTGAGACTTCTTAAAATGAAAACACATGCCAAAAACTAATAAAATAAATCTAATTATATACAAATTGACTCTCTAAATGGTGCTAAGTAGGTCTCCACCCCTATTTATATTCATTGATGGGTGCATGAGTCTTTACATGACACAAAAGAATAAAAGAATGAGAATATATAATAATTTAGTTGTAAGATGATCTAGGAGTCTCTAGAAGCTCTAAAAATGGAAGGTTAGCCTTCTCTAGGTGTTCTTGGCTTTAAGTTAGGAATTGGTAGTTAACTGTCAACATACTATGTCTTACTCAGAAATATTAATGCACCTCTATGAAAAGTGCACCTGTGCACCTTGGTGAGAGGTTCCAAAAATCCAAAAATCCAAAAATCTTCCAAGTGTCAAAAATAAATTTCCACCATCTGGGTTTCCTTCCCCTTTAGACCAAAATGATGTCTAGTTACTTGCTCTTAAACTTCTCTATTATTTCTCCAACTTGGGTAGCCTCTAGAAAATTGAGACCCTCATTTTTATTCTTCACTACATTCTAGTAATTACTCACTTCAATCCTTGTTTTTATAAAATCCTCAAGCTTGGTGTCCAGTTCCAATTGTGCATCTTCAGTCTTGAAGGCTTGTTGGATGTCATCTTTTGATGAAGCTTCTTAAAATGTACCTCTAAACTATTGAACAACTAATTGCATGACAAAAATCTTGGTCTTTGACTCATCCTAAATTTTTTTAAGGCTAGTGGCATTGTAGTACCTCTCCACTTCCAAAAATTGCTCTTGAGCCTTGTCTTTAATCTGTTGGATTTCTACGTGTAATTCTTCCATAGCCTTATTGCTTGTTGATTTATTCTCTATCCAATCATCTAACTTATCAAGCTCCTTAGCTACATATACCTACATTAACATTTGATACCTTGACCTTTAATTAATTTCAAAGCTTGTAGGTCATTTTCCCATATATGAACCTAATTCATTAACCCAAAATCTTGGTTCACTATGTATACCAACTTGTTGACACTTGACTAGATTTGGTGCAAAAAACCTTAATTTTCTTATATGATCTACATACCTTTTTCTTCAAAATTTTCATGCCATTGCTGACATGATTCTAGAAATTGATCTAATTTTGTTGCCCATATTCTTCTTCTTTATAGTGTTGATGAAAGAGTGATCTCTAGATTCTCCAGATAGATTGGGCCCACAACTTCATGTGCATAGCCTCTTAATAACTCATTTTTCTTCTATAGTACAATTAACTCAAACTCATCCTAGTCCATATACCTAAACACATCTTTGATAATCATCATCACTTTGGCTATTTCTATCATGGGTCTTCCCAACATGACCTCCTGATTTAGTAGTCTTTAGAAGTTAGTTGTTCGGTGTCAACAAATGGAGCAAGAATATCTATATGTGCAAGCAAGTTCTGATCTTGGTTCTTCATTATGAAGGCCAATGTTTGTGTATCACTTGTAGGTGGCTCTGGCTTCCTATTTGCTTTCACTAATTCCTTCATTCCCTACTTAACTATTAGGTCTAGCTACCTTTTCTAGTGAAACATGACCTCCCTCGTTAGCCATGTTAGTGTGGTGCCCATTAGAGACATGTGTTTCTCTAAAGAGGTTGTTTCTACTATAGGGTTCTTCCCCTTATCAATCCTCTCTTGAGTCTTTTCTTGTTAAGAAAGATCTATAGTTTGAGTGTCTATAACTGGTTGGGCTAAGGTCCTAAACTTTGTATTCTAAGGGGTTTGGTGAGGCTCTTCAAGTATTTTTCCTTCCTTAGATACTTCATTAGCATGTAGCTATTGGGGCTCCCCTTCCTTTATCACTTGTTCTTCTTATTCCGTAGCTGAAGGAAGTGGAATCACTAATCCCTTATCCATAAATTCCAACTCTTGAGATGGTGGTGACAAAATGCCTAGAGGTCCTTGAGGTAGAGGTGACATTTGATTACAGTAATCTCCTAAGGGTTCACTTGTGAGAGTATCTCTTAGTTTCTCTCCCACCATCTCAGTGCCCACTAGCATGAAGTCAAAGTTAGAGAGGTCAAAGACATTAGTTTCTTTCCCTTCCATATCATCTATCAATTTGTGTTGCTCATCTTCTAATGTCGATAGATAGATAGGTACCCTTGGAGCAGATGGAGGTGTCACTATGGATCTTCTTCTCCTCTCTTCCTCTATGGCCCTAGTCAAGCGAGTTCTTTGGCTTAATGGGACAAATTCAATTTTCTCCACTTCTTCTGCCTCCACTTTTAAGATTATCTTGGGCACTTGTGGGGACAAAGTGTTTTTCTTCTTTAATATCATCCTCTATGTTCCTTCCATAGTTAATTCAACCCTTTCCTTTTTGGGAGCTGAGGTGGAGACTTCTTCCTCTTGTGTTTCGATTGATGGTACCCTCTTCTCCTCTACCTACTCTTCCTCTACCTATTTTAGTTGTGGAGGTGCTTTTGTAGGCTCTTAAGCTTTAGACTCAACTTGAGGCTCTTCTTGTTTAGGTTGTACCTATTCTTGATGAGGCACTTCAACTTGAACTAGTTGTCTGGCCTTAGAAGGCACTCTTTTCCTTTTTGTGCCCTATCAGCTCCAAAGTACTCAAGCTTCCTCTCATACTAGTTCACCATTTACAATCTTACTAGGGATTGAGAAGGGAAGGTTGGCACTATGATTAACACACTTTTTCCCTTTATTGGCTTTTCCATGGATTGCAGGGGAATAGCCTGAGGAATTGGATCCATTCTCAAAGGTTTCTTGATCCATTCATTTTTCAATTGGACTATATGCCTAGCCTGATAATTTATATCTACATTCTCATCTCTCCCTATTTCTGCATTCATTATTGGTCGATCATAGATCTTGTCCCTATTATATAAAGGAACCATGATATCTTTAGTATCCTTTTCCATAGATATAAGAAGAATCTTCATCTTCAACACCTTTTTTGCTAGATATAGAGTCATCCTACAATAGTCCCTTGTCTAGATATCATAGTCATCTATTGCATTCATCTAGTGGTCTTCTAATGCATCCCAATGTTGTCAAAGTAGGGGCGAGGGGAGTTGTACTCTTCCAAGTGATATTGATCCCATTTAGAGTCAAAGGTGATAATATCTTTCTTTTGTTTCACCTCAAAAGCACCAATTGTGATGGGCTAGACCCATGTCTTCTTATGTTGTCTTCTCACTCTATCATATGCAAAAGTGAGTTGGTGTGCAATCTCCAGTAGAATTAACCTATCAAATGGATATCTTGGGAGCTTCTTTGGGTTTTCTAGAGTACTAACTACCCTAAGATAGGTGAATATTTTTAACTAAATGTAGTAAGCGTCAATCTCTATGATCCTAGGCATTGCTTATACTAGCATTATTTTGGCATAATCACCCTCTATAAACATGATTATTTCAAAGATGAGCCCATCATTCACTACCCTATATTCCACACTTTGTAGCGAGAGCTTCTTCTTCACCATTTGTAGATATACCACATAGGGCCAAGTATTAGCATCTTACATGCTTCCCTTTTTGTAAAGTCCTTGGGTATTCGTGGTTCACGCCACCAGTAATAACGCCATATATGATGTCATGTAGAAATGTGGGTCTACTCTGATATTTACAAGTTGCTCATCCAAGTTATCACTTAGGATGGTAGCCCAGTCAATTAGTATCTTTTTCATTCTAATGGTTTCTATAAAGTGGACCATCTAGGTTTGATGGTGTCCTTTTGTAGGAATTCTCATGGCTCTATTCAAAAGAACAATTGAATATATGATGTCATTCTTCATATACCCCCTTGTCATATCAAATTTTCCTATTCAGTGACCTATTGGTGTTCAAATAATCAAGAAGGAAGATTGCACTATTTCCTATGTTTATTTAAGATTTTCCTTGTACCATCATTTTATTCTATCATATGTTATCTTTAAATATTGATCCACCCTTGGAAGATAGAATACTTTCTCAATGTTCTATGGTCAGAGGTCTGGGACTATCTCTCCTATTACACTCTTGATGACCTTTTCTTCATATACATAGTGTTTTGCAAGGGTCATTATGAGTTTTGAGTACTGGACTAATGTTGAGTGAGATGCTACATTCACAAGGCCTGAGCACATAAGTGTTGATACCATAATAGACCTCTCTTTAGGCTTATTGAAAATTGTGAGGAATGTATTCCAGTCTATATGCCTGAGTTCTATATCTTTGATCTTGGCATGCTCATCTTCAAATCTTAACTTTCTGGGTGCCCCTTGGCACTTGAATGCTACTAGTTTCAGAGCTATCTTTTTTCCATTGAAGAGGATGATGATGTCATCTTATTTGTACAAGAAATGAAAAAAATAGTTAGAAAGTTGAAGTTTGACCTAAGACAAACACTAATTTACTCCAACATTGGGTCAAATTCAAGAAAAACAAGATCAAAATAGTCAAATCCCCCCAAAATGCCTTGTTGTGCACCTTAGTGCACCTATCACACCCTTATAAGTTTGCAGGTGCACTAATTTAGCCACTAATTGGCCTTTTGTGCATAGTTGTACACCTACACACCCTAGTGAGGTGCACATGTGCACAACTGCACAGTACATAGTGCTTTGGGAGAGGGAAGACCATTTTTTTAAACTTTGTGAACATAGATTTGTACACATGCACATCTTTGGGGGTACACATGTGCATATCTCTAATTCCTTTAACAGTTTTGCATTTTTCTTTTATGTTTTTGTAGAATGTGAGGGAAGGTGTACACATGTGCACCTGGGGGAGGTGTACACATGTACACCTTCCTATTGCTTTAGTGTCTTAGGATTTTAGGTTTTGGTGTGTGGAGGTGCGCACATATGCACACCTTCATTGAGGGATAACCTTGTTTGTGTATTGAGTGCAAGCGGAGATCAAACTGGGAGCACACTTGTAAAAGGTGTTGAGGTGTGTGCTTTGGAGGAGGTAGGAGAAAAGTGAAAAGCCATAGGGGGTTTGGGGTCTTATATAGATCCCAGGCCTAGTGCATATCTTCGTGGGTGCACAACTTCACAAGTGTGTACCCTTCAAAGGTGCACACATGTGCATCTATGCATGTGCACATCTCTAGAAGGAGATGCAATGCGCATTTTCTTACTATGCACACATGAGCATGTGTGCAAGTGCGCTAGTGCACACTTAAGCACATGTAAGTTCAAAAAATCATCTTTTCACTAGACTCTAATTCTTTGAACTTCCCTAGTCAAATACTACGGCTTTGACCTAGACTATTGGGGGTATCCAAAAATGACCCAGACTCTGAACTAGGAGTCTGGTAGACAAAAATTTAATAGGGGATCCCTATTTCTATGAGAAATGGGGCATGTGTTGTGAGACCACAAAAAATAGCCCCAACAAAAGGGAAGAAATGACAAAATCATTTCATCATTAGTCAGCATTCCTTCGACATGTGTCAAATGATAATTGAATTCTAAACACTTCAAGTAGCTTTCAAGTTCCTTGATAGAAAAAACTTTAGAATCTTGAATCTTCAAGATCAATGTGTGCTCAATGTATTCATTTCATTTGACATCCTTAGGTATAATCTATCATAAGTATCTAGCAACTTGGAGACAATATTTTGCTACACTAGTCCATTCATCAGGAATCCTCATCTTCCTATTTATCAATCACTATTTAACCAAATGAGAGAACCTATTTAGAGGACTATTGACAAGTTATCAATTTTTCATTTTGAATCCTTGGTAATCTATATTTTTTTTTTTTGTGGAGCTTACATGTTTTCATTTGATTCTTCCTTGAAATTTTTTGCATATTTGGTGGATAGCCATTTCGGAGTGCATGTCCCTTTTTTCAAATTACTTTTTAGGATTTTCTTGAACTTGTAAATTCAAAACCATCTATAATTTCTTTCTTTCTTTTGTACCCTAACCATGCTTAGACTTTGTGGGAAAGGAATTGGTGTTGTTTTCCAGTTTCTTTCTTTAGTTTGATAACCCTTATGTTCCTCTTTAATGAACTTTATTGGAAACTCTCACATGTAAACTGTAATCTTAGTAGTTTATTGAAAAAACCCTTTTTCTGAACCAAAAAGTTTCAATAATCCCTTTCTACTATTGACCTAGATTCAAAAATCACTAGATAGTCAATCATTAAAGTTTGTAAAGTGTTGAGAGCTATCGATCTATAACTCTAATATTAACACTAAAAAGTTGTTTATGGTTGCAATTCATATCTGATCTTAGTTTGTATAAGAAATAAAATCATCTGAATATTTTGGCAAAGAAATACCTCTTCCTTAATGAAAAAACCAAAAGGAGTGATCTATGGGATGCTTCAAGAAAGAGTCTTGATTAAACCTAACCCCTAGACTGGCATGACATGATAGACACAACTTTTAAAGAAAACACACAATGGAAAGTAAGCACGCTTGTAGGAAGTTATTTATTTATTTATTTAGTATTTGAAATGTTTTCCTCTTTTAGGCCTTAAAATAGTGTTTGAGAAACTAGCCATTGACCAATAATGGGACTGATTCCCCTTGTAGAGAACTTAGTGTACAAGTATTTTCCTCCAAAATCTCCATAATTTGATAAGGGTCAATCCACAAGTGTTGAAACTTAGTGTGACCGACTGGCTTCTCTTTTGTCTTGTCCTATAGGAGAAAAAGGTCAAATATATTAAATTGTGGCCAGCTTGTTGAACCATCATTTGATGATGGCCTGATGTTTAGCCATATGCTCTAAAGAGGTTGTCCTTTTCTCATCCAATTATAAGAGATTCATTAATTTTATCTGAACTCTGCTAGCATCCTCAGCATACCCCCTCACAAGTTTCAAAACTAGAACCTTGAGATTGAGTGGGAATATTGGTTTCTATCCATAGAAAAGTGGATATGGAGACATCCCTAAAGCATTTTTAATCTTGACTTTGTCCATCCATAATGCATATCAGCTGAGTGTGCCAATCTTTTGGGTTATCTTGTAGCAATTTCTTTATCACTGTGATCAATTTCTTATTAGTGGACTTATCCACACCATTCCCTTGGGGATAGTAATTAGATGAGAACTTGATTATGACCTAATTTTCTAATTCCCATTGATTAAGGAAGATTGACACAAAAGATGACCCATTGTTGCTTACAAGGAAGAACAACATCCCAAACCTTGTGACTATGTGTTCTTCTAAGAAATTAGTAACCACTTTTTTATACAATTTTTAAAAGTCCCAACTTCTATCCAGCATGCACAATAGTCTATAGCTATGAGGATGAGCATATATCATGTAGATGATAGTGGGTTTACTAGTCTTATAAATTCCAGCCCCCATTTGGAAAAAGAGCATACCTCAAACACTAGGTGTAGTGGCACAATTGGATGTCTCTCTCTATTGGCACAACAAATATGGAAAGAACATACATGTTCAAATGTATCCTTGAAGATAGTAGGCCAAAAGTATCTTGATCTCAAAATCATGTGAGTTGTAGCCTTTTTTGATTAATGTCCTATGCCATACCTATCATCAAACTATTATAAAACTTCTTTCTCTTATTCTCTTCCCAAACACTTCAAATGAATTCTCTCATAATTTATTTTGTAAAATTTTCTTCCTTGAAGTATATATGATTCACATTTCATCTTGAGTCCTCTGCATTGGAACTATTCATCTAGTTAGGGTATTGATTTTGCAAAAGATAATAGACAATATCTTGATACCATACATCTGTGATATTCCTTGATCAATATCCACTTGAGACACTATGATCTTTTGTTTATTGTCGGTGTTGATTTTGTCATCAAATTTGATTTCATTGTCATTACTAATCTCATTATCAGCTATCATCTATGATATCCCCATTTTGATATATAATAATAAATAAGTATTATATATTATTAAAAAGATTAATGATGTAGATAAATTGAAAAAATATAAATTATATATATATATATATATACATATATATATATATATATATATATATATATACCATAAATATTATCATATAACTATACGTGTATATAATAAATAAATATACTTCTATATATATTAGATATTAAAATACTATATCATTGAATACAAATAATTAATATACATACACATAAATCAACTATTGACAAAATTACTTATTAATAGTATTATTAATTACAAGGAATATGATTTATATAATCATATTTAATATAATAATATATAATATAGTTTTAATATATTTAATTTTAATAATGAAATTACATGTCACTTGGAGATACACACACACATATATAGGATATAGAAGACATTGTAAAGGATATGAAGAAGTAAAAAAATAAAATATAAGCACAATTAGGGTTAAAAATCAAATGGCCCTAAAATTGGTCATTACATCATCTTAGTTAGTCCTTGTCCTCTCATGAGCTTGAACCAGGGTTTACTTTAGTGGTGAATATTCACCAAATGGTGAATCTCACTCACCGAGGACCCTAAATTTGGCAAATCTTTTTGCACTTTTGGGGTGGTGACTTCAACCATACTTTATGAAAACTGGGTCCCATGCTCAGACCAATCACCAATAATGATACATAATCATTTTTATTTTTAAAATGACTTCGACAATGAAATCTAATATTTCCACACAATAAATTAAATATTTTCGCCCACAATTTTCAAGGCTTGTCTTATTCGATGGTCACATTCACTAATATATGGTAAAAATTTAAGTTAGGTTATATGATAACTACATATACTAGACACACATCTCTATGTTAGAGACTTTCCAAGTAATTTTTTTATCCTTTTAAGCTTTGGCCCAAAGTGTATTTGACTATGGATAGGTGTCATTATTCTGGATACTTTCTCTAAAACTTCTTGTCCTTGAACATTTAGGCCCAAAATAGGTTTTATACTATCAATTTACAATCATATAATGGTTATTACTATGTTTTAGATGATATACAATATTGTTTCTAGGTATTCATACTTTTGATCATGATTTTCTCCAATAATTAAGGATTTACCAATGAAATTGAATTTTTTCAAAGTTTGAAAAAATTGAAAATTAAAATTTTCCCCCTAAATTTTTTTTGGATTTACCAAGATTTTATACTTTATTCCAAAGTATGGTTTCTTAAAGTTATCCCTACCAGGTTTATTGGTTGAATCTCTAAATCGAACTGTTGTAATATAGCCTTCCATTTTCCTAATCTTTTTCCTAACTCATTCTAGATCAGTAATGTTTTGATAGAAGGATTTGGCACAATTGCATATATCTTTCTCCTGAGTATGTAATGACAAAATTTCTTGACTACTTTTATTAGAGAAATGGATTGTTTGTCAAGATTGGAATAGTTTAATTCAGCGTTCTTTAGTGGACAACTCATGAATGTAACAGGTCTTTCATCCTCTTTGTCTTTCTTTTGAGTGAGAATCCCAGCACATGAATATTCTGAAGCAAAGGAATAGATTTTGAATGGTAAATCATAATCTAAACTTACAAGTATTAGATGTGTAGAGATGGATACTTTGATGTCTTCAAAAGATTACTTTATTTCAGGAACCCATTCAGTCTTTGTTCCTTTCTTGAGAAAGTCATTAAGGGGATGTACTATCTCAAGAAATCCACTAATGGACTTATGCACAAAATTGATCTTACCAAAGAAATATTTCAGCTCTTTATGATATGAGGAGGTGAAAAATTAAGAATCACTTCTATCCTTTTAGGATCAATGGATATCCCAACTTTAGAAATAATATTGCCAAGAAGCTTTCCTTTTGTGACCTTGAATGAACACTTCTTGGGATTAAGTGATATGTCATACCTTCGACATTGGTTGAATATTTGTTTCAAATTTTCAATATGAGTACTCCGATCTTTCAAAAAGATGGTTAAGTCATCTATATAGAAAATTGTACATTTGTGTATCAGCCCTTTGAATGCTTCATCCATCACTCTTTGGAATGTGGCTTTCATGGTGATCAATCCAAAAGGAATTCTTTTGTATGCAAAGGTTCCCCATTTTTTTAAAAATGTAGTCTTCAACTTGTCTTCTTCATCTACCATTACTTGGTTGTACCCAAAATATTCGTCTAGAAAAGACATCATTTTAGAATTATTCACAATTTTCAAAAAATCATCAAGCGATGGAAAAGGGTAGTTATCCTTCTAGGAAGCAAGGTTCAAATTGTGAAAATCCACACAAAGGAGAATTTCTCCAGTCTTTTTCCTTACTAGAACCAAGCTAGCAACCCGTGTAGAATGTCAGATTGGGAAGATAATTTTAGCATCAAGTAACTTTTGGAATTCTTTAATTATCAAAGGCTCAATTATGGGATTCACTGGTCTCTTTCTTTGATGAAAAGGTTTGGCTTCAGGATTCAATGGAATGTCATGAGTGATGATTTCAAGATTGTATGTCTTGATTTCTTCATAACTCCATGCAATGACATCTTTGTATTCTATAAGTAATTAAATTGTACTTTCTTGTTCTTGATGGTTACATGCCTTTTTTATTCTTACTAACCTAGGATCTTTTGTACCCAAATTATATGAATCACATTCTTCAATCCCCTTTTCTTCAACATTTCTTTTACTAAATGTTGATTCATCTTGATCAAAGATACATTCCAACTCTACCATCCCCTTGGGAATAGTATTAATCTTCAAATTTACAATTCCATTTTCATCCTCTAGCTCATTGCCCCCAGGCTTATCATCAGGTTTATCATCAATCTCTTGTCCTTTGAAAAGGCCATTGCACATAATGAACTAAAAAATATGTTGGTCATCTTGGAAGACTTGGAAGTTTTTAATGTTGTCTGGAATAGTCGGGGAAGCAACCAATTCAACTAAAAACCTCTTTAGTTTTGTTCTTTCAATAGGTTGCAATGCACTTACTAAAATGGAAAGGGCATCGAATACCATGTTCTTCTTTCTCAGAATGGACCTTATGTTTAAGGCCTCAAAATATTCCAATAAGTCCCAAACTCTTTTCTAGTATGCAAGTAATCTTTTATCATTGCAATAGTAATTTGATTTCACCTATTTAATGATGAACTAAGAGTCTCCTTAAATTATGAGAGCTTTGACATCTTTCTCTAATGTGAAGAGAAGTCCACAAATCAAGGCTTCATACTCTACAACATTATTAGTACATCTAAATTGTAAGCGATATGCTACATAAAAAGACATACCTTTGGGATTAATTAATTCAATACCTACACAATCTCCTAATTTGCATCTAGAGTTGTCAAACCTGAGTGTCCAAATTGGTTGTTCTATAAGCTTTCTGGACTTGTGTTTATTCATTTGAATATTTTTGTTCACTTGAACTTTGAATGATTATTTATTTGGGATTCATTGTAATCTTTCATGTGGTGGACTTGGTGAGTTGCTATTGTTACCTTTGATATTGGGCTTGTCCATTTTTCTTGTTGATTTTGAATATCCCCAATTAATTTAGTGATTTTATCAATTTGTTATTTAGGATGAACAACCACCTAGGTCAAGCCTTGACCTTTCATAAAATGTCTTCTCCTTAGGACTTTGATCATCCCTTTTGGAGGATTAGATAAACCCCCACCATCTAAAGAAGTGTCACTATATGATGCATTAGAATCTTCTTTTTCTTCTTCATTAATCACTAGAAATTTAGATATGCATGTAGAACTTGAACTTTCTTTTGTATCTCATTTGGAGTTTGACCATTTTTAGATTACATTATCTGAGTGAGTAACCTAGCAATTTCTTCTTGGTAATGCAAGCATTCAAATTTAGAATGACTGACTTTGTGCAGCCTACAAAATCTTGGAAGAAGCAAAACATTTGGTCTACTTCTTCACATAAGCATTTTAAGTTCACAACCATATAGTCTATAAACTAAGTCATGACCTCTTCTTTTTCGGTAGGGATCATAGATTCTTTATTCAAAATTTTCAGTCTCTTGGCTGAACTTATGTTAAGAGCCATCACTTTGTAGGAACCTAAATCAGCTTGAAAAAATACTACCTCATTTGGTGCATTGTATTATGTAATCATTGTCTTCATCTTTGGCTCAACGTCAATCTTGAGCTGATTATTTAGTCCTTTCCAAGGTAGCCATAGTTGAGTAAAATCATTTGAGAACCATCCTCTTAAGCATTTTTTCCATTCTCTACTAAAAAATAATCTATATGTTTCTAGAATCTCCACCACATGTATATCTATGATATCTTGGATTCTAAGGTCTATTGTATTTGAACATCTTTCGATACCCCAATAAATTTTACATCAGTCTTGTCAAGTTGAATCACTATTCTATTTATAGGTTGAGGAGTAACTCCCAACCTTTGAGCTATCAAAAGTGGCATGATGTTACAAGAAGCTCCTAAATCAATGAGACAATTGTGAAGCTTTCTTCCAAATATTCTGACAATGAGAAAGAAAAGAGGTACTTTGGCCGTGTCTTTATACATGGTTGATGATATTTTCTTTTGAGGACTTGTGCTAGGCATTTCTTTTGTATGATTGAGAGTTGTCATTAATGCTTCCTTTTGATTAAAATTTTTTTGTAGCATGTTGAGCAAGAATATATTGGCCTTCATTATTTTAAAATCTTCCACTGCACTATATTTTTTAGTTGACCAAGCAAGACTCTTGAGGATTGTAGGCCCGTTTCCTTGGTTTTGATTTAGTTGTCTAACATAGGGAACTCTGGTAGGTAGTGGATTGTAATTATCCCTTGGATCTAGAGGAAATGGTTGTAGAGAGGGAGGAATCCCATTAGTCATGGGTTCCCTTCAGTTCTACAAATTATAAGTATTCTAATAATCATTTTGAAAAGAAAGCATCTCTTTTGGTTGAAGATCCATTTCTTGATTGAATGGAAAAGTAAATTCTTCATTGATTTGTTTTTGTTGGAAATATAAGGTAGGCAAGGTTACTGAGAGGGCAGGGGTGAATCAGGAACCAATAAATTTTTATCTTACTTCACCAATTAATCCTTTATATAATATTATGATCTAATTGTATACATGAAAGAATGAAAGAAAATAAACATTCATAGCAATTTGACACAAGATATGGTGACCTAGAAACCTTCCAATTAGAAAGTAAAACTGGGGTGGGGATAATATTCACAAGCTTTAGTACTACAATATAAAGTTAACCTATTAAGGCTTATAATTCACTAGTTCTAGTGATCTACCCTATTAAGAGTAATAAGGATTGTGAGGTCCACCTTGTGAAAAAATTTATAAACATACAATGAAGTATGTACTTGGTTAAGAGATTTAGCAAAGACTGTTAAGTCTACCCTGTTAAAAGATTTGACTAATGCACCTATTAGAATTAACTAGTGGTTGATCTCTAATCTACAACTTTGATTTACTAGTTGAGACTCCTTGAATTACAATGATCACCTGAATATAATAGATAATGCTTTGTTGTCCCTTATACTACTTGTAGCCTTCTTCAATTTGCACTTGTGCTCATCATACTCTTCACATATTGTTGGATACAATTATCCAATTGTGTGTTGTCTTTAATGTTACACAAATGTCATACAAGTCATCTATTAGCTCTTACCAAGCTCAGTTGGTTTGCAAGAAGGTTTACAGTGTCTACCAAGTGTTCTCAGACTTTACCTTGTTTAGATAGTTGTTACTGAGATTTCAAGGTTAGCAAATGAAATTCAGTGTCTACTGAGCTCACTCTGTCATCAAAGGAAAATGTAGCAAAATTCAGTTCTTACCAAGCTCTCATGGTCAGTGAAGGAAATTCAGTTCTTACCAAGTTCACTCAGCAGCCAAAGGATTTCACAGAATTTGTAGTGTTAACTGAGTTGAGATGGTTAATGCAAGAAATTATTTCTAAAGTAGTGTTTACCAAGTAGGGTCAGCTAGTAAAGAAATTTGTTAATTTGTGATTCACTGCTTAATTGTTTTAAGTATTATTTCTAGCCAACTATGGTAATGATTATAGGTGATTGTAACTTTTAATTGAGACAACTTTATAATCTGAATGGTATATATGAGAGGTTAAGTTATGAATTTTAAGTGTGTGAATTTAATGTGATATGAATGTGGTGGTGGACTGATTATTGCAAGAGTGAATTTTGAAGAATGATCAGAGATCATTAAGGAGTAGCAAAGCTATATTTGATCAAGGAGGATCTAATGGTGTAGAATAGAGATCTGTAATCAGAAAATTTAGTTGCATCTTATTCAGGTCATTTTATTGTTACTTTCTAACCATTGTAACAGTAATTCCTAAATCTCTTAATAGAGTTGGTTTAACAGCCATTTTGTGAATCCTCTAACAAGGTGGACAGTTCCATTGAATTGTTCTAAATACCTCTAACAAGGCCACTCCTAGCAGGGTGAATAAATCCTCTAACAGGGTCACACCTAACAGTGTGTTTTGTAACCTTTAACAAGGTTGGCTCCTAACAGGGCTCACTTCAGAAGAGTGAAAATTGGAAGCTAGTTACTTGGTGGTTTTTCCCATATTGGATTTCCACATTAAATCTGGTGTCTCTTGTATTCATGTTATTTACTTTTTCATGCATGTTAATAATTGTGAATTCTTAAAGATCAGTAACAAGTTAATCTACCGAGTTACAACATTTTTGTGAATGTTTATTGAGTGACAGCAGTAAGTAACTTATTTGACATCTAAGGGATCTATGGATTTTGTTTTCGTGGTAACTGATTCACACCCCCCACCCCTTAGTTATTCCATCTACATTTTCAACACATATATATTTGGATATGATGTGATACATTACATAAATACCAATCTAATTTACAACTTACTAGAGTCGGCTACAATACCAATTACATCATAATTCACAAAGTCAACCCAACTATTGTAACTTGGGTTTTGAAGACAAACTCAATGAGGTTATGATACATGACAAACACTATCAATGCTATGAAATCTTTGGCATTTGGTTGAACTTGGAGCTTGGTCCACACTAATCACTTCCCAAGTAGCTTGAACTTGGTCAGCACTGTGTGACTCAGTGAACTCTAAGTAACTCAATAGCATTTGGATCACTTGGTTGACACTACATGACTCAATGAAAACTAGATCCACTTCATTAACCCTATGATATTAATAGATACTAGTGGACTTGGTTAATACTGCAGAGCTTGGTTAACACTATGATCTACTTCACTTTCACTGACTAGCTTGGTAGCCTCTGCTATGCTCAGTTTGCACTGAACTTTGTCTTTGAAGCTTATTAAACATTGTGTAGCTTAGTAGACATTGAAAACTAACTACTTAGCATAGGAATAACTGAATCACTTGGTTAACATTGCAAACTAAATGATAACCTTTGTAGAAATTGTAGAACTAGGTGTTAGAATATATAGTCCACTGATATAAACTTGAGGGGGGGGGGTGGTGAATCAATTATACAACCATCATCAGAAACATTAGCCTTGTGAGTAATATAAATTGAAACTACAACAAGATGCTCATGCATAATTAACACCAGATATGTTAACTAGGGAAACCCTTGATCAGAGGGAAAAACCCTAGTGGGGATGGCACCCATAAGATTATGTACTAATATAAATATTCCTTGTTAGAAGATAGACCCTGTTAGGATTTTGTTACAACATTCTATACATATGAGTCCTTGTTAGGAGATTCCAACCCCATTAGGAGTTGTGGAAGATAGCTAGACCCATTGCCTAAACAACTTCAAGGTTAAGATCAAAGAACCCACTATCAAAATGATCTCTATATTATTCCTTGCAAAATAATAGAACTGAAATGTACTTCTTCCTATGTCTTTGTCCTATCAATCAAACTTTTTCTCATTTAGATCTTGTAACTAGATCTCATACTATGCATCCAATGATCCCTTGGATTGCTTATACTCATTTAGCAAGCATTCTACTCCTTGAGTTGTGCACTAATACTTCACATTCCACTTTATCCTCTAAAACCAAGTCTCCTTACAAACAAGAAAAACAACTTTCCTTTATACTATATATTTATAATAATTCCTTGAGTCGGCCTTAAGGGATTTCCCAATTAATTAAAATAAGATAATTAATTAATTCATAACATTGTCAGCTCACAGTCTATACAAAAACTTCACATGTGTGAAACCATGTCTTGCGCACACTCTGGAATCATCACACAATTTTCCTCTATCAATATTATCTATGCATCGCCTTCATTACATCTCAGATGAAAGATAGTGATAGATTATCAAAACTCTATTTTCCAATGCTTTGTTTCTACATGGCTTCTAGTAAAATAGGTGTAACTTCCATACAACATTGAATCAAACTTAGTCCTTTGAACCACGTCATCAAGAAAACCTTAGGAACATGTATTCTACTATGCATCATCTGAAAGTTCCTCCACTCTTGCACATACTAATATTACTGATTGTTATTCTTCCATTCTTAACAAAAAAACTACCATGTTTACATCTATGACAAACTCAACCATAAGTGCAACATATCAATATTCTTCAATGCTTAGGATACTCCCCCAATGTAGTATCATCAAAATTTATGATAAAAATCTCCCCCTTTGGCATTGATGGCAACATAGATGAAAAACCTCTAAGTTCCAAGAATACCAAACTATACTCTATTCTTGTCATCTTCTCAAATCCTCTTCATCAATATGAAATCTTCTAGAATGTTGTACTATTCTTCTTCTTCTTTTAGGACTAGCAGCAGTTGTTTATAGTAAACCACTTCCAATACTCTTTGGTTGCATTTGTGCACTTGCACTTTTTTCTATGCACTTACATGAATCTTTCTAAATATCCCTAAAGAGATAAATCTCCCCCATTACCATCTCGATAGGTGCTTCTCTTCTTATGTACATTCACTCAATATGTTTTTCATGTACATTCTCTCCCCCATTGACATTAATGTCAAAGGTGTCAATCATAATACCAATTTTTACATACCAATTGTTAACCAACTGCTCAAATCATCAATTAGCTTGAGTGTCCAAAGACATTGTTCAATACCAAATACCTAGAGTCCTTCATGACTCAATACATATTAGATACTCCCCCATATAGGAAACATGAGCGCTTAATACAATCTAACCATAGTGCTCTGTACCACTAAATTGATGCACTCCTTGCATCAACTATTTCAAAGTAGCTAGGGGTATAACCCCTAGAATACCTCTTAGGTACTCAAAAGTATCTTTAGGCAATAGCTTCATAAAGATATCTGCAATTTGATCTTTAGTGCTTACATACTCTAACATTCTTTCTTTCTTTGCTTCCTTTTCTCTCAAAACATGATACTTTATGGATATGTGCTTAGTTTTAGAATGCAATACCAACATCTTGGACATACTTACTATACTTGTGTTATCACAGTAAATGATAATAGGTTCTATGAACTCAATCCCAACATATTTCAACATTTTTTTCATCCACATAACTTGATTATAGTTATTTGTTGTTGCAACATACTCTTCCTTAGCTATACACTAAGATATGCAGTCTTATTTCTTGCCCAACCAAGAAACCAATCGTCCCCCAAGAAAGAATGCTCCACTATTGGTGCTCTTTCTATCATCTTTACTACCTACCCAATCTACATTAGTATATGCACACAATTTGAAATCGCTTGATCTATCATACCAAATTCCATAATCAAATGCACCTTTCAAATATTTGAATATCCTCTTTACTACTACATAATGATACTCTTTTAGATCAGCTTGGAATCTTGCCACAATCCCAACTACATTTTCTATATTTGGTCTTGTCTGAGTTAGATATTATAATCCTACAATCATAGATCTATACTTCTTATGCTCAACTATAGGTGTCTCATCTTTACTGGATAACTTGTGACCAATTATTAGGGGTGTACCAACAAGTTTGCAATTTTCCAAACCATATCTTTTCAACAAATCTTTTAAATACTTAATTTGTGAAATAAATATCTCATCTTTGTTTTGTGCAATCTACAATCCTAGGAAAAACTTCATTTTTCATCTCTTCAACAAACTTGTCACTTTCTTCATCATTTCCTCCAAATATTATGTCATCCACAAATATTACAATGATAAATAGGCCATCATCAATTTTCCTCAAATACAAATTACCATCTATTGTACCTTTGATAAATCTAAGATTTGATAAATACCTGTCCAACCATGCATACCAAGTTCTAGGTGCTTGCTTCAGACCGTACAGTGCTTTCTTTAGTTTGCATACAAAATATTTATCTTTTGTCAAAGGGAATCCATCATGTTTCTCAATGTAGACTTCTTCTTCAAGTTCTCCATTCAAAAAAGCTAACTTGACATCCATCTAATAAAATTTGAAATTCTTGCTTGTTCCATAAGCCAAGAACAACCTTACTACTTCCATTCTTGCCATGGGTGGATAGGTTTCTTCATAATCTATGTCTTCTTGTTGTGAGTAACCTTTGCAAACAAGTCTTGTTTCTCACAACCTATCTTTTCTCATTCATCTTATTTATGAATACCCATTTGGTTCCTATCACATTCTTATCTTTAGGTTTAGGAACTAATTCCCATGTCTTATTCTTCTCAATCTGATCTAGTTCTTCTTTCATAGCTTGCATCCAATGATCATCCTTTGTGCTCTTTGGTTCCACTTGATAATTTAGACACAATTACTCATTCACTCTATTCCTTTCCATCACACCTTTATCTTTACTCCTAATTATCTCCTCTAGAGGGTGATTTTTTGTCATGATTCTATTGGAAGTAAGATTTGACATCTCAACTCTTATTTCTTCTCTAGGTTCAGATCTCTAACCTTCTCTATTCCCAATAGATACATCATTCTGCAAGTCATTGTTAGTCTCAAAGAGAACTTCATAATTCTATCTAACAATTCCAAAATTATCCTTTTCTTCATTATAATTATAATCTATCATCTCCTCTTTAGTACCAAACTTTTCATCAATCCTTACATTTGCAAACTCAACTATTGTCTTAGTTCTATAACGGAAACATCTATATGCTTTTCTTCTCAATGAACAACCAAGAAACATACCTTCATTGCTTCTAGGATCAAACTTACCAATATCATCATCTCTCTTTATGTAACACTTACTTCCAAAAATTCTAAAATACTTGACTGATGGTGAGTGACCAAACCATAACTCATAGGGTGTTTTTCTCATCTCTTTTATGATATGTACTCTATTTAGAGTATATACTGCAATGTTATCTATTTCTCTCCAAAATGTCTTTGAGACATCATTCTCAAATAACATAGTTCTTTCTGCTTTAGTTACTAACTTGTTCATTCTTTTAGCAATCCCATTTTGTTCAGGTGTTCTAGGTGAAGATAATTATCTTTTGATTCCATTCTCCTCATAGAACATGTTGAGCTCTCTAGAGGTGAAATCTCCCCCTCTATCTAATCTTAACACCAAATTCATTTTCAGCTCTATTCTTGAATATCTTAAATTTCTCAAAAGCTTTAGACTTCTCTTTAAGAAATGCTACCCACATGATTCTAGTGAAATCATCAACAAAAATCATAAAGTACCTTTCACCATATAATCCTCTTATTCTTGCAGGACCACTTAGATTTGTGTGAACAATCTCCAATTTCTCTGTAGTAGAGAACTTCTTGATAGGAAAAAACACTTTCCTCTGCTTAGCCAAAATAAATTCCTTGCAGACAACATTAGTGGGCTTAATAATCTTAGGTAGATCTCTCACTGCAAATCTATTGCTAACATTCACATTATTATCACAATTTATATGTCATAACCTTCTATGCCATAACCAAATTTTATCAAAATTTGCAATGAAACATGTTATTTTAGTAGGATTCAACTAATATACATTACCTCTGGATCTGGTTCATGTACCAATCAGCTTACCATCTTTATCTTTGATAATGCAAGTCTTCTCTATGAACTACAATAGATATCCCTTGTCTGCTAACTATCCAACACTTAAAAAATTATGTTTCAAACCATCAACAAACTAAACATCGTCAATGTTAGTTTTACCATCAAGGGTAATAGATCCAATCCATGTAATATGACAAGTTGCATTGTCACCAACTCTAACAATACCTCCATTATGATTTCTAAACTTAACAAATTTGTTCATATCACTAGTCATGTAATGTGAACATCCACTTTCAATTATCCAATATGATTTCCTCTCAACTTAGGTAACTAGAGCTCTTTCTTTTCTAATTTCACTATCAAGGTTATCTTCCTTAATAGCCACAAATCCTAATTCATCATCACTTTGAACTTTTTCATCAAATTCTTCGTCCTCATTAGCATATAAAAAATTTCTATCCTTATCTCTTCTATGCTTGAATTTTCCTCTAAATGTTTTCTCTCTTTTATGACATTTAGATGCAAAATGACCATATTCATCACATGTCCAATTCTTAAAGATTTTCTTACCATCTTTTTCTCTTCTTAGCACAAGGGCTATTCCATCTTCAATCTTCTTATCTTCTTTAGATCTTCTACTATTGGAAAATTCTACTCTTGCACTTGTAATTCTCGACAGATTAGGTCAAATGTGCATAGCACTGAAAGCTATCTCAACTCTGGCTAATTCCCCAGACTATCTCATTTTTGTTTCTACAGATTCTAATCTTCCAAGCAAAGTTTCCTTTGTAAAATATTTGGTGTAGACCATTATTAGCTTAATCATTTGAGTTGTTTGCTTAAATGCTAGTGATAGAATTTTCAAGATCTTCCATAAAACTACATCATCATGTTTAGTTCCACCAAGATATCGAATACCTACAACAATTTCTGATATTCTTCCTACGTGATTTTTGATGGATTCATCTTCCATCATCTTAGCATCTTGAAATTTGAAAATCCAACTTTCTAATTTCATTCTTTTTGCATGATCATCACCTTCAAAAGTAACTTTTAATACTTTCCAAATTTTATGAGAAGTTTGAAATGTCTTTACCTGATTGTATTCATTCTTTGGAAGAGTTGATCGTATGGCTTCTCTGGCTCTCATGTTACACATGAACAGGTCTCTTTCTCCCTCACTACATTCCTTTAGGTTTGATTCTTCAACAATTTCCTTCTTATCTTTTGTCAAAAGCCAATATCCAAGACCCATGCATAGCAGATGAGCCTTCAGCTTTTCCTTCCAACTATCATAGTTGGCCCCATCAAATCTTGGACTATCTTTCCTAAACATATTTTTCATTGATCTCCCAAAGTTTTTAAGCCTTATCTTCAAGGACCCAATGCTCTAATACCAATTGTTAGAATATATAGTCCATTGATATAATTGTGGGGGGGGGGGGGGGGGTGCAATGGTGAATCAATTATACAACTATCATCACAAATATTAGCCTTAAACAAAATTAACCATGTAAGTAATATAAACTGAAATCACAACAAGATACTCATGCATAATTAACACCAAATATGTTAACTAGGGAAACACTTGATCAGAGGGAGAAACCATGGTGGGGGTGATATCCACAAGATGATTTACTAATATAAATATTCCTTATTAGAGGATAGACCTTGTTTTTGATAAGGTAAACAGGTTTTAAGGGGTCCTGAAACCCATAAGTTTAACAACAAGACAGGCTGAAAATAAGCGAAAAATCGCCCAGCCAAATCATAATCCTTATGGCTGAAAATAAGCCCAAAGGCCCAGCCCGAAACAGCTGCCCACTAAAAAGGCCAGAGAACCAACCAGAAAAAATGAAAACCAGACAAAAAGCCAAAGCCAGGAGAAACAAAAACCAAAGGACAGAGACCAAACCTAGCAGACTACTTCTCCATCTCGAGCATGGTCTGGGCAGCTTCAGCGCACTCTTGTTGCTCTTCTACCTTATGGTCCTGGGTGTTCATCAGATCCTGCTCCATAGTGCTGTCCTTGGCTTTATCCACATCCAGCCTATCTTTGTCTCTATTCTGTTTATCATCTTCCTCCATCTGGTTCCTGTCTTTGAGGATAGACCTTGTTAGGAGTCTATTACAACATTCAATACATATGAGTCCCTGTTAGGAGACTTTAAATCCCAGTTAGGAGAATCCAACCCTACTAGGAGTTGTACCAACCATGTTAGGTGTTATGGAAAATAGTTGGATCTACTATCCAAACAGGTTCTAGGTTAAGATCAAAGAACCTACTATCCAAATGATCTCTATATTATTCCTTGCAGAATAATAGAACTGAAATGTACTTCTTCATCTATCTTTATTTTATCAATTGGACTTCCACTCCTTTAGATCTTATAACTAGATCTCATACTGTACATCCAATGATCCATTGGATCACCTACACAAATTCAATAAGAATTCTTCTCCTTCTCAACCTGTACACTAATACTTCGCACTCCACTTGATCCTCTAAAACCAATTCTTCTTATAAACAAGGAAAACAACTTTCTTTTATACCATATCTTCATAATAATTCATTGAGTTGGCCTTAAGGCTTTCCCTATTAATTAAAATAAGATAATTAATTAATTCACAACACTACCAACTCATAGTCTATAGAAAAACTTTACATGTGTGAAACCACATCTTGCATACACTCTAATGCCATCACACCATTATCCTCTATCACTATTATTTGTGCATCATCTTCATTACATATCAGATGAAAGATAGTGATAGATTATTAGAACTCTATTTTTCAATGGTCTATTTCTGCATGATTTCTATTAAAATGAGTGTAACTTTCATACAACATCGAATTAGACTTAATCCTTTAAATCACATCATCAAGACAACCTTAGGAACATGTCTTCCAAGGTGCATCATTTGAGACTTACTCCACTCCTATGCATACTAAGATTACTAACTTCTATTCTTCCAATCTTAACAAAAAATTGCTATGTTGACATCAATGACAAACTCAGCCATGAATGCAACATATAAATATTCTTCAATGCTTAGGATACTCCCCCAATGTAGTACCATCAACATTCATGCTAAATAAAGAAAGGAACTGCTTCTAGACCAAGATCCTTGGCATCTTATCTAATTGTAACTTGAATAAAGGGATTATAATGGGGGACTTCAACTCGCCTCTATCTGATGTAGACAAAAGGGGGGTCATGCCTCGGATCAGGATAGTAAATGTGACCTTTTTTCATTCATTCAGAATCTCACATTCCTAGATTTGGACCTTCAAGGTGGCAGCTTCACTTGGTCTAACAGAAGAATTGGGGGTGATAGTATTCAGGTTCATCTTGATAGAGCCCTCATATCCCCCGTATGGCTCCTCTCCCACTCCTGTAGATTATCCCTCCTCCCTAGGGTGAGCTTTGATCATTCCCTGATTTCTCTTTCTGCCTCCCCCCTTTCTAGCAACAAGGCCTTCCCTTTTCGCTTTGAGAAAATGTGGCTCTCACAGCCTACACTGGAAGGTAATATTTCCCATTGGTGGAGCATTGAGGTTGAAGGCACTACAATGTATAGAGTTGCCCAGAAGCTGAAAAATGTGAAAAGAAACATCAAATCATGGAATAGAACTGACTTTGGCCACATCTTCCAGGAGAAAGATGAGATATCTAATCAGCTCTCTTCTATTCAGGATGAAATCCAACATTCAGGATACAATGCTCATAATAGCCAGCAAGAAAAGGCCATCCTTTCATATCTACACAACATCATATCTAAGGAAGAACTTTTCTAGAAACAGAGATCAAGAGTCAGTTGGTTGAAGGAAGGAGACCGCAACACCAAATTTTTTCACCTGACCACCCTTAAGCACTGGGCTAATAATAGAATAACCAACATTGTTAAGGGCTAGCTTCAGGTTACCAAAAAGGATGAAATTGAGAAGGAAGTTGTCTGCTACTTCTCATCTCTCCTCTTAGTTGATCCTTCCCTCTCTAGGTCTAAACAAGAGGAAATCTTGGCGACCATTCCCCCCATTCTTCAAGTTTGCCACAATTCCATGCTGAAGGCAATCCCCTCCTTGGAGGAAATCCATCAGGCCCTCTTCTCTCTCCCGGAGGATAAAGCTCCTAGCCTGGATGGTTTCCCAACTTTCTTCTTTCAGATCTTTTCAAATGTAGTGAAAAAGGATGTGGTTAAAGTAGTTCAGAAGTTCTTTGGAGCTAGGAATTTGCTTAAAGAACTTAATGCTACCTTTCTAGTCCTCATCCCTAAAATCTCGGGTGTTGATTCTCTAGATAAATTCAGGCCCATTAGCCTCTGCAATTCCTTCTATAAGATCATTGCCAAGGTTTTCACTTCTAGGCTCCTTAGAGTTCTCCCTCTGATTATCTCTCCTCAGCAAACCAACTTTGTCCCAGGCAGGCAGATCCTTGATTCTATTGTTTCGGTTCATGAGGTTATCCACTCGCTTGTGGTGGGAAAAAAGGAAGGCTTCCTTCTTAAGCCGGACCTGTCAAAAGCTTAAGACAGGGTTGACTAGAAGTTCCTCTTTTCTGTTCTTCGTGCCTTTGGCCTTGATGATCAGATGTGGAAGCTCATCTCCCAGCTTGTGTCTTCACCCTCTTTGTCAGTTCTGGTCAACGGCCACCCCTCTCCTTTCTTCTCCCCCTCTAGGGGTCTAAGGCAAGGAGACCCCATCTCTCTGGTCCTGTTTGTTATCATAGCGAAATGCCTTGGCAGACTCATCCAGAAGAAGATCAGGGATAAGTGTTTAGTGGGTCTGAGGCCTTCTTCGGGTCCATCCACTTTTACTCATTAGCAATTTGTGGATGACACGATTTTGGGGGGTGAAGCTTTAGTTCGGGAGGCCAGGACCTTCAAAAGCATTCTTAATTCCTACACCAGGGGTACTGGACAAGCTATTAACTTAGAAAAGAGCTCTGTCTTCTTCCTCAACACTCCTCTGGAGAGGCAGAGGAAAATTGCTTGAATTCTAGGTTATGGCATTAGGTCCCTACCGACGACTTATCTTGGGCTTCCTCTAGGCTCCAAACCCCCAGACTCCTTTTGGACAAGCATTATCGGCAACTTCATCAAGAAACTTGCTGGTTGGAAAGGGGCCACCCTCAGTCAGGCAGGTAAATGCACCCTAGTTAACTTGATTCTCCAGAACCTCACCACCTATGCCCTCAGTCTCTTTGGGATTCTGATTAAGTTTGCGGACAGAATGGAGAGGATTTAGAGGGACTTTCTCTGGACTAGAACTGATGACCACAAGAGATACCACTTGGTAGCCTGGGACAAGGTTTTCTTGCCCAAAAGCCAGGGAGGTCTTCGAATCAGGAAAATTTCTCACCTCAATCAATCCCTCTTAGCTAAACTCCCTTGGTGCATCTTCCAAGGCACAGGGGTTTGGAGGGACATCTTGGTTGAGAAGTACCTGGGAGGCCTGTCTCTCTCCTCCATTTTCTAGGGGGTGGAGCTGTCGTTGGGTTCTAACATTTGGAATGGTTTCTTGAAGGCCCTTCCCCTTGCTAAATCCAAGGCCAAATGGAAAGCTGGAATGGGAGACAAAATCCTTTTTTGGTAGGACAGTTGGCTTTTTCAGGAACCTCTCAATAACCATCCTTCATTCGACAGGTGGGTTGATCAGGCAATAGGCAGATATGGTATGTTGGTTAGGAACTACAGAAATGGAAATGAATGGCACAATCTGGCAGAGCTTTTGTAGGATCTCAAGCCTTTGATGGCCTCTTTGTATGCTATCAACATCAACCAGATAGGCGACGCCTTAGTCTGGGGAGACTCTTCTGGAGGCCATTATACTGTAGCCTCAGCCTATCTTTCCCTTGTGGGCACAGGGGAGAAACCTATTTGGGCCAAGGCCTAGACCCATGGATTAACGCCCAAAATCAACATTTTCTTTTGGCTCCTCTTGCAAGACAAAATCCTTACCCTGGATAATTTATCCAAGAGAGGCCAAATTATTCCCAGCAGATGATGCCTCTGTAAGCATGACCTGGAAATGGTTAATCACATTTTCATTCACTACCCCTTTTCCTCTAGAGTGTGGAGTCTTCTGACTTCTAATATGAACTTCTACTGGTTCCCACCAGCTAGTATCCAAGATTTCTTCATTCAGTGGAGTAGCAACCACAAAGGCCTGGAATCCCAAATTTTGAGTTCCTAGATTATCCCACACTTTTGCTGGAGAATCTGGAAGGAGCGCAACAATAGGATATTCAGAGACAGACAAGCTCCTGAGGGTATTATAGCAGAGAAAATTGATGGCCTCATGAAAGAGAACTATTCCACAACTAGAGATGGAAACATGAAGGACGGAGGGAAAATTAAGACCAGGAAAGAAGACAACAGGCTACTTGGTCCTTCCCCCTCGAAAACTGGCACAAAGCCAATTTTGATGGAGCGGCTAAGGGGAACCCTGGTCCTTTCGGATGTGGTGGAATCATAAGAAACAACTTGGGAGGGGGCATTTCTGCCATCTCCTCCCCTATTGGTCACCAAACCAACCATTTGGCTGAAGCCAGTGCGGCCAGACTCACTGTTAAGCTAGCCCTGGACTCAGGGATCGAACAACTGTGGCTTGAAGGAGACTCCCTAAATATAATAAATTTCATTTTAGGAGTAACCAAACCATCATGGACCATTGAAAACATAATTAAGGACCTAAAAATGGACTTGAGAAAATTTAAAAATTACCACGTTAGCCATGTCTACCGTGAAGATAACGTGGTTGCTGATTGTTTCACAAACGTAGCGGTCACATTCAATTCGGTGATGATGTGGGGAAACAATAATCATTTTTTGGCGGCGACTATGGAGCTCATTCAAAAGGAGAAAATCCAAGGTACCAACTCAAAATATTTTTATGATGATGAGACATGCTAATTCGTATTTTAAAAAGGGAATCACTTGGAGTTATGCAGAACCCCCACCGTTTCATAACAGCGTGTATGGATTACATGAGCAAAAGAAAGCCAAAGTTAAACCCAATAACACGCGCATTAAAGCTCTTGTCCTTAGCAATTTTTTCATCTTTGAGCTCTATAATTCTATTAAGGGTCTAGGGTTAGAGAGGCATAATATCGCAATGGTGGGAGAAAGGATTAGAAGAGAGCCATGGGGAGAAACAGAGAGATGGAAATAAAAAGGGAAGGTTTGGAAAAAACTCTAGAAGGGCGGCATAACCAGCTTCATGGAGAGGCTCCATGGTTTTGACACGGGGGTTACCAAGATTATGGTTGAAACCTAGCACAATGGAAAGGTCAAAATTGATGGTGTCTCCCACCAAATCACAGAGGGTCTCATTGTAGAGGTGACAGGCTTCTCCCAGGAAGGCATCAGCTTCTTCAGGGATAAGAAGATGTCTGCCAATGCTGTCAACGCTTTCATAAAGAACGACAAGGAGAAAAGAAAACTGGTAAAGATTGACACCTACTATGACATTGAGTCCATCAAGAAGTTCTGGGGGCTTGTTCTAAGGATCATCATAGAGTATGTCACTTTGGAACCTAGGTTTGATAGATTCAGGACCCATCATTTTGTTCTGCTTAATCATTTTAGACATAAAGTGAAAATATCCTTTCTTTTCTATATTTATACTTCTATGACTAAGAATATAGAGAGTTACAAGAAATGTCCTATCAAGAACCCCGCCCTTCATGAAGGTCTTCTACTCATCATTTTTGAGTTTCTGAAAGCCCAAAACAGAGTCAAGTCCATTGGGGTTTCAGGTGGCTCCTCGGAGGACACTGCCATCTCAGACTTAGGGGAAGTGCGCGTTGTGAAATCTGTCAAGTTTGAAACCCCAAAAGCCAAACCCTCTCCCCACTTCCCTAGTAGGAAGAGCCCTAGGTGCCCTCCCCCTAACCCCCCTTCCCCTCATACTAAGGAGTCTAGTGATGAGTCAAAAACCGAGTTAGATGAGGCAGATTCAGTGGCTGAGAAGGAAAGTAAGTTGGAAGACGACAAGGAGAAAGATAATGACAAGAAGGAGGTGACCCCCTTGGTAACCCAGGATAACTCCAAGAAAAGAAAATTGGACCAGACCCCTACCCATGATCATCTCAGTGACTGCGCTGATTTTCCCCCCAGCCCTACTGCACCCACCTCCCCCCTGGAGGTCCCCATTTCACCCCCAGAAGAGATGATAGAAATCATGGTTGAAAAGGGAGGAGAGTCCATCAAGAAAAATAAGAGAAGAGCCTGGAGAAATTTCAATATGGATAGTGTCAGTATGGGCATCGTTAGAGAACCTGCTAAAATCTAGGTGTTGGGGGATCTCGACAGGAGCACCCACTATGACAAACTCCTTGACCCGACTCTTCTGGTTCTCTCTGACAATGTTCGTGAAATGAGTTTCAACTTTCTCAACAATGCAAAGAACAACCTGATCAATAATTTCTGCTCATTAAGTGGCTTTTTCAGGAAATTGAGACTCTGAAGGATAGGTCCAACCAGAACAACAACAGGGGGGATGTCAAGGATCATGAGGCCAGAGGTAGTAAAGACTAGGTGGGCAGCTAGGAAAAAGATAGAAGCCAGAACCCCAGAGACAATAAGGAGGACAGAATAACCCGGCTCGAGCAGAAGGTCCAAAGGCTGGATTCTATCCACCAGGTTGTGACTAAATAGATTGTGGATACCCTCCATACCTTGAACAAAAACATTGTTAATCTGGGGGACTATCTGACCAATGTCGGTCTTGTGGGGAATGTGGAGCAGAGTACAGAGCATGGAACCAGCTAGGAAGATCCTCAGAAAGAGACTAGAATCCAAGAAAGTTAGGGGGACCAGATGCATTTCCTCCCCATGATCCAGAAGGAAGAGGCCAACTAGAAGGAAAGTGATGCTGCAAAAACCCTGTAGGCAATGGAAAACAAGGGACACTAGTCTGCCCGCCAGGCTCTGTTCCTGGCCTTTGTTTCTCAAGCTTCGGGCCTTTTTGTTTCTGGCCTTTTGAGGCAGATTTTTTTCTATCTTTTCTATTTTAAGTTGTCTTTTGCTGTAAAACTTTGGGTTTCAGGATCCCTGTAAAACCTGTTTTCCTAATAAAAAACATTCATGCTAAATCTCAGTAGAAATGTAACCAATTAACTAAGTGTTGAGTCACTAATAGAAAAACTAACCTTAATGTCAACAATTTGCCCCTTTGGCATAGTGACAAAAACACTTATTAAAAAAATCCGATTAATCAAAATTGTAGGTCAAAACTTTCTTGCCATTATCTTGTGTCTTTAAATCATTTTTGACTTTCATCTATTGTAGCTCAATTAAAATACTCTATTTTTCTTTTTCTTTTTTAATTTCTTTTGTAAAGTATTTTTTGTTTATATTCATACTACACTATACTTCTCCCCCATACATATGTCTCCCTTATATACATACAAATGGAGTATAATATACTTCTCCTTTATTCTTAAACATATACAGTACTCCCCTTTTTTGATATAAATGCCAAAGGTGTATAATATCTATATGTTAATACCAAAATGTGACAAGAATTCAAAATGTACCTTCAAAATAAGTACCATTGTCTTGTCCCAATTTTCTTGTAGCACCTTGCTTGCATGTAATGCAATATAAAATTTTGTTGATAATTCCATCATGCGATCAGCTATTGAGAAGTTGTTATCATGGATTAGTATCTTTTCTCATCCTTATTCCTTGTCTCATACTTGAGGAATTTAAAATTTTTGATTCTAGCTCCTATTTTCTTTAATCTTTCCTAAAGTATATGTGGAGATCTCTTGGCATATGTGATATGTGTGTCAAGCCCTTTGTTTCCAAATGCTAATATTTGGGTTTTAACATGTACCATCCACACATAATTCTTTGAATGCTTCATTCATTTCTGGGTTTTGAGTTCGTGGATTGAGCAATGATAAAAAGAATGAATGTCATGCACAGGTGATACCTTAGGCAGAATTTGTGATTGTGTACCAATTGGGTCAAGCACTTCTACAATTGCTAGACTCAACTTGAATTTTGATGCCTTGCAATTGACTCCTTGAACCAATATTTCAGACCCTTTCTTATTTTTGCTATTGGAAGATTCCATTTCTCAGTAGGGTTTTACTAAAAACTTTTTAAAAATTCAACAAGTACTCAAATTTCTCGAGGGCTCTAAATTCACTCTTCTCAACTAGCTCTAGAAATTCACAGTGAAACAATGCATTCAATTTTTTCCTTTTAACAAATTTCCCTTTTTTAAATGTCATTAATGCTTAGTACATATACTCACTCAGTGCTAAATCATCCTTCACTCAGTTTGGCTTTTAATGCTCAAGATATATTCATAGCTTAGTAGAGTCACCAATAGCTTGGTAGGAACTACCAACTTGAGTTTGCAACAATACGTGTTAGTTTGTGGTGACTAATTAGGAAAGTATTGTACATACTTCATAAATTTTTGGGCCCTATTTTATCAAGATTTTGGGCTGACTTGTAATTATTAATTATAACCCTAAAGTAGTTTAATACTTGTATAAAAGGGCTTAGGGTTAGGGATTTTTTCATAAGGTGATGTGAAAAATGGTTCTTGCAATGATTTAAGGGATTATAGATTATAATCAAGTTGTAATCACTAGATCATAAAATATTGGACTCTATATTTGGTGGACATAGCCCAGGGTTTGGTTGAACCACGTCAAATCTTGGTGTCTTGTGTTCTTTTCTATGTGATCTATTATTTTTTGATATGGTTTATAATTGCATGTAATCATTATTTCTATTTGACATTTACTCCTAACAAGTGGTATCAAAGCCAGGTTGTTTTTTAGTTATCCTCTACAGTAAAGTCTCACGATTGAGTGGGAGTGATGGTAAATGAGGGTAAGCTAAGGGTTGACAAGTTTAATAGGTAGAACATTCAAATATGGAAAATTCAAATGGGCAACTATCTTTATCAGAAGGATTTATGGAAGCCATTGGAAGAAAAAACCAAGAATCAAGGATCTACGTGAAATGATGAATGCAATCTTTTAGAAAAAAGGCACTTGGAAGCATTCAATTATGTCTGACACCATCAATGGTATTTAATATTAAAAAAGTGAAGATGATAGAAGAGTTGATGGAAACCCTAAAGAATTTGTATGAAAAGCCCTCCGCTTCAAACAAGGTATTTCTCATGAAGTGTTTATTTAATATGAAAATGATAGAAGGTGGATCTATTGTGGATCATTTAAATGAGTTTAATACTGTTACTAGTTAGTTATCTTCTATAGGTATTCATTTTGATGAAGAAATTAGAGATCTCTTGATTTTTTGTTCTTTTCCTGAAAGTTGGAATGGCATGGTAATGGCTGTGAGTAATTCTATTTTTGGATCTAGTACTTTAAAATATGATAATGTGATTGGTGTTATTTTGAGTGAGGAAACTCATAGGAAAACCTTAGGTGGATCTACATTAGGAAGTGCTTTGAATGCATAGATTTAAGGAAGAATGATGAAGAGAGGAATTAATTCTAAAAATTATGAGAAATCAACATGAAAAGTCAAAGGGGAGGAGGCCTCAATCAAGAGGACCAAATGACTCTGTGTACTGTGGTAAAATAGGGCATAAAAAGAAAGATTGTAGGACTCGAAAGAAAAATGAAGGAGATAAACTAGATGGAGATAAGGAGGAAAATGTGATAAGTAACAAATTTAAAGAGGATGTTTTTCTACTATCTTTAGAAAGTGTCGATGATTCATGGGTTTTAGATTTTGGTGCTTCATTTTATGCTACACATCATAGAGGTTATTTCATTGATTATGTCCAAGGGGAATTTGGACTTGTTTATTTGGGGGATAATGAACCCTGTCAGATTGTTGGAAAGGGTAAAGTTAAGATTAAGTTGTAGAATGATAATCATTGGCTACTACATGAGGTAAGACATGTTTTAAGGTTGAATAGGAATTTAATTTTAGTAGGAAAACTCAGTGATGAGGGTTGTGTAGTTACTCTTAAAGATAAAAATTGGAAGATTTCAAAAGGCTCCCTTGTAGTAGCAAAACATGTGAAAGTAGGCACCTTATATCTTTGTACAAGTCATATTGTTCCTTCTAATTTAATTGTTTCAAGCAGAAGAAATGAATGTTCAAGAACAATTGCTACAATTGAGCAGGGAGAACAAATAGCTACTATAAATTTTGATATAGCATTGTTGCACAATAGATTTGGGCACATGAGTGAGAAATTTATGAAAGTACTTCATTCAAAGAAAGTTATACTAGGTCTAAAATGTGTTAATATAGATTTTTGTAAAAGTTTTATGTATGAAAACCAAAAGAGAGTGAGTTTTGTGAAGATTGAGAAGGAAAATAAGAAACAAAAATTAGAGCTTGTGCATACCAATGCATGGGGACCAACTTAGGTATCTTCCCTTGGTGGATCTCATTATTATTTTACATTTATTGATGATGCAACTCAAAAAGTATGGGTCTATTTCTTTAGATAGAAATTTGATGTATTTCAAAATTTTAAGAAATGGAGATGCTTGGTTGAAAATGAGACTGGTAAGAAATTAAAATGTCTTAGATTTGATAATGGTGGTGAATATTATAGTCATAAATTTGAAGATTATTACTCCACTAATGATATTCATAGATAGAAAATTATTCCAAGGACTCCATAGGAAAATGGAGTGGATGAACGCATGAATAGGACTATAATGGAGTGTGCAAGGAGCATGAGGTTGCATGTTGGGTTGCCCTTACACATGTAGGTGGAGGCTATCAATGCTACTATATATTTTATTAATAGAGGTCCCTCTACTCCTTTGGACTATGCTATTTTAAAGGAAGCATGGACTGGTAAGAAGGTGAGTTATTCTTTTCTTAGAACCTTTGGTTGTGAAGCATTTTCTCATATAGATTTTGAAAATAGAACCAAGCTAGAAGCTAAGTCAAAGAAATATGTATTTTTTGGATATGGTATTAATTAATTTGGTTATGGGCTTTGTGATTTTGAAAATCGTAAAATTTTAAGAAGGAGGGATGCCATATTCAATGAGAAAGTGTTGTACAAAGATCTGTTACAACAACATGGGAAGAAAGAAAATGATTATGTAGTGTTGGATGATACTCCAAAAGCTGATGTTCCAGCAATTCCTCATGATGTGCAACAACTGCAACAACAAATACCACACACCCCAGTGAATGTTAGATGGTCAACAAGGATAAGCAAACCTCCAAAAATATTTTCTCCTTCCTTGTACTCTATTTTACTTACCAATGCTAGTGAACCTAAATGTTATGATGAAGTTGTGTAGGTAGATACTAAGATTCAGTGGGAGTCTACAATGAAAGAAGAAATGGACTCCTTGTTGAAAAATAAGACATGGAATTTATGCAAGTTGCTTGCAAGTAAAAGGGCTTTATAAAATAAGTGGGTTTACAAGTTAAAAGAAGAGGAAGGAGGTAAGAAAATATTTAAAGCCAAGTTAGTTGTAAAAGGATTTGCATAGAAAAAAAAGTATCAATTTTGATGAGATATTTTCTCCTATTGTCAAAATAACTTCTATCCATACTATTTTAAGTATTGTGGCTACTAAAGATTTTCATTTGGAGTAGTTTGATGTTAAAACAATCTTCCTTCATGCTGATTTGGATGAAGATATGTATGGCACAACCATAAGGATTTGAGGTCACGGGTAAGGAGAACTTAGTGTGCAAATTGAAGAAAATTTTATATGGCTTGAAACAAGCACCTCGAAAATGATATCTAAAATTTGACAGGTTTATGCATGAGCATGGATATAGTAGGTGTCATTCAAATCATTGTGTTTACTAGAAGAGGTTGGATGATGATAGCTACACTATTTTATGTTTATATGTTGACGATATGATTTTAGTTGGGTCTAACATGGATCACATTAAAGGGTTGAAATGCTAGTTAGCACATGGATTTTCTATGAAGGATTTGGGGGCAGCAAAGAAAATCCTTGGTATGAAGATTTGAAAAGATAGGAAGAATAGAAAATTGACACTATCTCAAGCTAATTATGTTGAGAAGGTATTGCAACATTTCTCTATGGAGAATGCTAAAGTTTTTAGCACACCTTTACCTGGTCATTTGAAGCTGACTAAGGAGATGTGTCTAAAGACACAAGAAGAGGAGGATAAGATGTCCAAAGTACCCTATGCTTCCACTATAGGAAGCTTGATCTATGCTATGGTATAAACTAGGCCAAGTATTGCACATGCAATGGGAGTCATTAGCAAGTATATGAGTCATCCAGGAATTGAGCATTAGAATACCATCAAATGGATTATTAGATATTTGAGAGGTACATCCACTAAGTGTTTACACTTTGGGGGCTCTACTACTGATTTATAGGGCTATGTTGACTCAGATTTGGTATGGGATATTGATACCAGGTGGAGTACTATAGGTTATGTATTTACTATTGGTGGGGCAGTTGTGAGCCGAGTTTCTAAATTATAGAAGGTAAACACTTTATCCACTACAGAGGTAGAGTATGTTTATGCTACAGAGGCAACTAAGGAGATGATACTAATTCAGTTCTTCTTGGAAGAATTGGGACATCCTTAGAAGGATAATTATTTGTTTACAAATAGTCAAAGTACAATTCAAGTTGTGAAGAATTTGGCTCTACATTCAAAGACAAAACACATAAAATTGTGGTGTCATTTCATCTTATCCATTTTGGATGGTGGATAGTTAAAGTTACATAAGATACATATAGATGATAATCTAGCAAATATGTTTACAAAGGTAGTGACAAGGGAGAAGCTAGATTCCTCTTCAGCTTTGGTTAGTCTTCTAGACTAAATAGGAATAAATGAACAACATAGTCTAGGGTGGTTTGATCCAGTGGGAGCCCCATGTGGTAGTGGTATTGCTACAAGATCACTCTCTAAGTGGGAGATTGGTGTCTAGTTTGAAGTCTGATTAGTCCTCAAGTGGGAGATCGTTAGTTTATGGTGATTGATCAGGAAAGTACTATACATACTTCATAAATTCTCAACTAGCTGTGGAAATTCATAGTGAAACAATGCATTCAATTTCTTCCTTTTAACGAATTTTCCTTTTTTCAAATGTCACTAATGCTTATGTGTATACTCACTCAGTGATAGACTATCCTTCACTCAGTTTGGCTTTCAATGCTTGGGATATATTCACAGCTAAGTAGAGTCACCAACAGCTTGGTAGGAACTACCAACTTGAGTCTACAATAATATGTGTTAGTTTGTGGTAACTGATCAGGGAAGTACTATACATCATAAAAATTTTGGGCCCTATTTTATCAAGATTTTGGGCCAATATGTAATTATTAATTATAACCCTAAAGTGGTTTAATACTTGTATAAAAGGGCTTACAGTTAGGGATTGTTTCATAAGGTGATGCAAAAATTGGTTCTTGTGGTGGTATTGTGCTCTAAGGGATTATAGATTGTAATTAGTTTGTAATCACTAAATCATAAAATATTGGACTTGCTATTTGGTTGATGTAACCTAGGGTTTGGGTGAACTATGTTAAATCTTCATGTCTTGTGTTCTTTTCTGTGTGATCTATTATTTTCTAATACGATTTATATTTGCATGTAATTATTATTTCTGTCTAAGGTTTACTCCTAACAATATGTAACCTGACCTTGATTGGTAAGATCTTGAGATCTAATCTTGCTAGGTAAGGTCTCCTACTTTCCATAATGGTCGGTGGTCCTAGTGCATCTTGAATTATGATTGGATCATTTTGCTTGCTAGCTAGAACTATTATTATATTTCTTGTTCTAAATCATAGCTCCAATGATCTCCATAGGGAACTATGTTGAAGTGTTTGAACCACCCAATTCACTAACTTGGGTGTCATTCACTTCATGGTCTTGGTTTACATTCTCTGGAGATTTTGGTATCCATTGATGCCTCATTTTCTTTCTGATATTGTTAGCTTTGGCTTTCTTTTCATCTTTAATTCTACATGTGTTCATATAGTTCTTGGAAATATGTCCAAGTTCTATACAGATAAAAAATATTTTTGTAGTGTCTCTTTTCCTCATATGATATTTTACACAGTTTTCTCCAATGTGCCTAAATTCACCATAGTAGTGACATTTGCACCATGTATTGTAATCCCGTCCAAATATTGCTTTCACAATTTGTTATGTTGGATTCCAATGCTTGGTTTTGTATTCTAAAGATTTGTGTCCTTGTTTCTTCCAATTGTGAAATTTACCTTCAAACTTAGGTTTCTCTTTACATTCACTTTCTCTATGACCATGCTTATCACAATTGTAACACTTTCTGTTGAATTTTTCTTTACCATTACTCCAACATTTGTTTGATGTATGACCTATTTTACCACAATAACTACAAGTAAGTCTTTGATTTTTTTGGGCTTCTTGCTGAGATGATTCACCTTCTTCTATGTATCCTATTCTAGCTTTACCTTTGTGTTTGTACTCAATTTGTTCATTCAATTTATTCATGCTTTCTTAAAACTTCATCATTTTTTCACAGGTTTTATTTTTAGTGTTGACATCATTCTATAGTCTTTCATTCTGTAATTTTAGATTCATAAGCTCTTCATTTGCATTGGTGATTTGATCAATGAAATCTTCTTTTTGAATGGATAGATGTTGAATTTCATTATTCTTTTCTTCTATTTCTTCTTTGGCTTTGTCTTTTTCTTTCGTGACTTCACATAATCTTACATATTGAATTTCTTGTTCTCTTTTTAGCTTTTTGACTTCTTCTTGAAGAATAGAATTCTTTTCTAATAGGTCTTTGATTGCTTCATTAGCTTCATTTGAATCTCTTTTAGGATATATACCTTCAATTCTTTTTTTAGTGTAGAGATTGTCATTCATTTTTATTGCAAGATCTTTCCTTCTTTTCAATGTTTGGGAGAGTTTATCCTTTGCTTTCTTCAGTTGCCCAATGACCAATTCAAGATCCAACTATTCATTGTCAATGGCCTTATCTAGCCTATATGAATCCATTGCCTCTAATATTTTCTCAAGTTAATTAAAATTTTGATATGAGAACCTAAAAATATCTGATACCAATTGTTGGAAATATAAGATAGGAAAGGTTACTTAGAGGGGAGAGGTGAATCAAGAACCAATAAAACTTTATCTTACTTCACTAATTAATCCTTCATATAATATTTTTATCTAATTGTATGTATGAAAGAATGAAACAAAATAAACATTCATAGAAATTTGACACAAGATATGGTGACCCAAAAACCTTCTAGAAAGTAAAATTGGGTTGGGCATGATACCCACAATATTTAGTACTACAGTATAAACTTAACCTATTAAGGCTTACAATTGACCACTTCTGGTGATATTCCCTATTAGGAGCAATAAAGACTTTAATGTCTACCTTATAAAATGATTTACAAACATCAATGAAGTATGCACTCAGTTAAGAGATTTAGCAACAGGGATAACTTTAAGAAACCCCACTTTGGGAAAAAGTATAAAATTTTGGTGAATCAAAAAATAGTTGAGGGGGAAAAAATTAGTTTCTCTTGGTGAATTTTTTCTGTAAAGTAGGAATTTTTTAAATTTTATTGGAAATTTTTTTCAATTCTATACAAATTCTATAAAATCCTAGCAAATCTTATATTATTTAAGAAAATCATGGATATACTATAAACCATGATTTTCTTAAAATTTTTATATAGAGCCAAATGAATTATAAAAGTTGAAGGTTAAATTTTACCCATTTTTATCATTACAAATTTCCTCCAAATTATTGAATAGTGGTTAGGGGGAAGCTCCCCTTTTATTTGTAATTATTGGATGATCCTAAATCAATGGCCTGTATCCTATTTTGTGCCAAAATTTTAAAAGAGGAGAGTATGATTCAATTCAACATTTTGTTCATTTGGGTTTGATTGTCATAAATAGCTCCATGATTTAGTTTATAATAAAGTTTATCATTGTATACTGCATTGCTGATATTGATCCCAAGAAAAAAACCATAGGTCCATAACTATAAAAATTGGATAGCTTCTATCTATAGTCAGTAATACCTCCTAAAAAGATTGAGATCTAGTTGCAGCGGTATATGCCAAAAAATTGTCATGCTACAAAGGACTCTCCCTCCTCTCCCTTGATAGGGGCATCATAATGGAGATGACGTAGGGAAGGGGTTCCTCAAGGGGCCCCTTACCTAATGAAGATACAAAGAGCAGTTGACATGCCCTATAGTGAGGATAGGTGACACCCCAAACCAAGTTTTAAATGAAGTCCCTAAAATAAAGACACATGTCTCCAATAAAATCTATTTTGGGCGAAAGTGAGAAAGGATAAAAAGTTTTAGGAAACATTTTTGGGATAGAGACACATGTCAAATATACTAATTAACCTATAACCTTGTTGGAAATATTAGAGGAGAAACTAAGAGGGGAGGGGTGAATTAGTTGCCACAAAAATAAATCCTAGATCCCTTTAGATGTCAGTACAAAACAAACTTTGAAAACTAAATACTACTAATGCTCAGCAAACACACATAAAATGTTGTAACTTGATAAATATTGAATATGCTCGATAAGTACTTAACATGAAAATATTAGATGTTATTTGTGATTACCATTAATTTAACTTAGATGCAAACACATAAAAGAAAATACCATGAACACATTTGACACCAAAATTTAATGTGGAAACCCAATTTGGGTAAACCACCAATTACAACTAGTTATTGTTTTCACTCTTATGAAGTGAGCCATGTTAGGAGCCACCCTGTTAATGGTTACAAAACACACTCTTAGGTGTAACCCTATTAAAGGATTTTATCACCCTATTAGGAGTGGCCTTGTTAGAGGTCTTTAGACAATTCAATAGAAATGTCACCTTGTTCTAAGTTTTACAAATAGCTATTAAGCCAACTCTATTAAGAGATTTAGATCACTGCTACAATGGTGAGAGAGTAACAATGAGATGACCTAATTTTTGATGCAACTAAATTGCTAATTACAAATCTGTGTTATGGCTTGTACTTGATCCTTCTTGATTGAATATCTCTTTTTAGCTTCACAAGGATATTCTGCTTATCCTTCTAATTTTCTTCCTTGCTGCACCATTAGATCTTCAAAATCTTCCATGCATTCACATTCTTACACACTTTCAAATTATCAACTTGACCTTATACTTATATCATTCAAATTGTCAAGTCAGCTCATATACAACTTAGAATAACTAATATTCATCTCCTCAATTGGCTAGAATGAATAGATAAATCAGTTAAACTCAATATATCAAAACAAGAAAATCATTTGCTAGTCGACCCTGCTCAGTAGATACTATCTTAGAAATGATTTTCATGTATTAACCAAGTGAACTCAATTAAAACTGCATAGTCATGAAGATCCTTTGGTAACTAAGTGAGCTTGGTTAACACTGGTTTCATCCAACATTTCATTTATTAGCCAAATGAGCTTGGTTAATGCTCATCTTTTCTAGACTTTCCTTTGATGTCTGAGTTAACTCGGTAGATACTACCTTTTGAACTAGGCAAGCACAAGAATGCTCAATAGACACAAAAAATTGTCTTCACTACCCAAGTGAGCTTGGCATGTAGTGACTGATAATGATGTGACATTTGTGTAACATCAAAGACAATAGACAATTAATCAATTGTATCCAACAATCTCCCTCTTTGGCATTGATGGAAACACATGTCATAACACAATAAATTTTTTGGAACAAGAATAAAGTAAGGAACATATCCTTAGTTTTCATTTTGATTCACATCTATGAGAACTTTCTCTATCACTATGAACTCTTTCTATCTTTAGTTTCTTCCTCTATCAAAAAACTTCTGTCTACAATAACATCTGCCAAGTTCATTCTCCCTCATAGGCACCTCTATGATAGCATACTTCTCCCTCTTACAACAAACTTCTCCTTCTAATTAAAATTTCTTATGAGATATGATAGAAAACTTCCCCCTCTTTGACAATACATGCCAAAGACAAAAACTCTATTAATATCAATGTACCTTAAGTATTAATTCATTTGCAATATACCCTTTTCAATACTATACCAAATGATTGATCTTCAATAGGTTCTGGTTGATGCATCACTAAACTTCATTTAGTGAGCTTTAGATAGGGGAATGACCCGTAGCTTACCTCTTAGATACAAAAATGAATCCTTAGGTAATGGCTTGGTGAATATGTCTACAATTTTTTCTATTGTATTTACATATTCCAATCTGACTTCTTTATCTTGCACCAATTCTCTTAAGAAGTGATATTTTATAGCAATATACTCTTTTTTTGTATGCATTGTTGATTCTTTGATATATTGATTGCACTAGTGTTAACACAATATATGACTAATGGATCTTTGATCTCTATCTCAATTTCTTCTGATAGTTGTTTGAACCAAACAATGTTAGAATAATTAACTTCTCCTACCATGTATTTTGCCTCTATTGTGGATTGAAAGATGCAATTTTTTTTCTTGCTTGTCCAAGACACTAGTCTTTTATCAAGAAAGAATGCTCCACCACTAGTGCTCGTCCTATCATCAATACTTCCTACCCAGTTAGCATCAGTGAAAAAATTTAAGTCCGAATTGCCTCCATGTTCATACCATAAGCTATAGTCTTCAATACCTTTTAGATATCTCATGATTCTCTTGATTTCCATCATGTGATTTTCTCTAGGATTTGCTAAGAATCTTGCCACCATACCAACTGTTAATGCAATATCAGGCCTTGTATGCACTACATATTACAATTTTCCAATCATTGATCTGTATGTGGTCTAATCTACTTCCTTTGAATCATCATTTTTGGAAAGCTTATGTCCAATAGACATAGGGGTTCCAATTGTCTTGAATCTTCCATTCCAAATTTCTTTAGTATCTCTTTGATATACTTAGATTGAGTGATGTAGATAGCATTTTTGTTTTGTTGAATCTGCAATCCAACAAAGAATTTTATCTCACAAAACATGGACATTTCAAATTCTTTACTAATTTCTTCTATAAATGCTTTCCGTAAGTCATCATTTCCTATGAATAAGGTATCATCAACAAATATTCCTACCAACACAATCTTTTTGTTTTATCCTTCTTTGATATATAGACTACTATTATCATTTGTTCTTTGAAAGCCAATCTATATCAAATAATTATGAAGTCTTTCATACCAAGCTCTAGGAGCTTTCTTATGACCATATAATACTTTGTGTAATTTGTAGACCACATCTCTTTTGTTAGGATCTACAAAACCTATTGGTTATTAAATGTAGACCTCCTCATCAAGAATTTCATTTAAGAATGTAGATTTAACATCCATTTGATACACTTAAAAAATTTTGTATGTTGCATATGCTAGTAGAGTTCTAACACCTTCTAATCTTGCAATAGGAGTAAAAGTTTCACCATAATTAATACCTTCTCTTGAAAATAGCCTTTGTACACCAATCTTTCTTTGTTACTAGAAACTTTTCCGTCTTTGTTTAGCTTGTTTCTAAACACCCATTTTGTGCCAATTACATTTTTATCCTTGGTTCTAGGAATGAAGGTCCAGGCTTTGTTTTTCTCTTTTTTTTGTATTTCTTCATTCATTTCTTCAACCAAAATTTTAATATTCAGAGCATCCTTAACATTTCTAGGTTCAAATTCAGCAAGTAAACATGTACCTTTTAATTTTCTTCTTGTCATTATTCCATTAGATTTTTCTCTAATGATCTGATTAGGTGCATGATGCCTTCTAACATATTTTGCTAACAAAGGTTCTTTGGATTTGGAATGAGTTCCACTAATTTCATCATGAACTTCAGTATCTAGTTTGGGTTCCACTGTCTACAACTTGTGTCCATCAAACTCAGTTTGAACTAGCTTAGTAGCTTCTGACTGTGACTCAGGTCCTTTAGACTATGACTCGGGTTCTCGATAACTATTGAATATTTTGGAGACTTAGGGGGTGAAGCTTCCTTTCTCTCAGATAGATTTAGCAGGGTATCAGGTTCATAGTAAACAAATCTTATATAATCCTTGAGCTCTTTACTACTTTCTTCTTCACTCTTTTCTACAAACCGATCAATTCTCACATGTGCACTTTCTATGATTTTATGAGTAGACAAATTGAAACATGTGTATGCTTTACTTCTATAGGAGTATCCTAAAAATATGCCTTCATCACCCTTGCCATCAAATTTTTCCTTTTTTAGATTCTTTCAAGATATAACATTTTCTACCAAATACTTTCTAGTAACTTACATTTGGTTTGTAGTCATACCATAGTTGATAAAGAGTTTGATTTGAATCTTTCTTCAACTATACTCTATTCAAGGTATGAATTGTAGTGCTGATAGCTTCCAGTATTTGATTGCAACATTCTTTTCAATCATCAGTGTTCTTGCACAATCCATGATGGATCTATTTCTTCTTTTAGCTATACCATTCTATTGTGTACTACTAGGGGCTGACACTTGTCTTTTGATCCCTCTTTCAATATAGAAATTATTGAATTCATTGGAGATGAATTCACCACCTCTATCTGATCTTAAACATTTCAATCTCTTTCCAATTTCTTTTTCTACTCTTACCAGATACCACTTGAATTTTTAGAAAACTTTGGATTTTTCTTTTAGACACATTACAATCATCATTCTAGAATAATCATCAACAAAAAGAATGAAAAATTTTCTCCACTATAACACTTTATTCCAATAGGTCCACATAAGTCTATATGCACACATTCTAAGACTTCTCCTGACTGATAGTTCTTGCTTTTAAAACTAGTCTTTCCCATCTTACCAATTTGACAATTTTTGCATAGCCCCATATCAAGCTTCTTCAAACTAGGAATACCTCTTACTCTTTTATGTTTGCTTTATCTTAACTAGATTATCAAATTTTACATAACATAATCTTTTGTGCCATGACCAAATTTCTTCTACTTAAGCAATAAAATGTGAACTTTCATTTAGATCAAGATAAAATAAATTACCTTTTTTTTGCTTGCCAGATACAACTAGTCTTCATTTTCCATCTATTAGTTTGGCCTGTCCATCCATGAATTCTACCTTGAATCCAATTTAATTCAACTATGTCATACTTAGTAGATTATGCTTTAATTCTTCAACCCAATAAGCATTGTCATGTACAAGTTCCTTTTTGAAAAAAATACATCCTTTTCCTTTTATGTTACAAGGTTCATTGTTTCCAAATATTACACTATCTCCATTATAATATTCCATGTGCTTAAATTTTGTTTTGTCTCCAGTCATATGATGTGAACATCCATTATCAATAATCTATGTATCATTTTTGTTAACATTAAAGATAAGTTCCATTTTATCTCCTTCATCATCAAATTCATCTTTTACTATAATATATACCATTTCATCTTCATTGTTATTAGAATCTTTAGCCATAAAATAAGATTTCTTACTTTTTTCCTTGTAGTTCTTATAGTTCTTGGAATCCTTCTTGTCTTTGTACTTATTTATTATCTTTTCATCTTTGTATTCTCTATGTTGACACCTTGCAGCAATGTGACCTACTTCTTCATAAGAAAAGCATATTAGAGGAACTTTACCTTTGTACTTTCCTCTACCTTTGGAATACTTTCTTGTAAGTAGGGCTTCAAAAACTTCAAGATCATTGTTTGAGCTTTCTTCTAATTTTTCTTCTTCACTTCCTAATTGACTAGACTTTGATTTCTTACTCTTTTTCTTGAGTGAGAGTTTAGCTTCAAATGCAAACTCAATAACTTTTGAACTACAAACATAGTTATCAAAGTTATCTAACTCAAAAGTTCTCAATCTTCCAACTAGAGAATCCAAAGATATTTTATTATTTGGATCACATCTCATCTCTTGAATAGTAGATACTCTAATTTCATAAATAGGAAGAGAAGTTCTAAGTACCTAGCTTACAACTATTTTTTCTTGAATGTCTCCTCCAAATGCTTGGATTGCGCTCACACTTGCTTCGATCATTTCCACATATTTTGTAATGTTCTCATCTTCTCTCATTTTCATCTAATCAAAATGACCTCTCAGACTTTTAGCCTTAGATATTCTTACATTGTCATCTCCTCCATAAATGTATTTTAGTTTGGTCCACATTTCATGAGCATTTTTACAATCTTTTACTTCATTAAATTCAACATAACTAAGAGCAGATGCAATATCAATCATCATGATGTTGTGATTCTTCTTTTTAGCAATATCTTCAACTGATAATGTTATAGTGGGAGTCTTATATTCAGCATCAAGATATTTACAACCTAAATCACCGATGGTAGCCAAATGTAACCTCATAAGTCCTTTCCATGCTACAAAATTGTCTCTATTCAACTTGGGAATTTCTCTTATGTAAGACATCCTAATCTTTAGCTTAGGTTCTTAAAACCTTCTCTACAAGCACCAAAATATTTGATACCAATTGTTGGAAATATAAGAGGAGTAACTGAGAGGGGAGGGATGAATTAGTTACCACAAAAATAAATCCCAAATCCCTTTACATGTTAGTACAAAATAAACTCTGAAAACTAAATACTACTGATGCTCAGCAAATACACATAAAATGTTGTAACTCAGTAAATACTGAATCTACTTGGTAAGTAATTAACATGAAAATCTTAGATGTTATCTATGATTATCATTAATTTAATTTAGATGCAAACACATAAAATAAAATAGCATGAACACATTTGACACCACGATTTAACGTGAAAACCCAATTCGGAAAAATTACCAATTGCAACTAGTTACTATTTTCACTCTTCTGAAGTGAGCCCTATTAGGAGCGAACCTTGTTAAAGGTTACAAAACACAATGTTAGGTGTAACCCTATTAAAGTATTTTATCACCCTATTAGGAGTGGCCTTGTTAGAAGTCTTTAGACAATTCAATAGTTATGCCACTTTCTTAGAGGTCTTAGAAATAGTTGTTAAGCTAGCTCTATTAAGAGATTTAGATCACTGCTACAATGGTTAGAGAGTAACAATGAGATGACCTAATTTCTAATGCAACTAAATTGCTGATTATAGATCTCAGTTGTAGCTTGTACTTGATCCTTCCTGATTGAATGTCTCTTTTTAGCTTCACAAGGATATTCTAGCTTGTACTTGATCCTTCCTAATCAAGCATCTCTTTTCAGCTACACAAGAACACTCAGTAGACATAGAAAATTGTCTTCACTGCCCAAGTGAGCTTGGCATATACAAACTGATAATGATATGACATTTTTGTAACATCAAAGACAATACACAATTAATCAATTATATCCAACAAAACTAACTTAAATTCATACCAAATATTGGTGAATATGACCATTGATTAAGACAAGCCTTGGAAATTGTAGGTGAAAATATTTAATTGACCATGTGAAAAAATTAGATTCCATTGGTGAAGTAATAAGTATAAAATAAATATTTTTTGTATTATTATTGGTGATCAACCTAAGCATGGGACATAATTTTTATAAAGTGAAGGTAACATTGCCACCCCAAAAGTGTAAAAAAATAGCCAAATTTGGGTTCCCTAATGAGTGAGATTTGCTAATTGGAAAATATTAGCCACTAAAGTTATGCTTATTTAGAAAAGACAATTAAGTCTACCCTATTAAATTATTTAGCTAATGCACCTATTAGGATGAACTAGTGGCTAATCTCTGATCTACAACTTTGATTTATTGGTTGAGATTCCTTGAATTACAATGATCACTTGACTATGATAGATGATGTTTTGTTGTCCCTTATGTTGCTTGTAGCTTTCTTCAATTCACACATTTGCACATCATAATCTTCACATATATATTTGGATATGATACAAAACATTACATATATACCAATCCAATTTACAACTTACTAGAGTCGGCTACAATACCAATTACATCATAATCCACAAACTTGGCCCAATTAATGTAACTCAGCTTCTAAAGACAAAATTGGTGAGGTTTTTGATGCACGAAAAACATTGTCAATGCTCAAAAATCTTTGGCACTAGCTTGAGCTTGAAGCTCAATCCATACTAATCACTTCCAAGTAGCTTGAACTCGATCAGCACTGTGTGACTCAGTGAACTCTAAGAAACTCAATAGCAACTGGATCACTCAGTCAACACTAGACCACTTTGTTAACCTTGTGATCTTGGTAGATTCTATTAGACTTGGTTAACACTGCAGAGCTTAGTTAACACTATGATCTTCTTCACTTCCACTGACTAGCTCAGTAGCCTCTACTATGCTTAGTTTGCACTAAACTTTGTCTCCAAAACTTGGTAAACACTGTGTAGCTTAGTAGACATTACAAACTAACTACTTATCACAAACAACTAAACTACTTGGTTAACATTGCAAATTGAATGATAGCTTGGTAGAAACCATAGAACTCAATGGCAATGTAACCAATTGACTAAGTGTTGAGTCATTAGTAGACAAATTGACATTAATGTCAACAATTCTTTCATTCCTAAATTCTGTGGAGAATAATAAGATTCCAATAGCATAGTATTGAACTGCATGGGGGGCTCATTATTATTGCCTTGTGAATTTTCGTTCACTTCTTGATCTTCGTTGAAGTGTGAACCTTCATCATTGGGTACATTTTGATTACTGTCATTTTGATTGGTGTCTACAAACTAAGAATTATTTTTTTTATCTAGAGGGATGCTTCCATTGTTTGGATAGGTGTGTCATTGTCAATTCTATCTTTAGAAATCATTGTTGCAATCTAAAGGATTGAAATTGTTCCCTACATTGTTATTTCTACTAAAATTCTTATTGTAATTTTGAACACAATTTTTGTTATAAGGTCCTACATTCATTCTTTGAGTGTTTTTGTTTTGCCCTTATGACAACCTGAAATGGGTTAATTCATTGGTAATTTGAGACATGGTCTTCTTCATTTGGCCAATCTCAGATGCGACGTTATTTTTTGCTTTAGAGGATGTTGCTACCTTTTGCTTGAAGAAGGTAAATTTTGGAGGTTCATATCATGGGTAAGTTATGCTTGGAACTGGTATAATTGGTGCCTATTGCAATGGTACTAGATTCATTGGATTGAATTGACTATGCATCACTTGTGCTCTAGTAGGATATGTTGGTATTATTGTAGCATTTTGATCTAAAACCATCAATCCTTATCCATTAGGATTAGCTTTTTAGTAAAGGTAATTTCTTCCTTGATGACCTTTTCCATTGTGTCAATGTTTGCAATAGGTAGTCTTTACAGGAATATAGCCATAAGATGGTCCATAGCATTAAGATAAATCTGAATTGCAACCTCAACTAATATAGTATAAGGTGTTTCCAACTTGTGGTGTGCCATGTGAAAGCGATGATTGAAACATGAAATGGTCTTCACTTGATCCCTTTTGATTGATATGAATTAGTGATGTATCACAGTCAGGTTGAAGAATGTTTTAAATTTCTCAAGAAATAACTTTTCAAAGGTGGTCCAGTTCTAGATACATCTTGGTGGCAAATTCACCTACCAATTAAAGGAAACTTCTCCCAATGAGTATATGAATAAATGGAGGACCACATTCTCTTGTTGAACTTGTTTTCAATTGCATATTTCTTTAAAAAAATTGATATGGTCCTTCTTTGTTCATGTTTCTCCATAGATGAACCTTGGGCATAATTTTTTAGGATTCTTGGGAAGGTCATTAAGTGCACCTTGCAAGTTAATTTGTAAATCTACAACATTTGTGAAAAAGGTCATTGGTGGAGGATTTGGTGGAATGATGGGTGGTGGTAGGTTCATAGGTGGAACTAGAAATGATGATATTTGGAATGCAAGTGGTAAAATTCTTGGTAGTCCTTTGTCACTGTGAGGCTTGTGAAAATGACTGAGTTCTAAGAACTTGGGTTCACTGTTTAAAGATCTTAAAGCTAAAATAAAGAAAGATGGTGGATAAGGATCTTCTAGTTTGTGTCAATTCTAGAAAAGTAAACCTCTATAGAAGTGCACTCTTTCAAAATAGTGCACCTATGCACCTTCTAATAGTGTCAAATAGAAAATTTTCTAAACTTCCAAAAACTACAAAATTTCAAAACAAGAAGTTGTTTTTCTTATCCAAATGGTTTACAGACCCTCCTTCTAGTACTGCTTCTATTGAGTTATTATTTTGCATGATGTTGAGTGACATGAATCCTTTCAAAATCCTCTCTTGGAATGTTAATCGAGGATCAACTCCAAGGTTTCGGGTGATATTGCAACCTACTAAAATCTACTCAATTGAAGATAAATGTGTATGTTCACAAGGAGGCCTTTTTTGGTTTAGAAGAATTTTAGATAATCTGTTTGATCTATTATTTTTTGAAAAAGTAACCATGAAAGAGATATTTTTTTGGTATTTTCTATTTTATGATGAATGCAATTTATCGATGCAACTATATGAATTCTTAAAGATAAAGTAATGACAGATTAAGGAAAATAAATTCAAAGGGAAATTCCTAATAGACATAAACCACGATAACAACATGTGTGCAAATTAAATCATCAAAAAGATTGGGTAGGAAACCAATGAAATTAGGAGCAATTCTTCCTTAACTCCACTGATGCAATTGTTGATGGGAACTCAATACTAATTGAAAGATGTTTCATGTTTCATCAAATCACAAGACTACAGAAAGTGTGCTCATGTGAGACAAGATAGTATGCAAGAACAATAGGCGATCCTTTCTCCAATTCATTACATTAGGGGAATTTATTAACATGAGGAAAACACCCAAAATTAAAAGGTCACACAATCATAAAAACACAATAAAACCATTGGCTCCATTATTATTCATGAACATACATTCACAAAAACAATACACTTTGACAAGAATAACTACACTCAGAATGAGAGCACCAATAGCATATATTATTGCATCAAAATAATGGCATGGATTACATATTACATCCATGTATTTATAAGAAAAAATCTCCTCCCTTTGTGTTAAGAGTGAGATTACTTAAAATTCAAACACATACTAAAATCTAATAAAAAAAATCTTATTATATACAAAGTAACTCTCTAAATGGTGCTAAGTAGGTCTCCACCCCTACTTATATTCATTAATGGGTGCATGAGCCTTTACATGACACAAAAGAATAAAAGAATGAGAAGATAAAAAGAATAGTGGAGACATGATCTAAGAGTCTCTAGAAGCTCTAAAAAGGGAAGGTTGACCTTCTCTTGGCTTTTTTGGGAATTGAATTATCGTCAAAATGCATTTTTAGTGCATGGAATGCTCTAAATTAGGAATTGGTAGTTAATTATTGTTGCACTACTTCTTACTCAACAATTCCAACGTACCTTTGTGAAAAACACTCCTATGCACCTCAATGACAAGTTCCAAAAATCCAAAATTCTTCTAAATGTAAAATCTAAATTTCTAGCATCTAGGTTTTCTTCCCCTTTAGACCAAAATGATGTCTAGATACTTTCTCTTAAACTTATCTATTATTTCCACCACTTGGGTTGCCTCTAGAAGATTCAAACCCTCATACTTATTCTTCACTACTTGCTAGTAATTACACACTTCAATCCTTGTTTTCATGAAATCCTCAAGCTTGGTGTTGAGTTCCAACAGTGTTTTTTTGGTCTTGAAGGCTTGTTTGATGTCATCTTCTAATGAAGCTTCTTCAAATGTACCTCTAAACTATTGAACAACTAATTACACCATAAAAACATTGGTCTTTGACTCATCCTCAAAAATATCAAGGCTAATGGAATTGTAGTACCTCTCTACTTCCAAAAATTTCTCTTGAGCCTTGTCTTTAATCTGTTGGATTTCTATGTGCAATTATTCCATAACCTTATTGCATGTCAATATTTTCTCTATCTAATAATCTACCTAATCAATCTCCTTAGTTGCATATACCTACATTAACATTCTATGCCTTTGACCTATAATTGATTTCAAATCCTGTAGGTCATTTGCCTAGGTATGAGCTTCATCCATTAACCCAAAAACTTGGTTCACTATGGATACCAACTTGTTAGCACTCAAATGGATGTGGTGTAACATACCTAAATTTCCATGTATGATCTACACACGTTTTTCTTCACAATTGTAATGCCATTGCTAACATGCTTCCAAAAATGGATCTAATTGTATCACCCATGTTCTTCTTTCCTCCAGTGTTGCCGCAAGAGTGATCTATGGATTCTCTAAGTCAATTGGGCCAAAAACTTCATGCAAATAGCCTCTCAATATCTCAATTTTATTTTGCAGTGCTATCAACTTGGACTCATCATGGTCCATATGCCTAAAAACCTCTTTCATACTCATAGTGATCATCACTTTGGTTGTGTCTATTATGGGTCTTCCCAACATGACCTCCTTGATTTGGTAGTTTTTAGGATTCATTTGTTGGGTTTCAGTGTGTGGAGGAGGAATGGCTATATGTGCAAGAAAGTCTTGATCTTAGTTCTTCATTATGAAGGCTAATGTTCATGCATCACTCATAGGTGGCTCAGATTTCCTGATTGCTTTCACTAATTCCTTCATTCCCTCCTCAACAGTAAGGTCCAACTGCCTTTCCTAGATAAACATGACCTCCCTCTTTAGCTATTATGATGTGTTGCCCATGGGAGACTTGTATTTTGTTGAAGAGGTTATTTCTACTATAGAACCCTTCCCCTTATCTGTCCTCTCTGGAGTCTTTTCTCGTTGAGAAAGATCTATAGTTTTAGTCTGTATATTTGGTTCTAATGAGGTCCTAACCTTTGTATTCTAAGGATTTTTTAAAGGCTCTTCAAGTATTTTCCTTTCCTTAGATACTTCATCGACATGCATCTGTTGGGGCTCCCCTTCCTCTATCACTTGTTCTTCTTGTTATGTAGCCTAAGGAAGTGGAGTCAATGATCCCTTATCCAAAAATGTCAACTCCTTAGATGGTGGTGGTAGAATTCCCAGAGGTCCTTAAGGTAGAGGTGACATTTGATTCTATTCGTCTCTTAAGGGTTCACTCATGGGAGTATCTCTCATTTTCTCTCCCATCATCTTAATGTCCACTGAAATGAAGTCAAAGTCAAAGAGGTCAAAGAAATTAGTTTCTTATCCTTCCATATCATCTATCCATTATTATTGCTCATCTTCTAAGATCGATACCTAGATAGGCTCCCTTGGAGCAGATGGAGGTTTCACTGTGGAGCTTATTCTCCTCTCTTCCTCTATGGCCCTATCCTAGCAGGTTCTTAAATTCATTTTTCTCCCCTTCTTTTTCTTTTGCCTCCACTTTTGAGATTGTCTTAGGCACTTGCAGTGTTTTTCTTCTTTAATCTCATCATCCATGTTCCTTCCATAGTTGATTCAACCCTTTCCATTTTGGGAGCCAAGTGGGGGCTTCTTATTCTTTTGTTGCCACTGGTGATATCCTCTACTCCTCTAGCTGCTCTTCCTCTACCTGTTTCAGCTATGACAGTGCTTGTGGCTCTTGTGCAGGCTCTTGAGCTTTAGGCTTAGCTTGAGGCTCATCTTGTTTAGGTTGTATATGTTCTTGTTGAGGCACTTAGACTTTAGTTTCTTTCTTAGCCTTAAAAGGTACTCTTTTCCATTTTGTGCTCCTATCAGCTCCAAAGTACTCAACCTCCCTCTCATACAGGTGCACGATTTCTGACTTTATTGGGGGATTTAGTAGGGAAGGTTGGAACTATGATTAAGACACATTTTCCTTTGATTAGTCTTGTCATGGCTTGTAGGGGAATAGCCTAAGGAATTGGATCCATTCTAAAAGGTTTCCTAATCCATTCCTTTTCCAATTTGACTATATGCCTGGCCTAATGATTTATATCTACATTCTCATCTCTCTCTATTTTTGCATTCATTATTGACCAATCATAGATCTTTTCCCTATTATATAAAGGAACCATGGTATCTTTGATATCCTTTTCCATGGCTTTAAGAGGAATCTTCATCTTCAACACATTTTCTACTAGATATAGAGTCATCCTACAATAGTCCCTTATCTAGATATCATAGTCATCTACATCATTCATCTAGTGGTCTTCTAATGTATCCTCATGTACAAACTCTTTCCTTGCCAAGTGTTGTACCATCCTAATGTTGTCAAAGTAGGGGTGAGGGGAGTTGTACTCTTCCAAGGGATATTGATCCCACTTAGAATCAAAGGTGATAAAATCTTTCTTTTGTTTCACCTAAAAAGCACCAATTGTGATGGGCCAGAACCATGTCTTCTTATGTTGTCTTCTCACTCTGTCATATGAAGAAGTGAGTTGGTATGCAATCACTAGTAGGATTAACCTATCAGATGGATATCTTGGGAGCTTTTTTGGGTTTTCTAGAGTACCGACTACTCTAAAATAGGTGAATGTTTTAAACTGAATGTAGTAAGCATCGATTTGTGTGATCCTAGTTGTTGCTTCTACCAACATTCTTTTAGCATAATCACCCTCTATAAATGTGATGATTGTGAAGATGAATTGATTATTCACAACCCTCTATTTCACACTTTGCAATGGGATCTTCTTCTTCACCAATTATGGATATACCACATAGGGCCAAGCATTAGCATCTTGCACACTTTCTTTTTTGTAAAGTCCTAAGTAATTTGTGGTTCAAGCTGCTAATAAGTACATCATGTATGATGTCATGTAGAAATGTGGTTCATCTTTGATAGCTACAAGTTTCTCATCCAAGTTATCACTTCATATGGTAGCCCAATCAATCAACATCTTTATCATTCTAATGGTTTCTATAAAGTGGACCATCCATGTTTGAAGGTGTCCTATCATAGGAAGTCCCATGGCTCTGCTCAAAAGCACAATTGCATATCTAATTTCTTCCTTCATATACCCCCTTGTCATATTAACTTTTCCTACTTAGCGACCCACTATTGTTCTATCAATCAACAAGGAAGATTGTACTATTTCTTATGCTTCTTTGAGATTTTCCTTGTACCATCATTCTACTCTATCAAATGTTATCTTTAAATATTGTGCCACCCTTGGGAGATGGAATACTTTCTCAATGTTCTGAAGTCAGAGGTCCAAGACTATCAACATGTGACACTCTTGACTACCTTTTCTTTAGATACATAGTGTCTTACACGGGTCATTATGAGTTTTGAGGATTGGATTGATGTAGGGTGAGATTCTATGTTCACAAGGCTTGAGTGCATAAGCACTTATACCATAGCATACTTTTCTTTAGGCATGTTGCAAATTGTGAGGAATGCATTCTAGTCTATATGCCCAAGTTTTGTATCTTTGATCTCATCGTATCCATCTTGAAATCTTAACTTTCTAGGTTCCCCTTGGTACTTGAGTGCTACTGGTTTTGGATCTATCTTTTCTACCATTGAAGAGGATGATGCTACCATCATAAATGCACAAGAAAAGAAAATATTAGTCAGAACTTTTAAATTTGACCTAAGACAAACCCAAATTTACTCCAACACTAGGTCAAAATCAAGAAAAATAAGATCAAAATACTCAAATCCCCGCAAAATGCTTTGTTGTGCACTTCACTGCACCCTTATAGGTGTGTAGGTGCACTGGTTTAGCCCCTAATTGGTCATTTATGCATAGTTGCACACAAAACTACATAGCACTTTGGAGGAAGACTTAGTTCTTTTAAAAAAATTGAACATAGGCATGCACACATGCACACCTTATAGTGGTGTGCATGTGCACACCTCTAATACCTTTAGTAATTTTTCATATTTATGTTTTTTGCATTATGTGAGGGAAGGTGCACACTATTTCTTTAGTGTTTTAAGTTTTATGGTTTTGGTGTTTGGAGGTGCACATGTATGCACCTTCATTGAGGGATAACCTTATTTGTGTGTTGAGTTCAAGAGGAGATCAAGTAGGGAGCATACTTGTTGAAGGTTCAAATTTCCATACTTTGTAGGAGGTAGGAGAAAAGTGAAAAGATCTAGGGGGTCCAAGGTCTTATATAGACCTCGGGCCCAGTGTGCCTCTCTGTGGGTGTGCACCATCTAGAGGTGCACACCTTCATAGGTATACACCCTCTAAAGGTGTGCACATGCACATCTACACATCTGCACATCTCTAGAAGAAGATGCAGTGCACGCTTGCACACTGTGCATATGTGCACAAGTGTCCTAGTGTGCACTTAAGCACATGTAAGTTCAAAAACTCATCTTTTCTCTAGACTATGATTCTCAAGACTTCCCTAGTGAGATACTAGGGCTTTGACCTAGACTCCTGGAGGAGTCCAAACCTAGACTTTGAACTAGGATTCTAGTAGACAAGTATTTACTAGGAGGTCCCCATTTCTAGGAGAAATAGGGTGTGCATTGTGAGACCACAACAGTAACCATTATAGGTTTTTTTAATAAGTGATAACATTTCATTAAATGAGTTTAAAATGAATTAACAAGAGTCAATTTTTTTCCTCACCTATGCCTTGGGTGCTAGTACAAGATAGGATGGGAGTACATAGGATGCTTGGTTGTGACCTTGCCTTGTTAGTATGCCTTGTCTATACAAAAGGATATTGATGTCGCATAGAGACACTAGGGTGCTAGAGTCTAGATAGGCTTCCAGGGTAACCTTATAGTTGTCTTATATAATAACACTTGCCAACTTTCATAGCAGATTTCCTACGTGTCTTTGTTTCCTCTTGGTTTAGTTGCTATTTGTGCCTTAGTACCTTTGAGATAGATTTCTATCTAGTTTTCCTTGACCTAGATATTGGTTATGACTTTTGGATTGATATTCATATGGGGCTTGAGGTTATCTCCTCATCATGGTGGGAGTGGTCCATTTAGGTTCCACAGGGTCAATTGGTAGTGTTTCTTATACCAGTGAGATATGATAGCTAGATATCATTGTTGGATGTGCTTGTGTAGTTGTTCCTTTCATTTTGATCTTGTGTTTTAGTTGGTTACATTTTGTTTTATTATACTTGATTTATTAAAGATCTTTTGAGATGGTGTATTTATTCATGATGTATATCCTTTGAGCTTTTCATACCCTATGACTTGTATAGTGGATGATTATGCATTCTAGTTATGCCATATGGCATCTTATGTAATTGTATATTATTTCGTATGATTCGTACCTATGGTTATTCTTTGATGTGGATTTTCTTATGTATCAAATTTAGTAAAACCAAAACTTTATATGTAATTCAACATCATGGGACCCTTAAGGGATGTAATTTATATATGGATTTTTTGTATTTATGTGAGTTATTGCTTCTACTATATTATCTCTTGTTGTTATAATCTTTAAAAAAAAAAAAAAAAAGATTGGCAAACTTAGTGAAACTTTAGGTTAATTTCTTTTGGGTTCCCTAGTAGGGTGTTACAACTGTTGTCAATTGTAATTTAAGATGTGTGCAACAAATTTTTGAATCTCATTCTTTCTCTACATCCTCTCCTCCACCATCTACCATATCTTCTCCTAGTAATCAAGAAATAATTTTTCCTAAACATTATCGTGCTAAGGTGCTTACTAAACCTGGGCACTAAATGTAAAATTATCAAAATTTATGAATCATCCATTTTGCATGTACCACGTCAATCATTATTGCTCTAATAATGATTTTTAAGCTTAGTATTATAACATTAAGAAACTTGTTGATGATGGGGTTATTCACATGTCTTCTCACAATGAATTATATTTATATCTTGATTTCTCTAAATAATGTGTAATTCCCTATTATATTAATTTATGCCATGGAACATTGTTACCTTATCCCTTGGGGGTTCATTGTCATGCATGGTCCTCTTTGTGAGTAACAAATAGGTCCTATTTTTCTTGTTCCTACACTTGGGGGGAAAGGGAATCATATCCACCTTTATCATTCTCTAAAGGATCTACTTTTATGATTAGAATTGAACTTGGTGTAATTAGAGGTAGGAAAGGTTAAGTACTGAGAGGGGGGTGAATCAATACTTAAGAAACTTTTTCATTTGTCTCTATTTTAATTGATAGTCAATTCCAACATTAATCTAATAACTCACAGATATAATCGATAGCATAATCATTAATCATTAATAGTTCATATGCATGAAATAAATTAACACACACATAACACATATATTTCTCTAAATAGTGTATAATTCTCTATTATATTAATTTACACCATGGAACATTGTTACCTTATCCCTTGGTTCCCTTTGTGAGTAGCAAATATGTCCTCTTTTTCTTGTTCCTACAGTTGGGGGGAAAGGGAATCATATCCACCTTTCTCATCCTCTCAAGGATCTAATTTTATGATTAGAATTGAAATTGGTTTAATTAGCTTAAGAAACTTTTTCATTTCTCTATGTTTAAATTGATAGTCAATTCCACCATTAATCTAATAACTCATACATATAATTGATAGCATAATCATTAATCATTAATAGTTCATATTCATGAAAGTAGATAATAATTCATGAAAGAAATTAAAACACACATAACACATAGATTTGGTATCAAAAAAATCCCTTGGTCAAAGGCAAAACTAAAGTGGGGATGGAGCCCACAACTTTTTCACTGTAGTCAAAAAAATTGCAAGTTAGGCATATAATAGTATTTTCTTCTAAGAAACACACCCTATAAGAAGTTATTGATACATTGTTAACTGTATCATCAACCTATTAAGACTACTTGGCTAAGAGATTTAATCTTGCATGTCTAGGCATTCACCTTGTTAAACAATTTGGTAAAAGTTCATACTCAAACTTAATTGTCCTATGCAAAACTTTACAAATCTTGTATAAAACTGATTAAGTATTTGTACAAAATAACTTGACATGTTCAATGCTTCTCCTTTAAGATTATCAAATCCACTTGTTCCTTTGTCCTTTCACTGTGATGCTCTTGTCATTATTCTCCTTGTTCGATGTTCTTTCTTTTCTTTCTCTTCTTCTTTGTATCTAAGTCCCTAAAGAATTTGATGAGAACAAAACCACAAATCTCGTAGAATACCTACATGCAAGAACATGTCATAGAGAAGGAAAAGCCAGGAGAAGGTAAGGGTTTGGCTCTATAAATATGCAAGAATATATTATCAGACTAAGAGAATGAATGAAATATAAAATTGATCAATCCTTGTTGAAGTAGATTGTAAAACCTAAAAGGGAACCCCTAAGAGGTAAATGATAGAAATTATAAATGAAATGAAATTAATCCTTTACTCTATCACCCCCCCTTAAGATGAGGAACAATGTAGCTACAAGCAATGTATGAAAAAGAAAGGAAACTACAATGTTGAAAGCATAAATAGGCCCCAACAATATGGCATAATGAGGTATCCAACATGACCAAAACTCTAAAAAATAAGTAAATAGGAAAAACCATGTGGGAAAAACCCTACTTCAAAAAGAGATAGAAGAATGCAAAAAAACAAAAGAAGGAAGGACTCACCACTAAGACCCCCAAGGACAACTTCCTTCACCTCAATCATAGAATATAGCTAAAGATACTATGGGGATGCCAAAGGTTTAGTGAAGATGTCTGCAACCTACTTAGCAGTGGGAATATACTCCAAGCTAAGAGAGCCATCCTGAATCAAATTCCTAATGAAGTTCATATGAATCTCAATGTTCTTGGTCCATTGATGCTCAACTAGGTTGGGGGAAATGTGTACAACACTCTAATTATCACATCAAAGAAAGGTGGAATTATAAGGGAAATCCAAACTCTATCATCAATTATTGAAGCCATAAAACCTCTTGACTAGCTAGCAAAATTACCCTGTATTCTGCCTCTATAGATGATAATGTGTGAACATGCTCCTTCTTGAAAGACCGTGTGATAGGACCAGAGCCAAGAGAAAAAAGAAGAAGCCAGAAGTAGACTTTTAATCATGCCAAAAGTAGACTTTTGATCATCAATATCACCAGCCCAATCTAAGTTTGTATAACCAACAATGTGAGGATCCCCTCATGTATAGTGAATTCCATAGCATGTAGTACCCTAGACGTACCTCAAAATATTTATGGTATCTTTTCAATGACTCTCATGAGGATCATAGGAGAATTGAGATACAAGGTCAACTACAAAGGAAATATTAGGATGTGTGTGCATTAGGTACAACAAACTACCCACAAGTTGTCTATATAAAGTGGAGTCCACTATATGATTAGATCAAGCGGTAGATAAAATAACATATGACTGAAAAGGTGTGGGAGAAGGCTTGCAATCAATAATTTTTAATCTATGAAGTATCTGAAGAGAATACTTCTACTAGAGTATGGTTATCCCATCCAAAGATTGAACAACCTATAGGCACAAAAAATAGTGTAGAAGTCCAATGTCTATCATCTCAAACTACTCTTTCAAAGCTTGTTGAAAACTCTAAATCATAGAGGGTGAGCTACTCATAATAATAAGATCATCAACATATAGCACAAGTATCAATATGTCAGCCCCATGATGTTGAATGCACACTTTAGGATTAGAATGACAGTGTGTGAAGTGTGATGCAAGTAAAAAGGAGCCCATCTTCTAATAACAATCCTAAGGGACTTGTTTTAGACCATATAAGGACCTCCAAAGTCCTCACACCATAGAAGAGTCTTCCACAAAACCATGAGGTTTCTTCATATAGATCTCCTCATGTAGGTCTCCATGCAAAAAAAGCACTCTTCACATCCATCTAAAATAGTGTCCATCCCTAAGAAGCTACAAGAGAGAGTACAAGGTGAATAGAATTCATCTTGGTGATGGGAGAAAAGGTCTCAAAGAAATCAATACTATTCACCTATGAAAATCTCTTCGCAATAAGATGTTCCTTGTACCTATCAATATAACCATTTTCAACATTGTGTTGCATAAAAATGTAATAAGAGAATAAACATTAAGCAACTAACATCTATTCCTACATGATTATGCAAACCTCAAACTATGGAAGATAAACATGTAACATAAAGACAACATGAAATTACAATGACTCAAACTACTAATGCAAACCTCATGAAATCATCAAGTGTAGATGATTTTATTGTTGTGGGATGTGGTTTCTCACAAATTCAACAGCATAACAATGAGGTAGATAGTAGATGTGGAAATGAGGAGAGCGCTCTCCTTTTATAGGAAAAAGGATGCAACGGATGGCTAAGATTGAATGAAAGATGGAGGGCTAGGATCCCTCAGGATTGATGAGTTGTCAATGAGGTGGAGGACAAGTAGACTCCACATGGATTAGGGTTTTGACCATTCAAAGGGGGCAATATGCTCACACATGTGTGAGAAACCTTTGATGGTGACATGATCAATGAGGTGTGAGAAGCATGGCTTCTCACACATGTGTGAGACAACTTGATTCTCATGCAAGAGGACAAGTGTGCAAGAGGTGTGAGAAGGATGGCTTCTCACACATGTGAGAGACACCTTGACTCTCATGCAAGAGGACAAGTGTGCAAGAGACATGCAAGACATGGAGGATAAGGAAAGTGTGAACATCTCTCACACATGTGTGAGGATTCCTCACACATGTGTGAGAACACACTTAGGATTAAGAGGTGATTAGCTAGGATGATTATGCAAAGCAAGCATGATTAAGAAAGTGTGTAGGTTTAGAAAGGTGGGTTAGATATGATAGTGAGCTTAGGTGAGGGTTAAATGTAGAAGCCATGTGCTCAAATAGGATTAAATGCAATATTTAGTTCCTAGTGGGATTAGGAGGGAATTAATTAAGTAAATGACATACTTAATTAAAGTGAAAGGGGTTAGATGCAAGTGGGAATAGGTTAGGATTTAAATAAACCTTAGTTTATTTAAATCAAGTTAAGGAAAATGTAATTAAATAAATGCAAATTTATTTAATTAAAGGTAGGGGAATTAAATAAATAATAAATATTTATTTAATTGGTCACGAAATGGGTTTTGGACAATTTTAGGTGTCTACATTTTGCCCCTCTTTGATATAGCATTAGTAATGTTATATCAAAGAAAAATAAAATATAGTGGTTAGGAGGATAAGACTAGTAGCGTGATGCCCCAATCATGGAAGGATGAGGAAGGATGACGAGAGTGGAAGGGTATGCCCCCTTGAGAGGACATGTGGGTTAGGAGAACATGGATGTTCTCTCAAAATGCAAGGAAGATGGAAGGAAGTTATGCTGCAATGGTGTGAACAACCTAAGTTTTATATTGTATTTAACACTATGCACCAAGGTATGAGTTACCAAGATGACAATGTGTTAAGTACATGAAAATAGGGGTCTAATACAACCATATGCCTTATGAAACCATGATATGGAAGACCATGATCCCTGGGACAATAGGATGCAAAGACCATGATACATGCAAAAAATGCTAATGCATACAAGTAATCAAACAACCATGCACAAAAGACCAAAAGCAAACAACCATTTTGCCCGTAGTCAAGCTGAAAACCCATGAATGGATTGATTGATAATGATTGATTAAGGATGGCAAAGCTAATGCTAAGTGTAATGCACATCCAAGGATTGGGAAGGATTCATCCCATGATAATGATGTTTGAATATAATAAATGGATTATAAGCTAATTGGGTCAAAGTGATGAATCGATTAAGGATTGATGTTCAAGATTGCAAGATTAGATTGATTGAATTAGTATTGATTGCATAGGTGATTTGTTTTTTTTTTTTTTTTTTTTTTTTTTTGATTTTATGGCGGATAGAAGAATGAACGTGGATGAGATTGGAAGAATGATGTTGATAGGATGAAGAATGATGATAATAGAATAGAAATTGATGTGAAAGAATTAGAAGAATGAAAATTGATTGAATTAGAGGATAACTAAATGTGATTGAAGTGGAAGAATTAGATTGAATGAAGGTGGGATAGAATTGAATGGAACCAATGACAAGGGAGGGTCAAGGTATGGGAAATGGAGGAAAAGCAACGTGAGGTGGTGGATGACAGGAATAGTGAAAGGATATGAAGGGCCAAAGGATATGGTATCAAAAAAAAATGCGGGGCCAAGGATCATGTTTCGAAGGAGTCCAAATGCCCCATACCAAGGATGGGAAAATGGAAGGAAATGTGGTGGGAAAGGATGCATGAAAATGGATAGATGGCATGAAAGCTAGCATGTGGAGGAAGAGAAGGACGTGCTCTTCCAAAGCATGTATAAATCTTTTTTTGTTTTGCCTGTAGTAGTGATCACGAGCATGGGCATGAAAGGGGAATGGATAAGGGATATGGGAGGGAGTTTATGAAAAAGGAATGGGTAATGACATGAAGGATATGGATGAAGTGTGCAATATGAAGGGGATGGGATGGAAGGGATGACCAAGATCAAGGACATATGAAAAAATGATGGAAGTATGTAGGAGTATGGATGGAAAATGGATGGAAAATGGATGAAAATGAGAAGGACTATGGAATGCGAGATATGGATAACATGTCAAGATCAAATGCATGAAAGGATGATGGAAGCATGTAGGAAAATGTATGGATAACGAGAAAGGGATATGGAAAGTAAGCATGTGGATGGATGAATGGAAAGTGAAAGTCAAGATCAAAGATGGAAAATGATAATGAACAGTGGAGGGAAGCATGGAAGATATGCAAGGAAGAGTGGTATGGATGGAGCTTGCCTCCAGTGTAGAGTGCCAATGGAAGAGGAAGAGTGAATGGGTGGATAAGTGGAAGAGGAAGGAAATGGATACATGATAGGAGAATGAAGTGAGGACTCAAGCATCTATATATATGGATGGTATCCCTTGAATTTTTATTATTCCTTTTTTCTTTTTTATTTTCAAGGAATTTTGATTATTTTCTCATAGATGTTGGTAGGGTAGGGAAAAGAAGGATGAAGCATATTGGGGAATGGAGGAAAACAACTTATGAAAGGGTTCGGATTAAGGAGGTGGAGTGGGTGGGAGAAAGACATGGTTGATGGATGTTATGTTGGAAGACTTGTGAAGGAAGTGGAAAGATCTTCATTGGCACACACCTTGAAGAGTGATGGAAAGGAGGAAATTGTGGGGAATAGGTAGGAGAAAGTTTGAATTTTGGGATATAGGGACCCAAAATGGATGAAGGAGACAATGGATTTGGAATGGTGGATTTGGGTATATAAGGACCCAAAATGGATTTGGAAAGTGGAAGCGTGGATGGATTATGCATGAGGGAAGCCTTTGGATTTGCAAAATTGGATGTGATTTGGAATCTTTCCTTGAGATTCATTGCTACATTAAGTAGCTTTGGTATCCACAAATTTTTTGCGTTTTTGATTTTCAGCCTTTGTGGCTTTTTTATTTTGCTTTGGATCATATTTGTAATAACTATGGAATAAGAGAATAAAAATTAAGCAACTAACATCTATTCCTACATGATTATGCAAACCTCAAACTATGGAAGATAAACATGTAACATAAAGACAACATGAAATTACAATGACTCAAACTACTAATGCAAACCTCATGAAATCATAGTGTAGATGATTTCATTGTTGTGGGATGTGGTTTCTCACAAATCCAACAGCATAACAATGACGTAGATAGTAGATGTGGAAATGAGGAGAGGGCTCTCCTTTTATAGGAAAATGGATGCAATAGATTGCTAAGATTGAATGAAAGATGGAGGGCTAGGATCCCTCAGGATTGATGAGCTGTCAATGAGGTGGAGGACAAGTAGACTCCACATGGATTAGGGTTTTGACCATTCAAAGGGGGCAATATGCTCACACATGTGTGAGCAACCTTTGATGGTGACATGATCAATGAGGTGTGAGAAGCATGGCTTCTCACACATGTGTGAGACAACTTGATTCTCATGCAAGAGGACAAGTGTGCAAGAGGTGTGAGAAGGATGGCTTCTCACACATGTTAGAGACACCTTGACTCTCATGGAAGAGGAAAAGTGTGCAAGAGACATGCAAGACATGGAGGATAAGGAAAGTGTGAACATCTCTCACACATGTGTGAGGATTCCTCACACATGTGTGAGAACACACTTAGGATTAAGAGGTGATTAGCTAGGATGATTATGCAAAGCAAGCATGATTAAGGAAGTGGGTAGGTTTAGAAAGGTGGGTTAGATATGATAGTGAGGTTAGGTGAGGGTTAAATGTAGAAGCCATGTGCTCAAATAGGATTAAATGCAATATTTAATTCCTAGTGGGATTAGTAGGGAATTAATTAAGTAAATGACATACTTAATTAAAGTGAAAGGGGTTAGATGCAAGTGGGAATAGGTTAGGATTAAAATAAACCTTAGTTTATTTAAATCAAAGTAAGGAAAATGTAATTAAATAAATGAAAATTTATTTAATTAAAGGTAGGGGAATTAAATAAATAATAAATATTTATTTAATTGGTCACGAAATGGGATTTGGACAATTTTAGGTGTCTACAAACATATTTGGTATGCTACACCCACTAGCACCAAACCAATGTTCTTCCTTTTGAAAGAGAACAAAGATCTCAAGTGTGGTTCTTTATCACAAAAGAGTATTCCTCATCCATAGCCTTGTCCCAATTTGAGTGTCCTGTCACCTATGAAAAACTTTGTGGAGCATTCTAAATGGCATGACTCAAAAGTCCAGTGCCAGATGTCTAAGCATGGGTGTGACTAGAATTTGAAGGATCTCTTGCTATAGGTCTAGGTGCATCAATAGTATCACGAGCCCACTTGGGTACTCATGAAACACCAAGGGGGGGATCAGAGGAAGTGGATCATCATCAAGATCTTCATCAAAAGATAAATAATCTTGTAGAGAAGAAAAGGAAGTACTAGGTAGTAAGGGAGAAGCTGATGATGGAGGCTCCATCGAAGGATAACACTCATTAAATTGGACATCTCACCAAAACAAGACCTCTTTGGAATAAGGATCAAACAACCTATACACCTTCACATCCTCATAGTAGCCAAAAAATATGAGTGGTCATCTCTTCCTCTCCATGGCTTTTCTTTGTGCATCTAAAATAAATGCCCAAGCCTCACTACTAAAAATATGAAATGTAGAAACATCAGGCTTGACATGAGTCTACACCTACTTAGGAGTTAAATATCACAATGCCATATGAGGCATCCAATTATGAATATAGTTGGCACAATTGATAGCCTTAGCCCAAAAAGAAGGACTCGTATCTCGAGGTTGTATTATACAATTGGCCATCTCTCGTAATGCTTTGTTCTTTCTCTTGGCATCCCCATTTTGTTGAGGGGTATGGGAAACTATGAACTAATGATGTAAGCCATGCTTAGTGCAAAAATATTTGAAAGACTGATTCACATATTCCCTTCCATTTTTAGTGTGTATACACCTGACAAAAAGACTAGACTACTTTTCCATAAATGTCTTAAAGATTCAAAATGAATCAAAGATATCAGACTTGTACTCCAAAAAGTAAACCCATGTGAATCTAGAGAAGTCATCCATGAATGTAAGTACATATATGACACTTGGAAAAGATGGAGTGGGGAATGACATAAGATCACTGTGTGTCAACTCCAATTTTTCCTTAACAGGTGTGGATCTACTTATCAAAAAAGGATCTATGTGATGTTTTCTAAGTGCATAACCTTGAAAAACATCGTTAATACAAGAGATCTAAGGAAGCCCAGTCACTAGCTCCTGTGTACTCATTTATCATAGATATTTGTAGTTGACATGGCTAAAATGGTCGTGCCAAATTTTTCTCATTGTGTCTGCATTAGAAATAAGAGAAACACCTATAGAATTGGAGCTCTCAAAGCCATCAAACTAATATAGGTGAGACTGTAAATCAACACTCCCATTAGTAATAACCAAATCAGAATCATGGAGGTCTCAAATAACCACATCATGTGGTGAGAACTCAATTGTCTTACCAAAGCTAGAATGAAAAATCTGATAGATAAACAAGTGATTTGTAGAAATGGCTAGAACCAATAGAACATCATGTAGGGAACCATCCTCCAAAAGTATGGTGCCAAAACCTAAAACTGAAAGTTGTGTGGAGTCACTAGCTGTGATTTGTGTAGCAACACTCTGTGAAAGTGAGGTAACCAAATTAGGTGAGTGTTTCATATGGTGGGAAGCACTTTAAAAATGATCCAAGTAGCAGAAGAAGAAAAATCTTGTGTAGAAAGAGCATTCCCTTTTCCTAAAGGAGAAGGTGGTGGCTTCAGCGAAGTAATATTGTGTTGCTACATGGCCTCCTTTAAAGCCTCAAGATGTTTCCAACACCTAAAAATTGGATTTCCTTCCTTGCCACAAAAATTGCAAGGATCACGTGTAAACTTCTTAGTCTTTAAGGAAGACACACCAAATTTAGAAGATTTACCCTTTAGAGTGGATTTTGATGAATTTAATCTAGGAGATGGCTTGGAGGAACTCTCACTACTAGCTGAATCTATTTTGGGCTTCAATTTCTACTTTGGCTTCCCTATATATATTTGAGAAACCAATGCCTAGTTCTTTGATCCTATTAGAGTCCAACTGTGTAAGCTTGGTCTTCTCTCTAGTCAACCAATCACATAATACCTCAAATGTGGGCATGGTAAATCTAGGACCCAAAGCGTCCATAGTGGATTGGAAGGTAAAAGAGAAAATCTAAAAATTTCCTCAGAGCTTTGACAAAATCAAATAAATGCACTCCTTATCAGTCTTTACATTCCCACAATTGTGTAACAAAGATATCTATTGTTTAAACTTCATCAAAAAGTCTTTAATAGAGGGACAAGAATCAGGTACAAGTGATTCAAGCTCTTCCTTAATTTAATTTCCCCAAACTCATTGACTGTACCAAATAAGCCATCTAACAACTAAGTCCACATATCTTGAGGAGTAGTGCACCAATCAAGATGAAATTCCAAAATATAAGATACCTACAAAGCAATAAACCCCATGGCCTCATCTATCTCATTCTTATGTTGCATGACCTCAAAGGCTCTCTATAGATTTAGTTGCACCTCATCTAAACAAGACCACAATACGTTCGAATTGAGAAGTTGTGTCATTAGGGTTTTCCATGTGTGATAGTTATGTGGGATCAGAAGTGCTAGAGAAGAAGAGGTCTCAGCAATTTTTTCAAGAAGGTGTTTTTCTAAAATAGTTCTAGTGTATTGATGTAAATGACATAAACAAGCATATAAAACACCCCCCACAATGCAAAAAAATTAAACCCCAACAACTAGTAAGAACACTTAAACAATGAGAAGAGAAAAAAATTCAAATAAGAAACACATGTACCTTTGAAAAATTCTAATAAAAATAATAGAGAATATGGAAAGAGCTTGAAGATATCTTTCTAATGTTTCTTCCAAATTGAAAACTAGAGAAAAATTGAGCAATCTAGGCTCCACAGAATGTAAGAATAATCATCTAGATTTGAATGCAAAAACATGTACCATACTAGAAAAATTCACCAATAAAACTTGGACCAATGTTTCAGTCTCAGAATCATCTTTTTGACAATATCTCATTTTCCAAAAAATGCCTCTATATGCTCAAGATATCGCAAAAAAACCCCCAAGGTAGGTTTATAAGGCAAAAAAAATCAAAAACCCCTTTAAGCCCCAAAATTCAAGCCCCTTATGCACTCATGTGACTGCAAATAGGCGGGGTTGGGGTTGGTGCCCCGGTGGTGGTGCATGAGTAGTAGAGGTTGGCAAAGGGGGTGCTTGGGCAACATGTGGGTCAAGACTGAGCAAAGCAAGGGCAGGGGAATGCCCACGATGGCAAGGTGGCTACTGAGTGGTGGACTAGTGACATGGTATTTTAAATACTATGTGTAATTTTTTTTTAAATGCATTTTAAAAATTAATTAATTAAAAATTGCATCTATAATTCATACAGAGGGTTGTATAGGGCCTAGAAGCAAAAACAAACTTTTCCTTTCCTATCAACTGCGTTCAAAATCAAAGTGCCTTATATGGAAATATGGGTTTCGATGTGCTCTAAATCCAACTGTGGTGTCCATTTAGACTCAAAGTGCTCTGAATTTTAGAAAACCCCCTATTTTGATATTTTAAAAAACCAAAAAAATGCTAGATCTGATCCAACAAACCCTTATTCTTGTAATTTTTCAATAAACTTGAGAAAGTTGCATTAGATCCTACTTTGATACCATGAAGGATTTGATGAGAACAAATCTACATATCTAGTAGGATACTTACATGCAAGAACATGTCGTAGAGAAAAAAAAGACAAGAGAACGCAAGGGTTTGGCTTTGGAAATATGCAAGAATATATTATCAAACTAAGAGAATGAATGAAATATACAATTGATCAATCCTTATAGAAGGAGATTGTAAAACCTATAGGGAAACCCAAAGAGGTAAAAATGGGAATGCATGTGCATAAATGGAAATCTTATGTAGGGAGTAAAGGTAATTTAATAAATGAAATGAAATTAATCCTTTACTCTAACAGTCCCTTTTTATTATCTCTTGTGTGATAACCCTAAACATAATCCTGACCATAGATCTAAGGGTTAATCCAATGTCAAAACTTCTCTTGCAAGCTTCTGATAATATCAATCATACATGCCTCTAATAATCTTCTCCAATAGTATCGTATACACTTTGATAGCAACCCTTTTATTCCAATAGTAACTTTTCCTTAGTGATACCGATAATAAGCAACCTTAGACATTTTGGCATTAATGGAAAATATTTAGCTAGCGATCTCCATACAAATCCATGTAAAAGCCAACTAACTCTAACAATCTCCCCCTTTGGAATTGATGATAATAAAAAAAACTTATAAATTGTACTCTCAAATTAAAGTTACTCATTATAGTTGTATATACCAATATATACTAATATCCTCTGTTCTATTATGTACTCTTGTTACCTATGCCTTTATCTAGTTCTAATATCTTCACCATTCCTCATCTTCTCTTCATCATTTCTCATCTTCATCTTCTTCTTTATCTCTACCCCTTTTTATGGTAGTTAATGCCAATAAACATGACCAAATACAATAAAATTACATAGTGAAATTTTCATGATTATCTGCAATTTTCTTATAGTAGTTGCATATTTAGAACCAACAAGCTGTAATAGTATTTCTCATGTTTTCTTTAAAGCTTGAAGAGTGAGAATGTGCATGTGAAACTCTGTAGCCATATTCTGCATTCCATTCAATGTACTATATTTTGGTACCTATACACTATTTCATGATTCCAATAGACTTTGCTTCATCACATCAATTTGCAAGCTCAACATTCCTTGCAGCTCCAAAACTTTTGCAATCTCTTATCCTATTGCATTGTGATATATGTTTCTTTTTCAACTAACTCCTTAAGTTTCAATGAATATTTTATAATATTCACGGATGAGTCCAGTCTTTTGATAAGACAATTGTCTAACTCTGTGGTAAATATATCATGACTACACAAAGTGGTATATTCCCTTAATGTTGTGTTTACAATCACTTGTATTGCAACAATATCTTCTTGCAATTTCCCTTTTAAATTTATAAGCCTGGTTAATTTAATTTTGCTTCATTTTCTCTTCTAATTTTCTCACAGCTTCCTTTGCTAATTGTTCTTCTAGATTAGTTCATGCTAGCTCCATAGTGTTTAGATAAAATTACACTTGTCTTTGGACTAGTTTCTCTTTATCCACATTAAGATCTGACATAAGTCTTTCAAACATCTGTGTCTAGTCTTGTTCAAAACCTATCTCTTTATTCTATTTGATCTCCTTTGATCTATATCAATATTTAGATCTAAGGCTTTCTTGAATTCTAATATTTATTTCTTCAAAGTTAACACTTTTTTCCTTTGGTATGTCAAATTAGGGGTCATCACTAGGTGGATCATTACCTTCCTCCTCTCCTTCTTATTGCTTCCTCTTACCTTTAGTATCATTTTGTTCCATTCCTTTTTTGTAACCTTTCTTTCAATTTATCTTTATCTTTATCATCATCATCATCATTATCTTTTCCTTTGTCAGTTGTTCTCTCTTCTTTGATAGTTGTTGGAATAGATACACTAGATCCTTGGGTTTGAGTGTTTTCACTCTTCCCCTATGTTTGTTGAGATCCAAAGTCCTTTGATTTACTCCCTACATCACCACTATATTTCTATTCACTTATATTGCCTTTACTAAATATTGGTGCTTCTGGTGTTGGTGTCAAGTGCTACTTTTCAACGGTTGTCTAAATCTTCTCTTCTTGCCTGCTCATAGCGCTCAATACTTCCTTTATAGATATCATTGATTAAGTATTTAGGTCATGATATGATAGACCTAAACTACTAAATGACACAATTTCATGATGTCTTTCTATAGCCTTGAAAGATATATCCACTCCACTTTGTGTAATATTAGTTGTAGTCTTTGTGCTTGTATCACCCTTAGAATCATATCCTCCTTGTTTGTTGGAAATGTCTTCAATGGTATCCTATCTTTCCTCAAATTTATTCTTGGTTTCTATGGTGTATGTTTTATGTAACTTACTAATAGTGAATACATCATTAACATTTGATGGTTCTTCCTCTTCATAGGCTTGATTTTTCTACTTCCACAGATCTTTAATCCATACTTCTCTAATATTTTGAATCAAATAGGTTCTTCATCTACTAATACCATAGCAATCAATATATTTATTCTAAATTCCTTGATATTTATCCATCCAAACTTCTATATCATTAACTAATAGATCAGGATGTAGTTCCTTAAGTATTTGCTTTCTTAGCTCTTCTATTCTCTGATTCACATAATACCATCATGTAAGTAAGTGCAGTAGTGCATCCTTCACATCTCCAGGATATTTTCATGCTTCTTTGAAATTATTTATAATCAAATCATCAATCATTTTCTTGTCTTCTTCAATTAGATCAAGAAAGGAGTTAGGTTCCATTCCCAACTAAACTTGTGTTAGTAATATACTTTGCTAACTCCTAAGGTTCGAAGGTATCTCATACATTATCTTACTTGATTTCCTACCCCATGAATTCACTTCCTTCTATAATTCAACTTGTGAATTCTTCGATATGGGTGGAGTTCAAATTGACTCCATGTAAACCTTCCATATGCAACAATAGGTTGGGTCTTCCTTCTCTTGAATATTTTATCCTTGTTAGTTTTGATCACTCTATCTTCAATGGCTTCACTAGGTGTAATCACCTTAATTTATTCTCCACTACCTTCTTCCTCATGTTTAAAAATGGTAACAATATCCTTCTCAGTAGGTTGATTATCTATATCTTTTTCCTTCCTTATCAGTGTCGATAACTGAAGTGTTGACGTCACTTTTATGGCTTCTTGTACTAATAGGATGCTAGATCTCTCATATATTATATCATATTTCTTCCTCATCTTTTATTCTTTATTGACTACTAGGGCCTTTGAAGCTTTTCTATTGAAAACCTCTTCATAAGTCCCAAACCATGCAATTGAGGTATTCTTTGGTAAGCTTAGTATATAGTTAACATAGCTGACCATATCCTTTTCTAAAACCTCATTATCCAAATAAGGAACCTAAGAATTTTTTGGCTCCACTAGTTGAATCTTGCAATTTTCAATGTCAACAAAAAAAACATAAAGAGTATTTATACATTTCCACTATGGCACCCAAAATCTAATAATGCTCTTACATTCTCAATTGAAATTCTTTGAAGTAGCTCTACAAAATTTTCTTGATCTCTTCTCCTAACTTCTCAACATACATGCTAAGTTGATAAATAATGGCTCTATTCTCATTCCATCCTACACTCCTATTTCAGGGAAAAACTTCTTAACATAAGAATAGATACATACAAGTAGAGCTCCATATTTTGCATCTTGTTGTTGGTCATTCTTCAATCATTCCATATTTACACTTAATCGATTAACAATATTACTTGATAAATCATATGTTTTACCCTATGTGGCAATATAATGTATTGCTTGGATGGTTGTTCCTGGCAAACTATTGGGGCAGCTCAATTGATATATTTTATATCCAACTATCATAGCAGAAAATCTTGTTCCTTCATGTTTTACCTTGTCTACCATCTTTTTTATCTACCTCAACTCATTCATGTTACTTACTCTTAATGAACACTCCTTTCCTTGTATTGATAGGCCTATGACTTTGCTGATGATTTCCTTCATAATCTTTACTAGTTTTTCCATATCTAGCCAAAGTGCTTTGCCACACACTCAGCTCAATACAAATTGAATCCATCATTAGAAAAAACTTTTTGCATGTGCACCATATGTGTAAGGCCTTGTGCTTCTAGATTCTTGTAATAATCTTTCTGTTATCCATCTACACACAATACCTTCTTATACATTTCTTCAATTCCTACATTACCCAATACCATAATCTTGTTATGGATGAAATTGGTGATATCCTCAGTTAGTATTATTTTTAGTGGTAGAGATGATCGAGCTCCAACATTATCTCATATGCTTGAATCCACTAGATAAACTCCACATTTTGTCTTTGGTCTCTCATTGATGCTCATGAAAAATGGTGTCTTGACCACATCTACCATTTCTTCAAAAAAAATCTTTCTTAACGTATACGAAAAAAATAATTTTCCTACTAGAAATGTTAGGGCATGATTCACTCTATGCAGTCTCTTGTCTTTTAACACTTAATCACTTCAATGTTCTTTTTACATGCAGTAAATTTTAAGAAGAAATGTATCAAATGAGTTACCTTATGTGTGTACTTATAATCTAAAAAGTAAGCAAAAGGTTAATTATGTAATTAATGCATTTACAACAATAAATTTTCTCCAATAGTCTTCAAACCAATGGAGTTTTCCTTTTTCTTTACTGATAGCATTATGCTTCTTACCCTTCACACTTCTTTACCTTGTCAAGGATGCAATAAAAGTTTACCATTATTAACTGTCCTTGAGTAATACTCCTACTGTCTTAGTTTGATGGCAATCCTCCTTGACTTGATATTGGTGAATTGTTGTCAAATACACTCTTGTTTTCCTTTTTGATCCATGCGTCTAACATTGTTCTTTAGTGTTCTAGTACCCATAGATTTCCTATCCATAGTTTGTCAGTATCTACATACTTGTATTGTAGACCATATTTATGAAAAACATAATATGGTATACTATTTAATTATGTGCTTGTTTTTGCATTTGTATACCTACATTCTCTTTCCATGTGTCCACATTTTCCACAATTATTACATTGTATATTTCTTCATTTTCTTGTTGGTGACATTCCATTTTTGCAATGTTCAACTTTGTGTCTAAATGTATTGCAAGTGTAACAGTGACTTGTAAACCTTCTTTCAGTTGAAGTGTTTGATGCTCTCATTTTACAGTCTCTAATTTTGTGTTTGAATTATAATAGTTGTAGTAGAAACCATTAAAGGATGTTTTTGATGATCTACTTCTTAACAAATTTTTTTCATGTCAGGGCTTTCCATAATTGTAGAATGTAGGTTTCCTATATTAATTATTAATTGGTTGAAATGTCTTTTTTTGTGACTAATTAGGATGATTCACCAATTTCAAATTGATTATTGTCGATATAGCCAAGTCTAGTTATCTCCTAATGTCCTTTGCCATTTTAATTGTTCACCAATTCTTCATACTTAGATCAAACTTGGTAAGTTTTTCATTAACCTCTTGTTCTATCTTTAGTTCATTTTCTAGGTCTTCTACTTCCTTTCTTAACTTCTCATTTTAGCAAGGATTTATTAGTTTTCCTCATTTGTATCACTCATGTAACCATTTAGTGTATTGTTTTCATGTTGTAGTTGTAGGATGACATTGTCCATCTCTTTAATTCCTTTTATTTTTACATTTTTCTTATTTTCTTCTAGTTTTCCTTTTTCATCTTCAATGGACTTCATTTTTCCTAACAGTACAATCATTCTTAAAGCTTGACTTTCAAGTTCCCTTTTTTCTTGTTGTAGATTCTCCTCCAAGATAGTGTTTCAATCTAATAGATTAGCTACTAGAACATCAATTTCTTCACAACTTGTACTATTTTTGGAAACTTCTTCATGATCCTCAATACTTATTTGCAATCTTTCTAATAGTTCCTTCCTCTTTGTGAATGAAACCTTCAATTTATGCTTTAGTTCATCATTTTGGGCTATGGTTTCATTTAGGGCTTCTTCGAGTTTTTTTTTTCCTTCTTGTGCCTTTCTATTTTCAAGATTTACACTCAAGTTATCAAACTTCTTTCAAGAGATCTAAGCTCTGATATCAATTATTAATTACAGGTAGGAAAGGTAAGTACTGAGGGGGTGGCGGATGAATTAGTACTTAAGAAACTTTTTCATTTCTCTTTGTTTTAACTAATAATCAATTCTAACATTAGTTTGATAACTCATATATATAACCAATAACGTAATCATCAACCATTAACAAATATGGTGAATGAAAGTGAATAACAATTCATGAAAGAAATCAACACACACATACACAACACATAGATTTGGTATCGCAGAAAAGCCTTGGTTAGAGGGAAAAATTGCAGTGAGGATGGAACTAACAAATGTTTCACTGCTATCAAAAATATTTTCCAATCAACCATACAATAGTGTTTCCTTCTAAGAAACTCACCCTATAAGAAGTGATTGATATAGTGTTAATTGTATCATTAGATTGTTAAGACTACTCAGTTATGAGATTTAATCATGTCTGTCTAGGCATTCATCTTGTTAAAGGATTTGGAAAAAGTTCATACCCAAACTTAACTATCCTCTGAAAGACTTTACAAATCTTGTATAAAACTAATTAAGTATTTGTACAAGATAACTTGACCTATTCAGTGCTTCTCCCTTAAGCTTATTAGATCCACTAGTTCCTCTATCCTTTCACTATGATACTATCTATTGTTCTCCTAGTTCAGTGTTCTTTCTTTTCTTTCTTTTATCCTCTATATCTAAGTCTCTTTTTATTATCTCTTGTGTGATAACCCTCAACATAATCCCAACCATAAATCTTAGGGTTAATCCACTATCAAAACTTCTCTTGCAAGATTCCAATAATATCAATCATATACTCCTCTAATAATCTTCTCTAGTAATATCTTATAAACTTTGATAGAAACTGTTCTATTCTAATAGAAATTTTTGAAAGGGATCTTTGGTGATCTGGGGCTTATGAAGAAGGACATTAGTAGTTTGCAATAGTAGATGCAAGAAATTTTAAGAGAATTTGACCAACTCAACAAAACTACTAGAGGTGAGAGAACTCTAGGACAACATATTGTAAACTTTCTGAGGTGATTGGTAATGCTGAAGAGGTTAAGAATCTTATGAAACATGTTCCACCCCTCGAAGCCAAGAATAAAGCTCTAGATCAATTAATTAAATATTTCCAAAAAAAGTTGGATGGTCTGGATAACAAAGTGGTTAATATGGAGAAGATGGTTAAGAAACTAACAAATCAAAATTGTTCTATTTTGAAGACTATGGCAGACAACATCAACACTCTCCTGAATAAATTTGAACAAAAGAAAGGTCAAGGTTCCAAGGAAGTGAAAGATGATCAAGGACCTATCAAGCACACCAGGGCCAACTCGAAAATGACAGAGGGTGTCAAAGCCAAAGAAATGGATGATTTTAAGGCTTCTACAAAAAACATGAATATCCTTGCAGACTAGGCAGTGGATCTACTGAAGACCCTATAGTTAGTTTTGTGATGTCTTTTTGCTTTCCTTTTGCTGTCTTTTCTAGCTTGTTATTTTTAGCTACTTGTTTTAGCTTGTTCTGCTCTTGGTGTTGATGCACAATTCTTCTAGATTTCTTAGCTTTTATTTTCTTACTACTATGTCAAAGGTTTCGCATCCTTTAAAACTTGTTTTTACTTAATCAAAACTCTTCTATTCTGATAGTAGCTTTTCCTTAGAGATATCGATAAAAAATAACCTTAGAAATTTTGACATCAATGACAAATCTTTAGCTAGTGATCTACATACAACTCCATGCAAATGTCAATTAACTTCAACACTTGCATGGGGGGAATATTGTGATTATGATTGGAGTTTGATTTTATGATTTAGATTATGATTAGAATGAGGGAGTTTGAGATTCAAATTTTAATGGATAAGGTTGTGATTTTGATAGGAATTTTTTTAGATGAGCTTACTTTCAATTACTCCTTAGCTTATTTTGGTTTTGATAGAGGGTTGGGAAGAATGGATTAGAATTAAGCTAGGTTGATAGGAGTTGATAAAAAATTGATTGCATTATCAATTTTGATGCACGACTAATTTTAATTACATAAAAGGTTTGAATTATAGGGGGATGAATTTAACCAAGAATTAGATTAGATGATGAAAAGAATTAGCATTGACATGAAATTAAGTTTAGGTTAATGAGGTTAACTTTTAAGTTAAATTATTGGGGGTAGATGATTTATGGATAATAACCTTTAGTTTCTAATTTTATTTTATGGATTCTAATTAGCACATAATGGTTTGATCAAATTTTTGTTTTAAATATAAATATTTGGAAGTGAAACTAGACAAGATCTTAGTTGACTCAATTTATGGTTTTGATTTGAATTCTTTATCAAGGATAAGTTCCTGAGAAACTAGTTGAGATTGGATTAAATTTGGACTAAGGATTACCTTTGATTGTTATACTTTAAAATAGTTTTAATAAATTGGCATGAAACATGGCAATGTTTAAGTTTTTGTGTTGTTATTTCCATAAAGATCCAAATTCCATTAGGGACGAGTCCCCTTATTCATTACCTCATTGATTCTTATATTCGAACAAAAGTGTGTACTCACATCTCTCTCTAAATATTGTCTTGAGAAATCTATGATTGTAGAGCAGTGATTGAACTAAGAGCTTGACATCAAATTGAATTAACTTGGAATATGGAAATATATATTAAACACGGTTTTCCCATAGGGAGAAATATTATATTTGAAAAAATAATGGCTTTCACATAATATGGTGTAGACACTTAAAATTGTCCTAAACACTATATTAATTCATTTAATATTTTATTTGACATTATAGTTAATTATTTAATAATTAATTATATTTTTCATATTCTTCTATTTATTTAATTAAATTTATTTGATTAAATAGGTTCACTTTCCTAATGTATTTAAATTTAATTTAAATACTTCCATTCCTAATGTATTAAATTTATTTAATGCATGATGCTCCATAAATCCCCTATTATATAAATCTTATCTATTTAATTCCCTCCATTTCCATTAAATTCTCTAAACCTATTATTAAACTAAATCCTATTTAATTTATCTTAAACCTATCCTAAAACCTAGTCTACACCCATCACTTTCATCCTTCTAAACCTACCCACTACTTAATCCCACTTATTTTCCTAAACACCTTACTAAACCCCTTTTAGTTCCTAAGTGTGTGCTCACACGTGTATGAGGAACCCTCACACTTCTCACACCTCTCACACCTTCCACACTTCTTACACCTTTGTCCCCCACTCCTTCCTTCAAGTTTTCTCTCACATGTGTGAGCAAACTTTGAATGTTGACGCTTGCATGACTTGTCTCCATGTCTCCCTTGTGGCACCTATGTGGATGCCACATAGATGCCACCTCACCAAGGCCTCTCTCAAGCCTATAAATAGAGCCCTTATCTCAAGCGGTTTCCATCTCCCTCATTTGCATTGTTATCATGCTAGTTTATTGTTAGAGCTTTTAGTGATTTCTAGAGTTGCATTTGTTACTAACCTTTGGTAGTTGTTAGATTTTCATCTCATTTGCATTGTTAGCTTAGTTTGTTTCTTGCATTTCCATACTCATATCCTTTGAATGCTCTCAAGCATGGTTGATTCCATAGTCATTGTTTGAAGCATTCTCCACTCATTTAGCATAGTATCATTTTCACATTCTATTTCATATCAAGGGATTCAAATAGTTGTGTTTTGGGAGAACACACCATATTCCTCCAATCTAAAGCACACCAATAGGGCCTCTCATGGGTGCCTTTGTTGAACTACTTTGAGGTTGCATGAGGACTTTTCTTTTTGGTTGCATTGAGTTGGAAAACTCAAGCATAGTATTAGTTGTGTTTTGTTTGATTTTGAATATTTGATATACCCATACAACTAACGTGTGCTTATTTACTCTTGCTCCCAATAAGTTAGGTTTTCTTGCATACATATGGTATATAAGATTATGCTTTATTGATAAGAATGTGGGATATCATAATCCTTTTGTAAGAGTATTTGGTTATGATACTTTCAAAGATGAATTTTGATTTCAAAGGGTTGATGTTGCACAAGTTTAATTTATGTATTCAAATTCTTCTATTAGATTTTATATGAAAGCACTCCAAACACATTATCATTCTTTATTAGTTAGGTAGAAGCGTTAATTGTGTACTCACTAATATTGTTGTGATGTAGAGCCTAATAAGACTTAGAAGTTTATTCTACATAGTTTTCCCTTAGATTATTTCTATGATGATTTAGGGGTAGTGTCCCTTGTGGGTTCCCCTTTGATTTTCCTCTTGATTTCCAATGATTTCCACAATTACTTCCTCTTTCACTTGTTATGCCTCTGCATTATGTGTTCAAAGCACTTCCTAATGTAGATCCACCTGAGGTTTTCCTATGAGTTTCCTTACTCCGAATAACACTAATCACATCATCAAATTTTAGGGTATTAGATCTAGAAACATAATTACTCACAACCATTACCAAACCATTCCAACTTTTAGGAAAAGAACACAAAATTAAGAGAGCCCTAATTTCATCATCAGAATCAACATTTACATAAGATAATTGAGTAGTAACTATATTAAACTCATTTAAATGATCTGCAACAGATCCACCTTTTGTCATCTTCATATCAAATAAATGCTTCATGAGAAATACCTTGTTTAAAGAAGAGGGCTTTTCATATAGTTTTTCTAGGGTTTGCATCAACTCTTTTGTCAAATTCTCTTTTGTAATATTAAATATCATCAATTATGCCGGGCATAATCAAATACTTCCAAGTTCCTTTTTATCAAAAAATTTTCACTCCTCATCTATCAACATTCCTTTCCTTCCAACAACCACTATAAATCCTTCTGATAAAGATAGTCCTCCATTTGTATTTTTCATAATTGAAAGCGTTACCCATTAAACTTCTCAACCTTCAGCTTACCCTCCTCCATCATCACTCCCACTCAACTGTGAGACCTTCCTCTAGAGGATAGTAAAAAAAGAAAGACTACAGTTAGGACTAAAAATAAAATGCCAACAATTTGACTCGGATACCACTTGTTAGGATTAACCATAGGCATAAATAAAAATTACATGCATGTATATAACTAATATCAAAAAATAATAAATCATATAGGAGAGAACACAAGACACAAGGATTTAATGTGGTTCACCCAATCCCTGGGTTATGTCCCACAACATCAAGTCCAATATTATTATTATCTAGTGATTACAATCTACAATCCCTTACAACTCAATACCGTTGCAAGAAGCTACAATATCATAATACATTATGAAATCCCTAACCCTAAGCATTTTTATACAAGCTTTTTCAACTTTCAAAATTAGGGCTAGAATAAGTCATCCAATGGAAAAATAACAACCAATGCCTTTTACAATAGTAGAGTCATTTTTGGCTTCGAGGGTGTATATTGTTAGGGATTTCATAATGAATTACATTATCATGCCAACCAATTTGTGGATAGAAAGAGAATGCACATATCACGTTATTATCTTTATACCCCTTATCATTGAGGCTTAGACCTGTTAGGAATAAGGTTTCTCAACCTTGTATAATTCCTATTCTTATTATTATTTGTTTTGTAAAATGTATTTTTGCAAATAATATGTAATGTGAGTGTACATGTCTAGTTGGCATGTTGATCACTTACATGTGTCGGCATCTTGAAGTGTGTGAAGGAGATCATGGCTGAAATGGTTATGATGGATTCCTATGACGCGTACGAGCTATTTAAGGAATATGCTATGATAGGTGTAAGAGCATCTTATGACATGAGGCCTATTTGGGCGCCCAAGAAAGAGTGGTTGGTGTGTGTAAGAGAATATGCCAAAAATAGGTTGGTATGACGGATTCCCTTACACTTCTCTTGTGATCGCTTTTTTTGGCAGATTCTATGACAAGCTGTCATTGCCTATTCAAGGGATGGACGCCCTTTTCTTGGTATGGGATGTACATGTGGCATTGTGCATGTTTCTTGGTGGTTGAGCCATGAAAAATGCCCAATTTCTTTGTGGGTATTTTATTGGGTCTTAAGATGTTCATTGCATGTTGTAATGCAGTAGAGTGATAGATGAAAGTTTGCAGGTACTGAGGTGCTGCTGGAATTTTCTATCATTGATGTTGAACTTGCATTGCAAGTGTATTGTAATCTTGTGTTGAAGATAATACATTGTGCAGGTTCTGGAGGGGTGGGGTTGTTTTACCGAAAGGTTTTTCCCCACCGGAAAATCTTTGTGTTATGTGTTTCTTTCTCTATCTATTTTATGTATGCATGGCTGGTTGCTATAATGTTGTTTACATGATATTGAATCTGTAAGTGTAGAAGAATTTAAAAAGGATTTGCACCATGCTTTCCTTATGAGATTAGTGTAGGAAGTTGTTTCCGCACCTGAGTTTCCTTACAAGTGGTATCAGAGCTTGATCAACTTTTGATCCTAGTTGTTGGGTAGGGTTTTTTGAGCTAATCTCAAGTTGAGTGGGAGTCTTGTGCAGAGCATCCTGAATCTTATTTGCAGATTGAGATGGCGAGTTCATCATATGGAAGAATGGAGGTGGAGAAATTTAATGGCACTAATTTTGAGTTGTGGAAACTCAAGATGGAAGACATGTTGATAGATCATGACCTATGGGAAGCAACTACAACTGCTACAAGACCAGCAACTATAACTCAAGCAGATTGGGATATCAAAGATCATAAAACTAAGGGTCTCATAAGAGTCTTTTTAACTGATGTAGTCCTTCTGAATGTTCTAGATGAGAAAACTGCATATAGTTTGTGGGAAAGACTTGGGGCTGTGTATCAGGCCAAATCTCTGGTGAACAAGTTGTTCTTGAGGAAGAAGTTGTATTCTCTGCGAATGGAGGAAGGTGGATCCTTAACGGATCATTTAAATGTATTTAATCTGCTGGCTGCATAGTTGACATCTGTTGGTGTCAAGTTAGAGGAGGAGGATCGTTGCTACACACTTTTGTGTTCTTTACCGGATTCATGGGACCATCTTGTGATAGCTCTCAGAAGCACATTAGTCACTTTCAAAATGGATGATGTGGTGTCTTCGCTGCTATCAAAAGAGATGCAGAGAAAGGCTTCCGTTTCAGAAAAAGAAGCCCTTGCTATTCGTGGGAGATCCACGGAAAGAGGAAAGAAAAATGACAATAAGTCTGACAATAAGGGTAGATCCAAATCCCGTGGGAAGTCAAAGACCTCCAATAAGTCCAAGGCAAAATGTTGGAACTGTAAAAATACTGGGCACTTCCGTAAAGACTGTAAAGAGCCTAAGAAGAAGAAGAAAGCCTCAAATTTTGGTTCTGAAAAATCTCAAGAAGATGGCGATGCATTCATCGTAGCTTTGGCAGCCCATGCATCTGATGATGTGTGGTTGGTTGACTCGGGTGCATCTTTTCACATGACCTCTCATCGAAACTTGTTCTCAAGATATGAAGAGTTCGATGGTGGAAAGGTGTACTTGGGTGATGATTCTCACCTGAAGATAGTTGGACGTGGAAGGGTCACTATCAAATTTCCTGATGGACGAGTAAAGGGAATCAATGGAGTTATGCACATTCTAGGTCTAGCATGAAACCTATTATCTGTAAGTATGTTGAACGATGTAGGTGTGCAAGTTGTTTTTTCGAAAGAAGGATGTAAGATGATTAGAGGATCGATGGTGCTTGCTAAGGGTACTAGGAGAGGTACTTTGTTTTAGCTAGATGCATGTATTCCTCTATGTAACAGTTCTTCATCCTCACCATCTGAACAAGCAGTGAAGAATTCTGTGGTTATAGGTTCCGATGGCAATGCAAACACTTTGGAAGGAAAGCTTCCTGCAGAAAAGACAATGTTGTGGCATATGAGACTTGGCCACATTGGTGAGAAGGGTCTCAGAACCCTGAAAAACAAAAATCTCATTGAGGGGTTAAATGATTGCAATCTCGAGTTTGACTTCTGTGAACACTGTGTATATGGTAAACAAAATCATGTTCAGTTTTACTCTAGTTCTCACAAATCTTCTAATGTTTTGGATCTTATTCATTCTGATGTATTTGATCCTGTAAAAGTTCCTTCGATCTCCAAGTCTGTATTTTTTGTATCTTTCATAGATGATTATAGTAGAAGGACATGGATTTATTTCCTTAAAAGTAAGACACAAGTCTTTAGTCGATTCAAGGAATTTAAAGCCCTTGTAGAGAATCAGACTAGTAAGAAGATTAAGTGTGTGAGAACTAACAATGGTGGTGAGTTTTGCTCAGCAAAGTTTGAACAGTTCTGTAAAGAACAAGGTATCGAGAGGTATAAGACAACTCCTTATACCCCGAAGCAAAATGGAGTTGCAAAGAGAATGAACAGGACACTGATGGAGAAGGCTAGGAGTATGCTTAGTGGAGCTGGTTTAGAACAAAGGTTTTGGGGTGAAGCTGTGGCCACTGCTTGCTATCTGGTTAACAGATCTCCTACATCAGCTCTTGTTGGTAAGACACCCATGGAGGTGTGGTCTGGTTAGAAGCCTTCAATCAGACATCTTCATGTTTTTGGTTATGAAGCTTATGCATACATTCCAAAGGAGAAAAGATCTAAGTTGGAAATCAAAGCTGTTAAATGTATTTTCATCAGGTACAGTACTAGTGTGAAAGGATACAAGCTTTGGGATCCTGTGACTAGCAAGGTGTTGTATAGCAGAAATGTTATTTTTAGAGAGCTAACATCTTCTCCTATTATGCTACAACCAGATGAAAAAGAAAAGAAAAAAGATGTTGTTCAGTTGCCTCCTACCCCTGAGAAGACTGAACAAAGAGACCATGTTGGGTCTAATGATGAGGAGAGCTCTAGCAGCTCTGATAGTTCAGAAGAAGAGGAAGAACAACCTCAACCTCAGCCCTTGAGGAGATCCATGAGAGAAAGAAAGCAACCAGAAAGGTTTGGTTATTCTATGTTAGATTCCAGTTGTGCTTTTACTTTGATTACTAACACTGATGAGCCTAGATCTGTGAAAGAGGCTTTGGGCATGGAAGATCCAGGTTCCTGGATTAAGGCTATGGATGATGAGATGGCTTCATTAGAGAAAAAAAAAACATGGAACCTTGTACCTTTGCCTAAAGGGAGAAAACTTGTTGGCTATAAATGGGTGTTCAAGAAGAAATTCTGTGCAGATGACAGTGTTGAAAGGTACAAAGCTAGATTGGTTGCAAAGGGGTATTCACAGGTAGAAGGAATAGATTATGGTGAAATATTCTCTCCTGTTTCAAAGTTGACATCCATTAGATTTCTGTTATCTCTTGCTACATCATATGATTTAGAGATAGAACAGATGGATGTGAAGATAGCTTTCCTTCATGGTGATTTGGAGGAAGAGATTTATATGTCACAGCCTGAGCACTACATTGTTAAAGGTAAAGAATCCTTTGTTTGCAGATTGAAGAAATCTCTATATGGTTTGAAGCAATCTCCTAGGATGTGGTACCTTAAGTTTGATGCCTTTGTGTTGTCAATTGGATTTGTAAGATTGAAATCAGATCATTGTGTTTATTTCAGAGTTGAAAATGATCGCCTTCTTATTGTTGCATTATATGTTGATGATATGTTGCTATTTGGGAAGGGTAAGGGTATGATTTCTAATTTTAAATCTCAGTTGTCAGCATAGTTTGAGATGAAAGATCTTGGGGCAGCGAGGTATATCTTGGGTATGGAAATCAGTAGAGACAGGTCTAATAGAAAACTTTGGTTGAGTCAGAGTAAGTATGTGAAGTCTGTGTTGGACAGGTTCAGCATGGCAGATTGTAGACCACTATGTGTTCCTATTTCTGTGGGAACAAAGCTATCTGTAGATGATTGTCCAAAATCTCCTAGTGAGGTGGAGGACATGAGTAGAGTACCTTATGCTAGTGCAGTTGGCAGTCTTATGTATGCTATGGTCTGTACTAGACCAGACATTGCCCAAGTAGTGGGAGTCCTGAGTCGATTTATGGCTAATCCTGGACGGATACATTGGGATGCAGTTAAGCGAGTATTCAGATATTTGAGGGGTACATCAGATTACTCCATATGTTATCATGGTAACTCTTCTAGATCTCTGCATTCAGTTTGTATTCATGGGTTTGTGGATTCAGATTGGGCAGGTGATATTGATCGCAGGAGATCCACCAGTGGTTATGTGTTCACTATGTTTGGTGGTGCCATCAGTTGGATGAGTAAGCGACAACCTGTGGTTGCTTTGTCCACTACAAAAGCTGAGTACATGGCTGCTACTCATGCTTGTAAGGAAGCCATTTGGCTTAAGAGATTGTGTTCTGATGTTGGTGTTGATGCAGAACAGATTACTATTTGGTGTGACAGTCAGAGTGCTATTTGCCTTGCAAAGAATCCAACTTTCCATGCCAGAACGAAGCACATTGATGTGCAGTTTCACTTTGTGAGAGATATGGTCGAAGATGGAAAGGTAAATTTGGAGAAGGTAGATACTGTGAAGAATGTTGCAGATGCATTAACGAAACCAGTGGGCACTGAGAAGTTCAGATGGTGTTCGGAGTCTATGGGCCTTTCGGCCTATAGCGGTTAGTTCATGTTATGTTCCTGTTGCTCTTACAAGGTGTTCGACAAGTGGGAGAATGTTAGGAATAAGGTGTCTCAACCTTGTATAATTCCTATTCTTATTATTATTTGTTTTGTAAAATGTATTTTTGCAAATAATATGTAATGTGAGTGTACATGTCTAGTTGGCATGTTGATCACTTACATGTGTCGGCATCTTGAAGTGTGTGAAGGAGATCATGGCTGAAATGGTTATGACGGATTCCTATGACGCGTAAGAGCTATTTAAGGAATATGCTATGACAGGTGTAAGAGCATCTTATGACATGAGGCCTATTTGGGCACCCAAGAAAGAGTGGTTGGTGTGTGTAAGAGAATATGCCAAAAATAGGTTGGTATGACGGATTCCCTTACACTTCTCTTGTGATCGCTATTTTTGGCGGATTCTATGACAAGTTGTCATTGCCTATTCAAGGGATGGACGCCCTTTTCTTGGTATGGGATGTACATGTGGCATTGTGCATGTTTCTTGGTGGTTGAGCCATGAAAAATGCCCAATTTCTTTGTGCGTATTTTATTGGGTCTTAAGATGTTCATTGCATGTTGTAATGCAGTAGAGTGATAGATGAAAGTTTGCAGGTACTGAGGTGCTGCTGGAATTTTCTATCATTGATGTTGAACTTGCATTGCAAGTGTATTGTAATCTTGTGTTGAAGATAATACATTGTGTAGGTTCTGGAGGGGTGGGGTTGTTTTACCGAAAGGTTTTTCCCCACCGGCAAATCTTTGTGTTATGTGTTTCTTTCTCTATCTATTTTCTGTATGCATGGCTGGTTGCTATAATGTTGTTTACATGATATTGAATCTGTAAGTGTAGAAGAATTTAAAAAGGATTTGCACCATACTTTCCTTATGAGATTAGTGTAGGAAGCTGTTTTCGCACCTGAGTTTCCTTACAATACCTTCCTCATAAAGGGATTTGTTTCTACAACTTAAAGAATATTATTACAGCCCACCAAAATAAATGATGGTTGATAGGTCCTCTCTAGGATTTAAAAATATCATCTATATATTACAAGAGTTTACAAGGTCTAGATTTTTGAACTGTATCCCATGTAAAAGAATGTGAATTAAGTGGAAATGAATTTTAATTCACCTCAACATGTATTGAAAACCTGTTTCAAAAACGACGTGACTCCTTTAAGGTATAAATTCTACTCTTACCTCATTCTATACTATATCATAGCACATGGTTTAGGAAATTCCCTCAAGTGTTGTGATCCTTAAGAAAGCCTATTAATTTGAAAGAAAGACAATTGTTTAAATTAGTTCCCAAGATCACCGTGTAGTAAAAATGAAGAACATGTGCAATTTTTTTTCATATATTAACACAACAAAAGAAAACATGAAATCAAGTCTAACCTCTGAGTTCATAAGTGCTCAAAATTTCTCACATAAATAGAAACTAAGTTTTATTTTCTATCAATTCATACAAAAAAAGTGTGACAAAACTAGTTCTTAAAAGAGAATATTTAATAGTTGTTCTATAAGAAACATGCTAGTAGTTTCAGATATATGAGTTTTGACAAGTTATTTTTATAAGAAAGATATTAGAAAATAAAATTTAAGCCTCTAAAAAATAGAAATAAATATTATTGCACACAAAATGTAGGCTACTACAATGTATCAAATCTAACTTTTATATCTGATAGCTGTGTGTGATTGAGAAATTTAAAAAAAAAAGAATTTCAATAATAATACCTAAATTTTGAGCTAAAATATTTGAAAACTACTTCTACTAAGCGAGATGTAATGAGATAGCTTTCAAGTGCATGTAAAAGAACACAACATTGAGATATGAGGGGGAATATTTATGTAAATTTGATTAAAGTGTGTTAGTTTAATGCCTAAAAGGAAAGAGATCTAAGTTTTGTACTTAGGGTCTAACTGCATAGGTAACTATGTTTTGACAATCAATACTAATATATAGCTTTGCTAATTGATACTAGCAATTAATTCTCAATCATTTATTAGAGCTTAAGGTCTAATTATTAATTCTAGCACTTTGGGGCTAGGAATAACCACTAGTTATTGATTTGATGATGGGAAAGGACTAGAGGGACAAAGGGGGTGGTAAGTCCTATTCACCAATATGAATAGTGATATTAATAATACAAACTAATTTAAGATTTGAGTAATAACCATGCATTAAAAGGGTGTTTACAATAGAGACTTTGACATTGACTAGCAAACAAAATCTTGTTTACAAAGTGGAACAAAAGAAATTTTGACCCACAATAAACAAATGGGTGAGAAACTATTTTGGCATAGATGACTTTGCAAAAAAGAGTAATTCTTAATATATGAATTACAAAAGCCTTAGAAAAAAAATATAAAAAATTTACCAGCATGGGTCGAATCTTCATCTTGTGGGCCTTTGCAACTTTTGAAATTTAATGTCCATTTTGTTCTTGGAAGGTCTTTGTGAAAGTTCACCCTTAGATTCCTCCAAAAGTGACTAGAAACTTGCTAAATCAAATAAGTTAGCTTCCAAAAATAAGGGTTTTAAAAAGACCATGTTTCATTGAGCTTGCTAAATCTATGTAAGAAAATATATGGAGCTTAAAGACAATATCAAAATCCTATTTCATACTCAACTATACTTCACTTAAAGCAAGAAATTGTTGACAAATAAATGCATCATACCCATAGAGTTCTTATTAAACTCCAAAATAGTTATGCTCAAAGCTTTTTTTGTTAAAATGGTTAAGGAATGATATCATTACCACAACATCATGATAATGAATTATTTAAGTTAATTTCACTCAAAATGGTTTAAGGCAAGTAGATTCAAATGGATGAACTAATGGTTAGATCAATGTAGATATCCATGATTACGATCAAGTTGGTTAGGCAATTGTCAAATAAGAGTTGAAATTAAATTAAAATGTTTATTTATTTTATATTTTTAAGTGTAAAATAAGAAAATTAACACATAAGATTTATTAAATTATGTGATATAGGAAAGGAAAATAGATTAAGAGTTTAATAAGATAGATTATCTAAGTTATATATTTAATGGAAAAATGGATATATGTAATAGTAAATGTTAGACCAATGTGTATGTTTTAAGTTGTGTACACCAATAATGAAAACTTTCAGGCACGAGAATAATATATTTGTATAAAATAATGTATAAACCTTGTTGTAGGGTGAGTGGGGTTCCGTCCTCAATTTTATCACTTAGTGATGGGCATTTGAGAGACGGGTGGAATCAAACCACTATAATGATGACATAATTCCACTAATAAAAAAATCCTACTAAACTACCTAAACAATCAAAAGTAGCACTTTTCTAACTTCTTTTTAAAACCAAGGTGGCTAGGACCATGTCAAACCCCTTATTCCATTTAGGATCAATGGGAGGGAGCATGTTTTCCTTTAATTCTATCAACACATGTTGATCATGTTAGGAAAAACTTATATAACAATTCACCATCTCATCCATTCCAATTAACTAAAATTCACATGCAAATTGACGAGGTTGTCATATTAATAGTCAATCTTTATGACCAATCTTACAAAGCAACTGTTGACCACCAAATAAACAAAGTCCTACAAAACTACCTTAATTGTCAAAAGTAGCACTATAATATCTTCTTTTTCAACCCAAAGGTTATTTTGACCTACCTATTCCATCTAAGATCGGTGAAAAAGAACATGCTTTCATTTAATTCTATCAACACATAATGATCTTCTAAAGATGGGCTTATACAACCATTCATTGTCACATCATTCCAATTAATTGAATTTCCTATGCAAATTAATGAGACCATCATATCATAGATCAACTTTTATGACTAACCCAACCAAAAAATCAACAATACAATTCATTAAAACAAAGAAACAAGAGACACCAAAGACTTAACCTCCCTAAAACATAAATAACCCAATACCATACCCCATCCTAACAATTGAGACACCCTCATAATCAGTTATGGGTCATTATTCCCAATAATTACCATGCTAAAACATGGAGTTACAATGTGTTGAGATGGTCAACATTGATGATAGGCACGAGGAAGGTGGTATATTAGTTATAGTTAAAGAAAGACAAGGGAAAAGGTAGAAAGAAAAGAAAAGAAAGGCTTATCTGCCATATGCGAGGCAAACACTCTGTTGCGTAGAAATGTGAGTAACTGCTCTCATCGCATCGCATTGCATTCGATGATAACAACCTCTCTGGAGGGCGTCACGAAATACATGTTTCTCCTATTTTATTCGAGGTAAACAAGGAGTTAGTCGTACAAGGTTAGATCTATCCATGACTGTTTTTCCCCTTCTGCATTGAATTCGCTTTTTCCTGACTGAGTCATATAGCATCAGTGGAGCAGGACACGGTGTTGACAAAATGTTTGTTACACGGCAGAGAGTTAGGTAATGGTGGAGGCGAGGCAAAGGAGGCGAGATATGCTAGGTGTCATCACTTGAGATGTATGAATGTACTCTTCTGATGAGGCACTCGTAAGGAAGTTGGAGTTTCTTGGGACTGGAGAAATGGAATGAATGTTAATGGGAGATTAATTAATTGTTTGTTACTCTTCTTCTTCTTGTTGGTACTGTGTTTAGACATTGCAAGGCATCTCTTCTGCTCTGCTCTGCTCTGCTCTGTACTTAATATGGTTACCGAAGCAGCTGCCGCTTTTTCTATGGATGTAATGCTTCTCTTTATTGGGGATGATCTTGATTGCGGCAGAGCTCCTCAGTCTCTAATTGCCCTCAGCTAGATCCAAGTAGCTTTTGGGTGTCTTGCTTTGGTGGGCGGTCGTTCTTGATGGATCACAGTATGGCTAATCCAAGCAAGAATTCGTTCTCCTCATCCCCATCTCATCCTACTACTGATGTGGGCCTGGTTTCTAGGAGGAAAAAATCCAAAGTGACCAGAAGCCAGATCAATGACTTCCATGCAGCTGCGAGGAATGAAGAGGAAGATGAGAGGAGCAGGATTAATTCGGAGGAGAGAAACGCGGGTAAGAGCAGAAACCGTTACCATGTTTGCAAGCATTGCAACAGGTCTTTCACCTCGGGGCGTGCTCTGGGAGGTCACATTCGAATCCATGGAGCATCCTTCAAAGCAGGAGGAGGAGGAGGAGGAGGAGGAGGGGCGGAGGAGGAGTCCCATAATTCACTGTCGATGGAAGGAGCGGCCGAAGTTGACGGATCAGATTCATCGGATGCGGATTCATCGGGGTCTTCAGAGGGCGGGTTGAGCTCCCCAAAGATGGTGTCGCTGTACACTCTGAGGAACAATCCGAAGCGCAGCAGCATTCTTATGGATCCCGAATTCACTCATGACCTTCAGGGTCGAACCAGCAGCTGGCAATGGCAGGAATCCGTCTCAGGTATTTTGCCTCCCCTTCCCTACTCTTCCGAATATGTTGGATCTCAGCTAAGGCACAGGCGCCTTTTGCTCCCCAACTGGTCCATGACTAGAAGTAGAAGTAGTAGGAGTAGTTGCAACAGGGCAGAGGCAGAGCCCAAGAGACGGGGTGGCCCCAAAGATGTCGGAGCTGATCATGATGAGAGAGACACCGCGCATTTGCTCGTCATGCTTGCCCGAAGGACGAGGAGTAACAATAATAATGAGGAGGAGGAAAGGGAGTCCACCGAGGAGTCGGTGTATGATTCCAAGCCTCGGATAGTCTCGAACCTTGAATCGCAAGGGAGCATAGAGGATTTGGGAGGGTCTGGTGGGGAGGAATCAAGATTAGTCCAGAAGAGGAGGAGAAAGAAGAAGAGGAATTCGATATTCGAATCGGATGTGGATGGGGATGTGGGAGGCATTGCTGAGTCCACTCAACACCAACAGCAACATCAATGCAACACATGCAAGAAGGTCTTTAATTCTCACCAGGCTTTGGGCGGCCACAGGGCGAGCCACAGGAAAGTCAAGGGCTGCTTTGCGGTAGATGGGAATGGAGAAAGGCTAGAAGAAGAAGTTGCGGGAGAAGGGGAAGATAGTTTTATGCTAGAAGCCGAGCCTGAGCCTAAGCCTAAGCCTGAACGGCAACTTGAGGGTGCTAATGGAAACATGGTTTCCGGTCTTCATGTAATTAAGTTTGAGGAGGAAGGGGCTGTGACAATGAGCCATTTGACACAAGAAGAGCAAGAATCCTTCTCACACAAAGTAGGAAAGCCCCAGACTCATCAGTGCTCCATCTGCCGTAGGGTTTTCTCCTCTGGACAGGCTTTAGGTGGGCATAAGAGATGTCATTGGATTGGTGAAAGAGTTACAGAGACGGCAACTAGTGTGATCTCAACTGAAAAGCGAGCTGATTGGAACCTAAGAGACGATCTGCTGGACCTCAATCAGCCACCACCTATGGAGGAGGATGACATCCGAGTTGCCTATGGCTTGGATGCGATCTCGGCTTGTGCGGAGAGCGTTAACCAGAAAGTGAAAATGCTAGGAGGAGCCGTGGCCAATAATGCAGTTGATTCTTTCAAAGCGCTAAAATGATTGATTGTAGCTACTAAAGTACTCTGCCAAGAACAAATTTACAGCTTAATTTTTCATCTGCTGAGGCCTGGAAGGGGAACTTACAAGGTATGTATGTACCAATAATGGTATTTTCTTCTGTCCCAACTTTTTTGGTTACTTCTTTAAATCAATGAAGATAGTGTCAGGCACCAGGAGGAGCACGTAAATGATGAGTGTCTTAGCTGTCTAGCAATCAAGCAATTTTGATGCATTCCAGGCAGTACTCTCGTTGTAAAGGTACTTCACTAAGATATCACTTTGGCAGCTATCCACACATGTTGATGAGATTGAGTTCAAGGAACTGAAATCATAATCCGGTTTCAATCCAAAAATATATTGTTTTCTTCTTCTTCATCAGTAAAAGAACTTCTGATGAACTAGAAATGCTATACAGGAAAGGCTTCTACTATCAATCCCCAATTGAATGAATGAAGTGAAACCATTATTCTTTTTGCAAGAACAGGCTTCTATAATTTTGTTTCTGACATATCTCGATTCAAAATGTTAAGTACATTTTATGTTTCTGGACATTATGCTGCTTCCTCTTTTTGCCCATGTTCGCCTGTAGTAGTTGTTTTAAGATTCATTCTTTTGAGTTGACAGTCAGTGAACTGTTTTTTAAGAGTCTGCTTGTTTTCTCTTAAAGTTTCAGATTTCTGCTCGTAGAGAAGGTCCACTGATTTGCTTAAAAGTTAGCGAGTAATCTGGTGAAAAAGTTAATTGTGAAGTCTATATAATCATCATAATTTGCATTAAGGAAGAATGTGACTACATGTTGAGTGTTTTATGATCTGCCATCACGGTGTTGTAATACAAACTTAATATTAGCACTTCAAAAAAGTTTGAGACGCTTTCAACCAAAAATGATTCTTCTTTCTTCCATAATTTCCCACATGATAGTATGAACTATATAGATTCACAAACTGAATCAAAGACACTAAACCACAAATGAAGACATGAACAATTATAGAAATTGAATTGGAGGGAACCGAAATGGAGGTGGAAGGATTCCTTCTCCCTTGCATTATTATCAGTTCTTTGGTCATGTCTAAAGAGGCATTTGAACCTCCAAGCAGATACTAGATCATTTTGGAGAGGCATTTTCCTTCATTATAGATCACACAACATATAGTTTTTATCACTAGATGCAGATATTCTCATGTGAAGTTCAAAACCTAAGCAATAATGGCTCAGTCTGCGAGATTTGAGTTTGTCAAGCATGATTGGAAAGATTTTGGAAGCATTATCTGATGTTGCATTTGCTAAGGAGCTTCACAACATGTTCCTAACACCATATTCAAAGAAGATACAATATGCACCATTTCAATGAAATAAGATTCAGCCTTTGGCTGATTTGGCTTCCCTTGGAGTCATGGAGTGTAGAATATAAACAATAGCTTCACATCTATGGTTACAGATACATATTTAATATTTTTGCATTTACTTTGAGAGCTTCTTGATTGAAGTACGTATAGGATGACTGTAGAATTTTTGTACCCGATAGATTTATGGCATTCATCAAGTATTCTAAAGTGAAAGTCTTGTTAAAGTGACTATTCAACATTACACACAGGTTTACCAGACAAAGTTGCTGGATTACCAAATCAAAGAAACTTTCAAGGGGCACTGACAAATAAACAAAATTTAAGTTTCTGGAGAGGCTTTCATCAATTTGTCTAACCTGATGGGAAGTGTCATCAGCTAAGCGAGAAAACTTAAATCACACACATAAGTGACAGGGACATTTCCTTAACAATAAGGAACACAAAGATGCCTGTATTACCAAGGGACTACTGACATTTTTCCCTTTCTAAGCTTAGCTCATTAAGTGTTTTTGACAAAACTCTTATACAAGTTTCGTGTAAGCGCTAATCCCTGATTCAAGAGATGGATCATTTGGCTTCCCATCACAAGTCTGGCTCTCAAATGTAATTCTGACCCTGCTGGGCTTGTGCTTTATAGGCATTGGCGAGACAGAGTTCTAATTGCATTGGGTGGAACCAAATTTAAAGCCATAACATCTATTTATGTTGATGAAAGTTCAATAGTTTGCAGTATTACAGAAATCTCTTATCCTGATGATGGATCACACTCTGTGATCCGAAATCTTGATGCCAAATAATCACATAATTGAATCCAGGAGCATAAAATCTGATAGTTTCATATGGATTGTGGAAATCTTCTTGTTCTTTTTTAGAGTGCTGGTTGTTTGAGCTCTATCCTTCGAAAGACAAATAATGTGCTTGCCATTTAAGTTTAACCTTTCCAAAAAATAACAAGCAGTATCCTTCCAAAGTAACAACCAGTCTGCTGGTTCTTTAAGATTTATCTTATCACTATAACAGACAGCAAGCTGGTTGTTTAAGCTCTGTCCTTCCACAATAACAAACAGCGTGCTGGCTGTTTAACTTTTACCTTCCCAAAATAACAAACAGTGTGCTGGCTGTTTAAAGCTTTAACCTCTGTTACTTCCAATCTCACATTTGAGATTCTTTTGATCAATCTTCCAAGAAAAGTTGGGGATGGATTGAAGAAGGCGATTATCCAAATAATTACTATTTAATTATGGTCAACATGTTATATAGTGGCTCGTCCACATTTGCCCCCAAAAATAAAATGGTCAACACCTTATTATAAGGTCTTCACTCATTATGGAGAAGTTTTATATGTTCAAGATGACCATGACTGCATAGATCACAGGCCAAGAAACATGGGTAGATATTTTTCCACCATGAATGCTAATTTGCTTAAGAGAGAATCCTTCCCATTGATTATGGTGAGAACTGTTGAATGGGTAAGTGATTGCTCCACTTGCTTTATGTGGAATCTACCTACTTGTTTTTATATAATTAGAAACTGAAAAATTAAAAAAATCAATCTGTTTTATGCTGAAAAAGAGTCACCTTCCTGTCCTTGGTGGGTAAGCATTTACCTTTACAAACAAGTTAGAATCTGGGGTTGTGACTTAAGTTCAAAGATGAATAATGTTGAAGTCAAGATATTGAGGAATGATAATGATAATGGTGAAGGCATAACTGGCTACTGTACATTGGATTTTTTCTTGGGTTGCATGGAGTACTTTGTATTTTTTTAATACACAATTAGTGAGTGATGGACAGATGGCGTAGCTTTCACTCTTGACCAAGACTCGTGAAGAATAACGTATCCTCCAAATTGGAGTCATCTTTTTCTTTTTCTTCTTTTATAACCGATGGTCACGATAATCCTATAACTATAAGAATCTCCCATGTTTGGTCTATGTATAAAAAGGTGTCACATTTAATAAATAAATATTGAATCACATGAAGCAACTTGGATGATGTAGTCAAGGAAACAATGGCCACTCAAAAAATTCAATGGTCCACCCCCTATAAAATCTACGGTTCTAATTTACTTAGCTTGTCTTTATTGATGTATTTTTGTATTATGTTTGGCGAATAGTTTAGTGTGTTTCATTTATTTATATTTTTAGGGACCAACCTTTATCTTAATTTTATGTATTTATTTTATTTGAAATAAATTTAGTGGTGTCAAGATGACTTGAAAATTTATAAATTTAGTTAACTCTTGGGCTCAAGTAAACTCTTCTCTTGTTAGCTATTATTTGTTAACTTGAGTTTGTTAGGTGGTTGTAGAAAAAATAAAAATCAATTCCTTTTCTTTTTGGCTATCCAATAGCTCTCTATCAACTTGATTTATCATATAGGGAGCAAAATAGAGTTTTTGTCACATCATCAACTTATATTAGTGTATTAATTTATTAATAAATTAAGAGATTTTGCATGGTTGCTTATGGTTTTTTAATCCTAAAATTGCTAAATCAAATCTTAGGGGTTTGACCAAAGAAAAAGATCATTTTCTAGCAATCTTTTAATGATGTTTGCCAACAATACCTTGACTTGTAGACGTATATTAAAAAATAAGGTGAATAAATTCCAAACAACTATGACAATGCAACTATTGTTCTGATGGGTTGTTTTCATTAGAAGGATTCATTTCCATAAGAAGATCATTTCAAAATGCAAACACCCAACCTCAAACAAACAATATGATTACTAATCTCAAATATGATTATAAAGGTTTATTGTGCACTAGAAATCATACTTACAACACAAGCCACCTCCAAGACATACATGAAGCTATGTCTCTTCATTTGACATTTTATTAGGCATATGATTACACGTAAATTACTATTTTTATTTTTTAATATGGATAAATTTAGTTATCATTGATTTATTGCTTTGCATTAGCCTAGAGTACTTAAAAAGTAGTTTTATTTTGTTTCATTTAGTGAACTTTAAACCTTTTTAGGTCCTCACTATTTTTATTTCAAATTTTTTAATTTTGCTTCTAAATATAATAATCTAATTTTCTCATTCTTCTAGTAAAATTTTCACTTCTTTTATCATTTTTTATCCTTTTGGATTTGTAGACTAAGTTTATGTCAAAGTTCCATTTCTATCTTAGTCCCCGTTTAAGAAGAAGTCTAAGAAATTTACCTTATCCTTATAATGACTAGGAGTTGAGTTGAAAATGGTGTCTATGATGCTAATTGATAATATTCATCATAATGAACAAGATAACTTTATTGTAAGGAACACATAGAACAAAGCAGTAGACAATATGTCTCTATTACTGTGAAATTGTCTTCCCATGGACTTGCCTCTTTAGCTAGTTCTTTTTCTCCCACATATTTGGTTTATATTTGTACAATTTTTGATGAATAAGATTTACAAGTAAGAGATTCTTCAAGGCATTAGTGTTAACTTTGGCTCTTCAAGTCCTTTACATGGTATTGTTCCCCTCTTCCCACCCAAGTCTCTCATTTCATTGTAACACCTCATACATTTGATATTTCTTATACTACTCTCTGTTGGCTCCTGATTGAACAGTTTTTGAATAACCCAATGATAAGAACAAATACATCTAAGGTGTAGCTAACTCTCATATTCAGCACACCTATTCAGACATCAAGGCCAACTATAAGGCTGAACTCCTTCTTCTTCAGGCTCTGCAAGAACTAAGCAGATAGACCTTAGATTCTATTATGTGACCAATGCGAAAAATCATAAATCTGAATCCATATTAAGCCAATGAAAACTCAAAATCATTCTATGCTCATGTAAATGACTAAGGTATATGATAGCTAGTAACATAACCTATGAAATTGACAAGCGAAGTGTGGTTATCTTTTTTAGCTCTACAACATGAAAGGCAAATGGATATTGATTAATTGATTTGAAATCAACATAACCCACATTTGCAACGACAAGAAACATGCAATCTCCTAGTTGATCAATCCCTTATCCCTTGGGTATCATACAAGTCAAAACATACACTCATGTCCTTATGATCTATCTACTTACTTTGTAAATTCGACATCAATCTTTAAAATGAATCTCATGCTTATCAAATCCTCTTACAAACCCTCCAATTTTGTCAATGCATATTAAGTATTTACTTAAGTCTTCGACTCAACAACAAAACACACAATGACATACAACTTCAAATCAAGTTGCAATTGAATTATATGTTCTTTGTCCGTACATCACAGAAAATTGCAAACCCATAGAAAGGGGACAAGATTCAAAATGAAAGTTTTCAACAAGAATTTGTTGCATTAATTTCTTTGAAATAAATAGATTAGGTGCATGCAATAACCCATTATAATACACCAAAGATGATTGTATTAACTAGTTGCTCAAACAAAACTACAATGTTGTTTGAACATGGAGAAATACTGATGAATGATGGAATCATAGCTAGAGCTCTGATCTCAATAGACTGGAAGCAACCAACCCTTTACAATGAGAAAAGAAGAGAATGAGTAGAAGAGAAAAAATTCCTAAATATGATTTGAAGTTGCCACTTGTGCACTTAAAAATCTTCCACTTGCTGCTTGCAAAGCATCTATCCCCTTCCATCTTCCAATTGAAAATCAAATCTAATCATTGTCCCAACTGACCAAAATAATATAAAAAATTAACACCAATAAAAAAATTTGATGATGAAAGCTCCTGTGAAGGGTTTCAACTCAAGGTGGGTTTCAAACCCCCGCTCCTACTTCTCTTGCCCATAGTTTGCTGAATACTTCAAGGGAGGTTCTTCATTCCCAGTGTGCGGTTCCTCGATGATCCTCTTGCTGCATCTCAGATTATCCTTGTTGTTCCTGCTCCTATTGCCCCCGCTTCTGGGTCTCAGGCTACTGAGATCAACTATCTCATATGTGGATGTTGCTTCTTATGAGGTAGGTATTGGTGGTCCTACTGTAAGGGTGGGGGACTGGATTTGGTGGTCTTGCAGTGAAGGGGGGTGCCCGTCCGGTTGTGCCTATAAGTAACCTGCTTGTGCTTCACTTAGATTTTGATATTGTTGATGAGATCAAGACATATGAGGTGGATTACTTTTCTACTACTGCTATTTTTTGTTTTAGGGGTTTTTGGCCCTCTCTTTCGGATTTGCATGCTTGGATCTCCAAATATTGGGAACCTATCATTTCAGATTTAGTTCAAATTTACCATGTGGCAAGGACTTTTTTTATTGTGAAATTTGTAAATTCTAAAGATAGAAAGTCTATCCTTTGTCATGGTTTCTCTTGGGAGGAGAGGTTCCCCTTGATGGCCAAACCTTGATATAATGATTTTGACCCAACTACTAAATCCTTTAATAAGATTCCTTTGTGTGTTCGGTTGCCAAATCTTCCCCTTCACTTGTGGTTGGATTTAGTCCTGGAGGTTGTGGGGGAGGCCCTTGGTGACTTTTTGTTAGTTAATTCAATGTCTTCCAATGTGTATAGGATGACATATGCTCACATTCTTGTGGAGATTGATGTCTCCAAGGGGCTCCCTGAGATGATTATGTTGGCCTCTCCTTCTGGTTCTTGGTTTCAACTTCTTGATTATGACAAAATTCCCTTCAGATGTAGGAAATGTCATAAGACTGCCCATCTTGCTATAAGATGTGGTTGGGGGTTTCAGATGAACACTGCATAGTTCAAAAAGCATCCTCGTTTGCAGATGGGTTGGAAAGCTCTTCTCAAATAGATTTTTTTTTTTATGGAAGATTTTTTTTGTTGTCTTTGATGATTCAATTGTTGTCCCTATAGTGATGACTCAAAATGTTGTTGTTGTTCCATCTTCTGTTGTTGAACATGTTGGTTTGGATGTTTATCCCTTTGGCCGATCTGTTTCAGCATGGTGTTGTTGTCCCTTCTTTTGATGTTGTCCAGAAAACTATTGCTGGTGTTGTTTTAGATGTTTTATCTCCTATTGCGAGGGGTTGTGGGTTGGTTGTGGGGCTGATTGCCGAGATTGACAAAAGGCTGCTGTGAAGGTGGAGGATGGATGGACATCAATAAGACCAAAAAAAGTTAAGCCCTCCAAAACTTCGTTTGATATGTCTTTACAATCTCAAAAGATGGGACCAAAATGTAAATCTTGATGGTTTGTAATGATTGAGGTTTCAAGACCTTTCAAAACTTGGTGCTCGCTTGCTCTTTTAGAGGTTGTTCCTTTTAGTTAGGCTCTCCTTGCCTTATATGGCCTGTTGTTTTTTGGGTTTCTTTCGGTTTAGGATTTAATGTCTATATCTTTTGTAATCTGTTGGGTTTCAGGCACCCGTTAAAACTTATTTTACTTAATAAAAACCAAACTAACCAAAATATCTCATTAGAATGATATAAAAACCATCTTAGAAAGAATATCATTTTTTTGATAAAATGTTGCCAAAAGTCCCATTCAATTAGTTTCAAAGGCAACATATGATTGCTAGAAACACCCATGCCAAATTTGGAGACAACCCAAATAACCGTTTGCTGTGAAATTGGGAATTGATCTCTAAGGTAAAAACAAGACTGTCTGTTGGGAAGGCCCCAATTTTACAAATCTACTAATAACTTTTACCTTGTTGGAGTTGCTCACAAACTAATAGCAAAAAAGGATTCTTCGTCTGCTCCCCTTTCCAACAATATATGATACTCATATATCAGGATAAAAATGATGACATGGGTGTGCATTTGAAGTTTCAAGCTTAAAACTAATTACCATTCCCTTATTTTGCAAAAAAAAATCACTTTATTATAGAGTTGGACCTTTATAATATAGCATAGTTTTATTTAAAGCTTGATGCACATTTAAAATGGAAAAAATAATAAAAATTATTATTTTTATCACTGTGAGATTTTCTCTCATTTTCAAATCTAGGTCAAATTGGGTTGACCAACCTTTAGGCGCCATGTGTTGTCATTTGATAGGGAATCTTTCCTTCATCTCCACTTCTCCACTAGCTTCTCCAAACTGTGGAGACCAAGAGATTAGCCTTGATCTCCATTTCTCCACCTCTATCTCTAACTACATGCAAACTATGGAGGATAGGAGATTATCCTTGATCTCCACTTCTCCACCTCTATCTCTAATTGCATGCAAACTATGGAGATAAGGAGATTAGCCTTGATCCTCACTTCTCCCGTTCTCCACTTCTCAACCTCTATCTCTAACAACATGCAAACTGTGGAGATCAAGAGATTAACTTTGATCTCGACTTGTGCCCATCTCCACTTCTCTACTTGGAATGAGCATTTGGTGTTCCCTGTCATCATTAGTCAGTTCAATGTGGCACATTGGGATTGGTCCACATCATGCCAAGTCACCTCCAGTCATCTATCAAGTGTTAGGTTGTGGTTGGTCAAAATTTCTTTACATATCCCACCAAGTCAACTAGGCTTCATGTGACATGTCTTCACTCTCAATAGCTCTTAAGCTTTGACATTTGATATGTTTTCACTTGCACATATAAACACAAATAAAAAATTCAACTTGAAAATATTTTTATAATGCTAAAATAGTTAAGTAGCCTCTGGAAATGACTTCAATAGGTGACCAAATTGCATTCTTAGAAGCTAATGCTTTGCATGGTGATAGTCTTTCACATGGAGAATCCACATCAATAGCCAGATGCTCATTTGGATATTGGGGGGAACATTATTCACTTTCAAAGTCACCCATTTAGCCATTTCTACATATTTAAAAACATAGGTTCTGGAAACCTTAAAAAAGTGTATAATGTATAAGCTTCAAAATGTTATCAAATGGAGAGATGAGGGGCTATAAATTGGACAAATAGGAGATAAAATAGTAGAAAATCATGGAGTGTCATTGGTTTTAGTTGCAAGTCAATAATGTGTGAGATAAAAATTTATGAAGAGGGTGTTTAAAATTCTTTAAAATATGCCAACACTATATTAGAATAAATTTCATTTTAAATGGCCATAGGAAACCTATCAAACAGACTCATGAGGGGCTCAAAATGGATACTAAGAATTTTCTCATGTCTACAACACACCATTGAAGGAATTTTATCAATAGACTCAACTAGGCACAAGATATTAACCTTCAAAGTGGGCTTATTCAAATTTGTGACATAGTACAAACAACATACCAACATGAAACACCAGATTTTGAGCAATTGAAAAACCTATCAAACTCATCATGGAGACTTGAAATTTAAGATGTAGGCTATTTGATAACCAATGTAAATATCTCAAAAGGGATAAGTAATGGAACTCAATAGGGTCTGAGATATACTTATGCAAAGTGGCCTTTTGATCGACGTTTGACACTTCAACATAAATACATTTGACAAGTGCTTAAAACAACACCATCACCGACTAATTTGAAACTTCAAATTAATGACCTGAGGTGCATGAATATACTAGATTAATGACAACAAGCACTTGAAACACATCCCATGACTCAAAATGACAACTCAACATTTAGGCATAAACAACATTTATAGGGGCGTTTTAAGCAAAGTTTTCAAAATGGTACTTAAAATCAATGTTGCAAGTTCTAGTCCCAATAGTGGCTTTGTGTGGGGATGCATGTTCCTTACGAGCATGACAAAAATTCAGAACTTTGAAAGAAGCAGACTACTCCAAAAATCTCTTGAACAACTTTATTGAAAGAAAGAAAACTAACTTCTAATTGTACAAATAATGGTCTCGAGCCATCAAAACTTCAACAAACTTCTTACCTCTATCATAAACCTAATTATCATTTCTCTCTTCTTGAGGCAAGATGAAAGTATCACTCTTATTAGTTTTACCAACAATATTAGCACTCTCAATTAAATCACTTGGTAGAACAAAATCATTCTCTTCTTTTTTATAGTGTAATACCAATCAAAAATTATTTCAACATAATGCTCACTATGAACATATAAATCAATATGTTCATAAAAATTAGAACTAATTGATAACCTTCTTTGATCTGAGACTTATACATGCTATCAAACTAAAAAACAAAAGTCTCATACTTAGCTTCTTGAAGGAAGTCACACATGCCATAAACTTGAATTTCTTCTTGTATAACCGGCTGACACTCAAATGAGAAATCAGACTTGTACTCACAAATTTCATCCACATCAAATTTTGAAAAAAACTTCAAGGTTCTCCAATGTGTCTTCACCATCAAACAACTGATTAGCAATCATATAAGAGAAATCATCATTAAATATATTGCAAGGTCCTGGTTGATCTTCAACAATAGCTTCATCAGACATTACACTATCAAGTTCACAAAATGAAATGTCATCATCACAGTCAATGTCACATCTAGAAGGGAAGCAATCTAATTTTTGATAGCAACATGATAATGTATGACCATTAAAATCAAGATTAGCCAAATCTAAAACTTCAATCTGCTCTTCAAAGAGCAGATTAATAACTCCATGTAACACTCCTTTATGAACATTATGACAAGTAATGGGTTGATCATTATCAAAATCTTCATCATAAAAAGTGTTATTAAACACTTTAAACTCACTACCCATTTCATCTTTACAAAAACTCTCAGCATATGAAGAAAAATCAGAACTACATGAAGAATGGCTTTCTATTTCATCTATTAATCATATAGTGTCTATATCCACATTCTTTTCAAAATCTTGTTTAGGATGACTAGTATGCAAAGACCATGATTTATCATTAAACTTATCACTATACGCTGCAACTTCACCTTCCAATGTGAAACCATCCAACAATCCTTCATTTTGATCTTTGCATCCAACTTCATAGGTAACACATTAACTTATCATTTCTTTATCTTGACACTTTGGATACAAATCACTCCAAAATTTTCACCATCAAACTGATTTGTAAAATGCAAAAATTGATATGCATTTTCATTTTTAGACTTGGAAGAAGAGCTCATACCTTCACTTATAATTGAACATTCACTTTCACCATTGCTTTATTCTTCCCATGTTGCATCTAATTCATATGAAGACACATTAGCACTATTGTTTCCATCACTCTCACTTGAATAATCACTTTCAACACTCACTTCATTGGACTATGAAATATGTGTTGCAACTCCATAATTAGAAACATTACTATCAATGTCATAACCAACACAAACATCATGAGTGAAACTTCTTGCAACAACTGTTTCATCAAATAACATCTCATTGTGTGAATCATATTTAACACAATCTAAAAAGTCATGTGCTGCTGTAACACTATGAACATATGTATCTTCATTATCAATGGAATCAACCTTATCATGCAATAATGAAACCCTATCTAGACATACATTTTGATCTAGATTTTCAAGACAATTAGAAATCACATCAAAGGTGCCGATACATTGACTTGAAGTTGAGATGTCAAAACTACATTCACTCCTTCATTCAAATGCATCATACTTGAAAATATCTCTCGTAAAATGACCTTTAGTCAATCCATATTTCATATTATTTTTAATGTCCAGTTTAGTCATAAATGTCTGATATAATGTTTTAGGTTCTTTATGCCTCAATAGATAGCTCATTTTCCTATTAAATGTGTCAAAGCAAACAACTAAACACACTTGATCATCGGATCTACAATTCTCAAGGATTTCATTCAAAGTTCTTACAAATCAAATATTCAATTCTGGAACAAGCTCACCATTCCTAATATGAATCTTCAAAAAATTACCAAATAATTAGATATGCTTACCCTTTCTCCAAATTTCTCCATGAAGGTTGAATGCAACTCACCCCAAGATGAAATAGAACTCGCTAGTGAATTTCAAAGCCACCCATCAAGTCACTAAATAATTGAATGTGATGATTGGTTGAATCAAAATGGTTCCCACTAAACTTAGGCAAATATTTTCTAATATCACATGGAATAGAATTTGGTAAACCATGAATGCCATCAAAGCATAATGACAAGTACCTATTGGTAGAAATAGATCTACAAAATCCATTAATGAGTTGCATGCTTGGTGAAATAGAATTTGACATTCTTTACAACTTTACAACTCACTCACCAAGACAACTTTCAAATTTAGAACATATTGTAACACATCTATACATTCCTCTACCAATTTACTCTTCAAACACACTTCAACACTTTCACAAACTCCCTAAAACTTATCCCAATGAAGTTTGTGAAAATACATCAAAAAATTATGCTTCTTATTGCTAGAAATCACTTGGTGGAGAACATCTTTGTGTAACTTACTTTCATAGAAAGAAATATCTCATGAAAGTGAAAATACCTAAATGTGTGATGGTTACAACTACTTCTCTGTTTGAAACAATTGCAGATTCAAATCCCTATCAAAATTTAGTAACTCTTACATAGCACATCACACAATCAATGAGTCATTGAAAATATCTTTTCATCCCTTTGCCAAGAAAACAACCAAACTCCAATCTGATTTCTTCATGTTATTCATTTCTCACAAAAGCATGAATAACATGCAGTGGTATAGAGATATTCAATTAGAGTCACCGCTCACACTTAGTGAGAATGAAACTTGAAGAACTTGAAACAAGATACAAGTTGCATGAAAATTATATCAGGTAAAGAACATCTGATTTCATAAAATTCTTGGAATTTGACAATCTTGGCAAGGTTTAAACATCACAATCCTTGACTCTTAGATCTACAACAACACATTGCACATAGCTAAACTGGTTAGTGATGAACTTACTTTGGTTTTAGTACACAATCTACATCCAACTTTCAAAGCTATTGCTATCAGGGATAAGGCAACTCCTTAGCAGAGTTGTCATTTTGTTGGTGACTCGGATGGGCAAAACACAACTGAAATGCACAAATTATAATAGAGATTCCATTACTTTTAACAATGAATTTTTTCACATACTCCTCAATAGAGTCATCATTTTGTTAGCTCTTGATTTAGAAATTTTTGAATAACTGAATGATAAGAACAAATACATCTAGTGTGTAGCTAATTACCATATTCAACACACCTATTTAGAGATTGAGGCTAACTATAAGGCTTGAACTCCTTTTTCCCTAGGCTCTACAATACCTAGGCATGCAGACCTTAGATTCTATTATGTGACCAATGCAAAAAACCATAAATCTAAATCTATATTAAGCAGATGAAAACCAAAAATATTTATATGCTCATGCAAATGACAAATGTATCAAATAGCTAGACATAATCTATGAAATTGACAAGCTATGTGTGTATCCTTTTCATCTCTACAACATGAAAGAAAAATGGATATTGATTAATTGATTTGAAATCAACATAACCCACATTTGCAACAACAAGAAACATGCAATCTCTTAGCTGATTAGTCCCTTATCCCTTCAATATCATACAAGTCAGAACATACACCCATGTCCTTATGATCTATCCATTTATATTTTAAATTAGATGTCAATCTTAAAAATGAATCTCATACTTATCAAATCCTCTGAAAAACCTTGCAATTACGTCAATGTATATTAAGCATTTACTTAAGTCTTTGACTCAACAACAAAACACACAATGGCATAGAACTTCAAAACAAGTTGCAATTGGACTATATGTTCTTTGTCCATACATCAAAAAAAATTACAAACCCATAGAAAGGAGATAAAATTTAGAATGAAAGTTTTCAACAAGTATCTATTGTATTAATTTATTTAAAATAAATACATTAGGTGCATGCAATAACCCAAAAAAGTACACTAAAGATGAGTGTATTAACTACTTGCTCAAAGGAAACTACAATTCTATTCAAACATGGAGAAATATTGAAGAATGGTGGAGTCATGGCTAGAGCTCTGCTCAATAGTCTAGAACCAACCAACCCTTTACAATGAGAAAAGAAGAGAAAAACTAGAAGAGTAAGAATTTCCAAATCTGATATGAAGTTGCCACTTGTTCACTTGAAAATCTTCCACTTGTTGCTTGCAAAAAATCTATTATCTTCCATCTTCCAACTAAAAATCAAATCTGATCATTGCCCCCAACAAATTGATCAAAATGTCTCATCAGAATGATAGAAAACCACCTTGGAAAGAATATCAATTTGATGATAAAATGTTGCCAAAAATATCATTCAATTGGTTTCAAAGAAAAAGTATGACTACTAGAAACACCCATGCCAAATTTAGAGACAACCCAAATAACCATTTGCTCTGAAACTAAAAATTAATCTTCAAGGTGAATACAAGACTATCTGTTAAGAAGGTCCTAGTTTTACAAATCTGCTAAAAACTTTTACCTAGTCGTAGATTCTCACAAATTGATGGAAAAATGGATTCCTTGTCTTCTCCCATTTCCAATGATATATGATACTCATCTATTATGATAAAAATGATGACATGGGTGTGTGTTTGAAGTTTCAAGCTTAAAACTAATTACCATGCCCTTATTTTCCAAAAAATTCACTTTATTATATAGTCATAACTTTATAATATAACCCATTTTTATTTAAAGCTTGATGCACATTTAAAATGGAAAAAATAATAAAAATTATTATTTTTATCACTTTGAGATTTTTCCCCATTTTCAAATTCAAGTTAAATTGGGTTGACCAACCTGTAGGCACTAGATGTCGTCATTTGATAGGCCCTTCAATCTTGCCTTCATCTCCACTTTTCCACTAATTTCTCCAAACTGTGGAAATTAGGAGACTAGCCTTGATCTCCACTTCTCCACCTTTTCTAACTGCCTACATCCTATGGAGACCAAGAGATTACCATTCATCTACTCTTCTCCACCTTTATCACTAGCTCCCTACAAATTGTGGAGACCAAGAGATTAACCTTGATCTCCACTTCTTGCGGTCTCCTTGTCCACCTCTATCTCTAACTACATGAAAACTATGGAGATCAAGAGATTAGCCTTGATCTCCACTTCTCCTAATCTCCACGTCTCCACCTCTATCTCTAACTACATGCAAATTGCTGAGATAGGAGATTAACTTTGATCTCCACTTCTCCCCATCTCCCCATATCCACTTGGAATGAGCACTTGGTGTTCTATGTCATCATTCTTCTATGCCACATGGCACATTGGGATTGGTCCACATCATGCCAAGTCACCTTCAGTCATTTTCCAAGTGTTAGGTTGTGGTAGGTCGTAATTTCTTTACATATCCATCAAGTCAACTAGGCTTCATGTGCACATGTCTTCATTCTAAAAAGCCCTTAAGCTTTGACATTTGACATGTTCACTTGCACATATAAACACTAAAATATTCAACTTTATGAATGTGGGATAAATCCCTTGAACAATACTTTTATTAATGCTAAAATAGTTAAGTAGTCTTTGGAAATGACTTCAAAAAGTGACCAAACTACATTGTTAGAAGCTAATGCTTTGCATGGTGATAGTTTATAGTCTTTCACATGGAGAATCCACACCAATAACTAGATGTTAATTTAGACATTGGGGGGTGGGGGGAGGAGGGGGAATGTTATTCACTTTCAGAGTTTCCCATTTATCCATTTATGCACATTTAAAAATATTGGTTCTAGAAACCTTTAAAAAATGCATAATGCATGAGCTTCAAAAGGTTATCAAATGGAGAGATGAGGGGCTATAAATTGGATGAATGGTAGATACAATAGTATAAAATCATGGAGTATCATTGGTTTTAGTGTCAATAATGTGTGAGATAAAAATTTATGAAGAGGGTGTTTAAAATTCTACAAAATATGCCGTGCTATATCAGAAAAAAAATTCATTTTAAATGGCCATAGGAAACCTATCAAATAGACTCATGAGGGGCTCAAAATAGATACCAATAATGTCTCTCATGTCAAAAACATACCATTGAAGGAATTTAATCAATAGACTCAATTGGTAACAAGATATTAACCTTCAAAGTGGGCTATTCAGATTTGTGACATGGTGTAAACAACATACCAACATGAAACACCAGACTTTGAGAAATTGAAAACCATATCAAAACCCATCATGGAGACTTGAAATTTGAAATATAGGCTATTTGATAACTAGTGTAAACATATACAAAGGGATAAGTCATGAAATTCAATAGGGTCTGAGATATACTTATGCAAAGTGGCCTTTTGATCGTTGTTTGACACTTGAGCAATAATGCATATTTGACAAGTGCTTAAAGCAACACCTCACCGAATAAAGCAACACCTCACCGAATGATCATGAATATACTAAATTAATGACAAAAAGAAGTTGAAACACAACCAAAGACTCAAACTGAAAACTTGACATTTAGTCACAAAAAGCATTTATAGGGGCATTTTAAGAAAAGTTTTCAAAATGGTACTCAAAATCAATGTTGTGATTTTGAGTCCCAACATGCTCTTGTCCACAATGTATCCCATTAGGTCCTCCTTATAGGCTCTTGTACACAACATATCCCATTAGTGCCACACCTTTCTATACCTTTATTTCATTGTTCTAGTGACACACATTAATGTCATGCTACTAGTGTCATGTATCATCTTAACATATTAATAGTGCCCCTTCCTCTTTCATTTCTAGTAGTACTATCACTTAAATAATCCTATTAGTGTCACTCATCCCTCACCCTATTTATACCATATCTATTTTGTCTTGTGTTAGCACCACTACCATCCTTGTGTCTACACACTTGATGCACTTAGATAGAAAGTTTGAAAGAGTCAAGCTTAAGAAATATACCATGTTTGGTTGGCATGATAAGTGTGAATATATTGAAACAAACCATAGTCCTCAACCTAGAGACAATGCCATAGTTATTAGTAGTTCAATTTGTGGATCCATACTTACAAATGTATAATGGAAAAGATAAATAGAATGTAAATTTAAATTTTTTATAACTACATTTTCAAATTATGTATATGAAGCCATGTTGCTGACAACATTGTTTCCATGTACATTGAGTAACTCTTTCATGATATGATTTTTTCTATAAGTATCTTATAGGTCCATTTATTCTTTTTTCTAAGTTGTATAGTGTGTTGCACCACCATTTCCAAGTTAATTTAGGTTTAAAGACCACAATTCAACTTTGTTTATATGTGTGCAAGGACCTAATGAGATAATTTATGATTAAATTACTTCATTTCAATAATTTTTGTTATTTGGTTTAATTATTTTCCAATGATAAGTATAATGTTTTTTTTCATCAAGGGAGTGTTGTCACCAATTGATAATGATTTTTATTTTAACAATTGTACCTCATTTTAGGTATTTATGTGTTTGGGCAAAAAAAAAAAGAGTTGAAAGTACTGTCCTTCAAGGTGCTAAAATATTATTCTTATCACATGCCTTCCATATCTTCCAAGCTTGAAAAGGGAGATAATTTGTAAAGGGGAAGTGAAAAGAAAAAGAAAAAGCCTATTATTAAATATGTGGCTATCGCATCTATTGCTCTTACATACAAGCCTAGAATCACACACACACACACACACACACACACACACACACACACACACACACACACACACACACACACACACACACACACACACACACACACACACACACATGTATGCATTTATATAACACACGCACACACACGCGCACACACACACACACACATGAGATCTTAGATAAATATGTTGAATGTTTATTACATTCTAATAAGATTAAGAAATTATTTTATTTTTTCCATTGGATACTTCTAGAGGATTTCCCAAGGGTAATAATGAATCTACATTTTATCATTATCATAGAGTTTATGAGCATGTTGCATGTCATAGCATAGGTCTAAAACATAATTTATAGGTTTAGATTGATAATATTATGATACACATAGAGGACTTTAATGACGATGATTTAAATTGAAACAAAAAGCATTATTTTTAATTATGGGGTGTTATATAAATTTTTCATTATTTAATTATTTGCACAAAATAATTTGATCTATCTATTTTAACACATTACATAGTAGTAACACATGTTTCTTATCTATATTTAATACAACATATATAATCTAGGATAGGAACTTGAAATTGACCTATGTGTGTATGAAGTAAAATTCTTAACTTGTCTACTACAAGTAGAAACACCAAAACATGAAATGTGATTTTATTTGATACAAGATAGTTTTTAACATAACAATAGTTTGAAAATATTGAAAAAACATAGTTAAAACTATAGTTGGAAAAAATAATAGGTTTAGAAAATGAAAAAATCTAGGTCTACATAGAAAACAAAAAACACAAATATAGTACTAGGTGGATAAAAAACAAAAAATAATTTAACTCACTCCCTATCTCTCTCTCTCTCTCTCCTTACTTTCTCTGAGCTCCCTCACTCTCTCTCTTATCACTTGAATCTCTCTCCTCTCTCTAGTTTCTCTCTCCTCACTCTCTCTAGTTTCTCTCTCCTCACTCTCTCTAGTTTCTCTCTCCTCACTTTCTTTCTCTCTCCTCTCACATTCTCTCTCCTTACTTCTCACTCCTTGTACTCTCTCTTCACTCTCCCTCCACTTTCTCTCTCCTCACACCAAATCTCTCCTCTCACTTTCTCTCTCCTCACTCTCTCTTCTCACTTTATCTCTACTCTCACTCTCTCCTCTCACTTTCTCTCCTTACCATCTCTCTTTGGTTTCTCTATCCTCACTTTCTCTCTCCTCAAACTAGATCTCTCCTCTTATTTTCTCTCTCCCCACTCTCTCTCCTCACTTTCTCTCTACTCTCACTCTCTCTGATGTCACTTTCTCTCTCCTCATCATCTCTCTTTGGTTTCTCTCTCCTCACTTTCTCTCACTTTTCCTCACTCTCTCATCAATTTCTATCTCCTCTCACACTCTTTGGACATTTTCTCTCCTTACTCTCTCCCTCACTTTTTCTCTCAGGTCTCACTTTCTCTCTCCTCACTGTCTCACTCCTCACTTTCTCATTACATGGGTCTCTCCTCACTATCTCACTCTCACTCTCTCTCTTCTCACTTTCTCTCTCCTCACTCTCTCTCCTTACTTTTTCTCTTCTCTCTCTCCTCACTTTTTCTCTACTCTCACTTTCTCTCTCCTCACTCCCTCTCTTTAGTTTCCTGCTCCCCACTCTCTCTTTAGTTTCTCTCTCCTCACTATCTCACTCTCACTCTCTCTCCTCTCTCTTTCTCTCTCCTCTCACTCTCTCTCTCCCTCTCACTTTTTCTCTCCTCTTCGTTACTCTCTCCTCAATATCTCTCTTTACTTTCTATCTCCTCACTCTCTCTTTCATTTCTCTCTCCTCACTCTCTAGTTTCTCTCACCTCACTTTTTCTCCTCACTCTCTCTCCTTACTCACTCTCCTTACTTTCTCTCTCCTTACATAGATCTCTCCTCACTCACTCTCCTCACTATCTCACTCTCACTCTCCCTCCTCTCACTTTCTCTCTCCTCCCTCTTGCTCTCCACTTTCTCTCTCATCAAATACTCTCCCCTCTCCTCTCCTCTCTCTCTCTCTCTCTCTCTCTCTCTCTCTCTCTCTCTCTCTCTCTCTCCTCTCATTCTCCTCCACTCTCTTTCTCCTCTCCTCACTCTCTCTCCTCATAATCTCTCTCTTATTAACACCTCATCTAACTTTTTAACACCTAATTTGATCAAATTAACACCTAATCTAGCCTATTAACCCCTAATAAGACATAGATGAAGATGTTGTTGATCTATTTAACTATTGTTTTCTATTAGTGTCAAACACTTAGTCATTTACTAGGCAGAGTTAGATGGTCATCACTATGACCGAGCTACTCTCTATAGGTTGAGTCTTTTATATAAACATTTATATACCCAGCTTTATAGGAGCCATGCAAGTATGTGGACACTAGGTATTTTCAATTTAAGCTGAGTGTAATGTTAACTGAGCAATTCAAGTATGTTGAAGTCGAGTTATACAGAAGGTATCGAGCATAATAGAGATTGAGTGACATCAACATAAATAGTGAGTGTCAAGTATCAGAAACAATATGTGCCAAGCATTGCAAGATTTTCATTCAAGTTAGGAATGATGCAAACTTGAAGTAAACTATTTCAAGCCGATATGAATGTGATATTTAATACTTGTATAGTTTGTTACAAAGAGTTTTACACATTTTATGACATGGATCGCATATCCCTATGTTCTATGATGAATGAATTAGATGAAGAGGGAAAACATGGAAGCATCTAGAAAACTCTTTATGGAATCTTTAAATAGGGAAGAACTTGACCTATTTTGATATAGATGAAGAAGCAAAGAGGATATTCATATGATTCATGTGTGAATGTGTGAACATTGTAGAAGAGACAAAATAATTCTATTATTCTAGAATAGAGAAAGAAACCTAGTCAAGTGGTGAAGGATAGAAGAGCCATATCAGATCAGAGATCAGATCAGATTGGAAAGAGGAGATCCAATATCACCTTATTAGAGAAAACTGAGGATTAGGTATTGAATCAATTCTAACAAATTGAGATAGGAAAAATCTCTTATCAAAGTGATCTTAACATATCTTTGTAAATCTCCTAACACAGTCCTTACTTTGTTGTAAGTGTGAAATCCTCTAAGAAGGTGAGATCTAACAATCTCAAAAGCTTTTGACAAGGTAGATCCCTCATGGGATAAATCATTGAATATGGTCAAACATTGTAACCCTAATAAGTTAACTTTATTATTGTAGTAGTGAAGATTTATGGGTGTCATCCCCAACCCAGTTTTACCTTCATTCTGAAGTGTTTTTGGATAACCAAAATTATTGTGTCATGTGATTACTTTTCATGCTTGTGATTAATAGATTACATCTATACATTATTACAGTTTGATTATAAGTTATGTATGCATTAACAATTGGATATGAGATGGTAAATGTGGTGAATACTTTTTAGAATTGTTGAAAAGGTTAAAGTATTACATATCCTAATTCACTCCCCCTCTCAGTATCTTGGTGTCCAATTAAGACTTCCAACAATTGGTATTAGAGCTAAGTTCTCTTGGATAATTTTAACAACTTGGAGTAAAGATCTTGGAGATGGAGGCTTTTAGATTAGATAAAACTATTGACAAGTAGGTGATTGATATCCAACTCTTACTGTAGAAACTTGAGATAGCTATACAAGATTTGAAGAAATCCTTGAAGAGGAGAAAGGAATTGTTTATCTAGGACAAACAATTTTCTTATGAAGAAGTTGAAACTAAAGGACTATTTGAACCAATAAATTCAAATGACATAGCAACTATAGATCTAATAGATAAGAATAGCTCTTGAATGAAGAAGGAAAAGGACTAAAAAGGGAACATGAGATTTAATCAATAAGGTTATGTGAAATAACTGTGCAGAAGAAGAAAGTTGAGCAAGACAAGATTTTCATTGAGGAAGACAAACGGACAATGGAAACTAGACCTAAAGAAATGATATCTGATGTACAAAAGCTCACAAACACTCAACGTGACATGATGAATCAATTGATGCTTGCAAATCAACATTTGAATAGAAAGGATGTGGAAATAACACATGATATCACAAAAGGATCTACTAAAGAATGAACTAAAAATTGAAAAAATAATATGTGGAAAGATTCAACAAGCCAAATGAAGCAATGAAGAACTTTGAAGAACTTATGAGGTCATCTGGTAGCACTATTAGATCATTAGATTCATCCATCAAGCAAGGAGAATCATCCAGAAATGGAGAATTGAGAAATGCAAATTCAAAAGGCAAACCAACATATTATCACTATGGAACACTTGGTCATACTGCAAATATCTGGTGAAGCAAAAATGGTATGCAAAATCCTAAACCTAAGTTTACTAGTTATTGTTTTTATTACAAGAAGTAAGGAAATCAAATACATGAGTGTAGGTCAAGAATGAAGAATGTATCTGCTACACCTAGATTTGAAGGCTATTGCTACAACAATCAAAAGAATGGATATAGAGAATATGAATGCAGATCATAGACAAAACCCTATTGGACTAATCAAAGGAAGAACCACACACCTAAAAATGCATGTTCAAATGTCACAAGTTTGGACATTTAAGAAAATGTTGTAGAACTCAAGTACCAACAAAAAATCACAACACCAAGGGTAAAGGCAAAGTGGACATTGATCAAATAAGGAAGGAGATGAATCAAACATGGAAGAAATAGACAAAAGTTAGAAGTAGTTGAACAAATGGAGTTAAGGTCACCCAATCTAATGGAGAAGATGATCACATCATCTCAAACTAAGTGATAAAGGTATGTTTGGAACTGTATATCTAATGATACATCTTACATCAGTTCCTAACATAAAATGTGCTAAATTTCACATTTGCATAAATAAAGATGCATTAAAATATTTTTCATGAAAGGATCAGTGCAAAATAATTGTGTACACAAATAATGTCAAACATTAATAAAATTGTCTATATTGATTGAGCATTACAATAGGGACAGAGTACTTTAGAAGCTAAACATGTATAGAGGCCGAGCTACATGGAAGAGAACAAGCTATATAGTGAAGACCTAGTTTGAAGGCAACAATGTCAACCGAGACAGCTGGCTTCCACCTAGCTGAGTACACAACATTAATGAAGAACCTAAATTGAGCACAATAAGTATTTATTAAAACTTGAAGGCATTATTTCATACCTTGCATACATAATTTGAGAGCATAGAGAGATTTAAGAGAGAAGAGATCTTAAGGCGATTCAAGAGAAAATCTGAGACAAGAAGATTGATTGAGTGAAGATCTGAGTTGTGCTAATTGGTTCATAGAAAATAAAGTTTATGAACCCTAACAAAGAGAAAATGGTAGCTTCATCATCCACAAGAAAGAGTCAAGGAATAGAGGTTAATACGATTCAATTGGTGAAGAGTGATGCTTGTCCTCCACCCAAATTTTATGCTATTCCTGAAATCACAATGAGAGGTGACTCAATAGGTGGGTTGTCTTGAATACCACCCAAGGTAATCATGATACACAATGTGTGAAGTTGATACATGTGTAAGATTGAAGAAGTGGGAGATTATGAAATTGGGGTAGCATATGAGAAATTGTGTGATGAAGGAGTTTTGAAGGATGAATTCAAAATCATTGAGAAGAAAGGGTAATTCGTGCCCTAGAGTTCTCAAGGAATTTCAAGATCGAATGGATCAAGATTGTGCTGAGTAGGATTCATGACATGAATTTTTGGCTACATAATGGACCAGTTGAAATAATACAGAAGATTATTTAAAAGGTTATTAGTTATCCTACATTGGATAAGAAGAAGAGCATATACAATTTAAGCCATGAAGAAGTTGAAGCAAACACATGTACTAAGTGGAATGGACAAGGGTTGTCCATCATAAATATTTCTAACCCATTGATCAAATTTGTAGTGAGAATTACTGCTTACAAATTTTATCAATCTAGTAGATTGAATAGTGTGCGATTTATGGAAGTGGATCAAGCATGGAAGATAGTCACAAACGATCATGAATATGATCTTGTTGAGTTGCAAAAGCTACAATTAGCAGAAAATGTGACAGCTATCAAGAAGGCAAAGAATTCAATGTGTAAGTTTGGTTCACTTATTATATGTATTTTATTTTACATTCATAAATATTTCCCTGATATTAGAAACATCATTTGTGAACAAGGAAATCCTATCACAAGATTAATCGATGAGTGTATAACCCAATCGAGAGAGAATTTTGACAATGTTATGGATACATATTTCAAAGAATTTAGACAGAGAATGAGATTGAGGATGAAGTTATTGAGATGCCAAAATTGGATTTGGCAAATCTCACTCTAGAGAAAACAATTTTTCTACAAGAAATTTTGGTGAAGAAGAAGAGATAGGAAGAACTGAGGCATGAACATTAACAAAGGCAAGTCTTGCATGATCTTAAAGATATTTTTGTTGAGGCATTTGGTACTCACAATTTTGATGCACAAGCCCCAATAATTTCCTAGCTTGTAAGTATTGTTGAAAAAATAAATGCTGGTGATATAGAATCCAATGAAAAGTTGATGGATTGGTTTGGAAAGAAATATGAAAATAAGGTTGTCAATAAATTTTCTACAATAATTGTCGAGAAAAAAATGCAACTGCAGGAACATGTACATAATTCAACTAAACTAATTCAAAGAGTACAACATTCGTACACTATTTTGTGTGATGTACCAAGAATCACAAGCGATCTTCAAGCTAACATACAACAGATTCATAATGACATAAAGATGGCAAGAGACACAATTTTGTAGCCAATTGAATCTAGCATCCACACCTACAATAAGCTATTGGGTGCTCAAGGAAAATTGGTTGAGCTACAGGTAGCTGATAGTAGAATGAGATCACAACTGATCTCTATTAAGAAAAATTTGATACCTCATTTGGAGGTTATACAAAGGGAAATCAAATCAGCCCAAGATCTTATTAATGAAGATCATAATCTTTCAATGGCTGGCATTTTAATTGATTTTTCAGCTAGGATCTAGTTGCAAAATCATACTATGGAATTAGTAAGAACCATATGGGATCATGCACTTGCTATGATCACCCAAATACACAAACCTTTTCTTGAAAAATATGGTTTGGTTCCACCATTCAACCCCAGAAGCAACCATTAGTGACAAAAAGAAGGGGGAATGTAATGATGATTACATGTCTTGAAGGGAGAAGAGATGAACAAAACAAGGGGAATACAATCAAAGTTTAGGAGGAAATTAAGGAAAGAAGAATACATCAGACAATCAAGGTATAACACTAAAGTAATTAGACTATTTAGAGTCATGCGTATATATTGTTCATTTCTTGAATATTCAACATAATTTAAAGTTTTGATGTTCTAATTTTTAACTAAGTCATAGGCTTAGGGGGAGTACTCATATTAACATTGTAATGATGTAATCATGAAAAAGTGTTTTTTCCACTAATGTCAAAGGAGAGATTGTTGATCTCTTTAACTTTTGTTGTCTATTAGTGTCAAACACTTAGTCATTTACTATGTAGAGTGAGATGGTCATCACTACAACCAAGATACTCTATATAGGTGGAGTCATGTATATAAATTTGTATATACCAAGGTTTATAGAAGCCAAGAAAGTATGTGGTCACTGAGTATTTTCAATGTAAGCTAAGTGTAATGTGAACCAAGAAGTTCAAGAATGTTGAAGATGAGTTATATAGAAGGTACCAAGCATAACATAAATAATGAGTGTTGAGTATTAGAAACAATATGTGTCAAACAACATAGCATTTTCATTCGGGTAAGGAATGATGGAAACTTTGAGATAAATCATTTTAAGCCAACATGAACATGATATTTAATACTTGTAGAGATTGTTACAAAGAGTTTTACATATTTTATGACATGGATCACATATCCCTATGTTCTATGATGAACATATTAGATGAAGAGGCAAAACATGGAAGCATCTAGAAAAATCTTTATGGAATCTTTAAATAGGGCAAAACTTGACATGTTTTGATATAGATGAAGAAGCATACGGTCATACAAAGAAGAAAAAATGATATTCACACAATTCATGTGTGAATGTATGAACATTTTAGAAGAGAGAAAAGTATTCTATTATTCCATAATAGAGCAAGTGACCTAATCAAGTAGTGAAGGACAAAAGAGCCATATCGGATCAGATTAGAAAGAGGAGATCCAATATCATCTTATTGGAGAAAATTGAGGATCAGGTACTGAATCAATTCTAATAGATTGAGATAGGTTAAATCTCTTAATAGATCTTTATAAATCTCCTAACGAAGTCCTTACTTTTGTGTAAGTGTTAAATCTTGTAATGAAGTGATATCTAACAATCTTAAGCTTTTAACAAGGCACATCCCTCATAGGATAGATAATTAGATATGGTCAAACATTATAACCCTAATAGGTTGACTTTATTACTACAATAGTGAAGATTTTTGAGTGTTATCCCGACCCCAAATTTACCTTCATTCTAAAGTGTTTTTGGGTAACCAAAATCATTGTGTCATGTGATTACTTTTCATGCATGTGATTGATAGATTAGATCTATATGTTATTACAATTTAATTATAAGTTATGTATGCATAAGAAATTGGATATGAGATGGTAAATGTGGTAAATACTTTTTAGAATTTTTTAAAAGGTTAAAGTATTACAAATCTTGACTCACCCCCTACCCCCCTCTCAGTATCTTGGTGTCCAATTAAGACTTCCAATAGATGTAATATGAACTATACACGTGCCCTTAATAAGATAGGTCTTAGGGCCTAATAGGACCTCTTGATTTTAATTACATAGGCCTAATAGTCCACCTCTTAAGTTGTAATTGGATAGGTTTTAGTATTAAATAAGGCCTAGTTAACATTTAGTTTGCACATGTTACCCATGTAGATAGCATCACATCATAGAAATTGGGGTCAAGGGAAAGATCATGGTTAGCCTCAAGATCAAGAATAAGGACATGATCATGAGCAACCTCAAGGTCAAGGACATGATCATGGGCATGAACATGGTCAGAGATAGGTAGAGGGAGAGGGAGAGGGAGAGGGAGAGGGAGAGGGATAGGGAGTGCATGTTCACCCTTGCACTCCCAATATGAATAATATATTCCATTTTGCATCCATAGAGATGACATAACTCAAAGAGTTGGTTGATAGATCTATTGATCATTTATATAGATGTATTTGTAAGAATATTTATACAAGTCTTTGAGATATTACTAATAGAATTATATCACAAACTACATTCACACCATAGTATATTGATAGGATTTTTGTAGAGCTTAGAGCAGAGGTCTTAGGTGGTATGTCCTTAGCCCAAGTTTAGAATTAGGTCCCTAAGGAGATTGTTAAATGAGAGGTACTACCATATTATGAGGGTTGGGCCCAGGTGAAGGGATTGTTAGAATATATAGTCCACTAATATAATTGAAACGGGTTGGGGTGAATCAATTATCCAACTATTATCATAATTATCATCCTTAAAAAAACTTAGCCATATGAGCAATATAAACTGAAACCACAACAAGATACTCACACATAATAACACCAATTATGTTAACTAGGGAAACCCTTAATCATAGGGAAAACCTCGATGGGGATGGTACCCACAAGATGATGTTTTAATATAAATGTTCCTTGTTAGAGGATGGATCCTGTTAGGAGTCTATGAATACATTAAGTACATATGAGTCCCTATTAGGAGACTTTGAATCCCTATTAGGAGATTCCAACACTGTTAGGATTTGTGGAAGATAGCTAGACCCATTGCCCAAATAGCTTCAAAGGCAAGACTAATGAACCCACTATCCAAATGATCTTTGTATTATTCCTTGTAGAATAATAAAATTGTACTATATTGTTCCTTCCTCTTTCTCTATCCTATCAACCAGACTTCTACTCCTTCTGATCTTGTAATCAGATCACAAATCTCACATCCAATAATCCCTTGGATCGCTTGCATGCATGCCTCAAGCACTTTTCTCTTTTTCACACTTCGTACTTCATACACTAATGGATACACTTTACAATCAAGGAAAACATCTTTCCTTTATACCATATCTTCAAAATAATTTCTTGAGTTAGACTTGAGGCTTTCCTAATTAATTAGAAGAAGATAATTAATTAATTACAATTACAATAGCATTGTTGACTCACAATCTATGCAAAACTTCACATGTACAATACCAGGGCTTGCGCACTCACTGACATAATTAGCTGACTATCATTTGTCACTACCTAACTAAGCATCTTCTCATTACATCTTAGATGTAAGGTGGAAAAAAAACATCAGGAATTACTTTTCTAATACTTTATCTCTGAAATACTCTTTGTAAATCAAGCACAAATTTCGTATTTCTTCGACTTAGACTCTGTGCACTCAACCACATCATTAAGAGATAGTGTAGAACATGTCCATGACTATGCATCACAAGAAAATCAAACCATTGTCTATACCATTAAGATTTATGTCTTTTACTTAGCCAGTCTTTACAGTAAACCATGCTATGTTGACATCAATGAAAAGATAGTCATGAATGCAACATGTCAATACTCTCCAATGCTCAGGATGCTCCCCCAATGTAGTATCATCAACATTCATGCTAGAAATATCTCCCCTTGGCATTGATTGCAACATAGATGAAAAACATCTAAGTTTTGAGAGTTCCAAGTAATATTTTGTTGTTGTTGTTGTTTCTCTCATCTTCTCAAATCCTCTTCATTAAGAAAGTTTGAAATCAACTGGATTTTAGGACAACATCAACTGTTCACATGCTAAATAAATCTCAATACAATAGATGCACAAAAGGTGCATACTTCTTCTTCTTAGACATCAATTGTTTACTTCACACTAAAATCTCTCTAAAGAGATATCTCTCCCCATTGCTTAGTAGTTATTATCCCCCATAACTTAGGAGATGTTTTCATGCATACTCTCCCCCATTGACATCAATGTCAAAGTTCTCAATCTCAATGTTACAATGTACCAATTGCGAATATGTTGCACTAAGTCTTCAACTAGCTTGAGTGTCTAAAGACATTGTTCAATACCAAATATCAAATACCAAGAGTCCTTAGTGACTCAAATCATCATAGATAATTCCCCATACGGGAAGTATCAACATTTAGTCTAGGCTAAAAATGGTGCTCTGTACCACTAGACTGATGCACTTACTGCATCACTTACTTAGAAGTAGGCAGGGGCATAACCCCAAGCATACCTCTCAAGTACTCAAATGTATCTTTAGGAAAAGGCTTTGTAAAGATATCTGCAATTTGATCTTTTCTACTCACATACTCTAATCTGATCTCCTTTTTTGTTGCTTTCTTTCTCAGCACATGATACTTAATAGATATATGCTTAGTCTTAAAATGCAATACAAGATGCTTAAACATACTCACTATACTTGTGTTATCATAGAAAATGATATAGGTTCTTCAAACTCAATTTTGATATCTTTTAGCATCTGCTTCATCCACATAAATTGATTACAGTTATTTATTGTTGCAACATACTCTGCCTCAGCAGTACTTTGTGAAATACAATATTGCTTCTTGCTTAACCAAGAAACCAATATTCCTCCAAAAAAGAATTCTCAACCACTAGTGCTCTTTCTGTCATCCATACTACCTGCCCAATCCACATTAGTATATGCACATAGAGTGAAATCACTTGATCTTTCATACCAAATTCCATAGTCATATGTCCCTTTCAAATATCTAAATATTCTCATTACTACTACATAATGATACTCCTTAGGATCAACTTGAAATCTAGCTACAATCCCAATAGCATTTGCTATATCTAGTCTAGTGAGTTAGATACTACAAACCTCCAATCATGGATCTGTACTTCTTCTTCTCTACTACAACTGTCTCATCTTTACTAGATAACTTGTGACCAGTTATATTAGGTGTATCAATAGGTTTACAACTTTCTAATTCAAACCTTTTCAACAAATCATTCAAGTACTTAGTTTGTGAAATGAAAATACCACCACCATTTTGCATAATCTGTAATCCTAGGAAAAACTTCATTTCTCCTATCATGCTCATTTCAAACTCATTCTCCATTTCTTCAAAAAACTTATCACTTTCTTCATCATTACCTCCAAAAATGATGTCATCAACAAATATTACAATAGTCAACAAACCATTTTCAACTTCTTTCAAATACAAGTTATTATCTATCGTACCTTTAGAAAATCCAAGCTTTGCCAAATAACTATCCAACCTTGTGTACCAGGTTCTAGGTGCTTGCTTCGGACCATATAGAGCTTTCTTTAGTTTGCATACCAAGTCTCTGTCTTCTGATAAAGGAAAACCTTCAAGGTGCTCAATATTTACCTCTTCTTCAAGTTCTCCATTTAGGAAGGCTGATTTAACATCCATCTAATAAACCTTGAACTTATTATTCATTGAATAAGCCAAGAACATCCTTACTGCTTCCATTCTGGCTATAGGTACATATGTCTCGTCATAGTCTATGGCTTCTTGCTATGAATATCCCTTGCGTACAATTCTAGCCTTGTTTCTCACAACTTTTCCTTGCTCATTCATCTTGTTTTCGAATACCCATTTGGTTCCTATCACATTCTTATCTTTAGTTCTATGAACTAACTCCCATGTATCATTGTTCACAATCTGATCTAATTCTTCCTTCATTGCTTGAATCCAATGACAGTCTTTACATGCTTCATCTATGCTCTTAGGCTCAACTTGAGATATCAAACATACCTTCTTATTTACTTTATTTTTTGTCACCACACCTTTGTCTTTGCTTCCAATTATCTTCTTAGGAGGGTGACTCTTTGTCAAATTATTATTAGAGGTAGGAGTTGTCATTTCAACTCTTATTTCATCTCTAGGTTCAAACCTCTACTCTCCTCTTTGCTCAATAGTTAACACATCATTTTGTAAATCATTATTAGTCTCAAAGAAAACTTCAACATTCTATTTAACAATTATAGAATTATCTTCTTCTTCATCTAAATTATAATCTATCATCTTTTTCTTAGTTCCAAATTTTTCATCAATCCTTACATTTGTGCATTCAACTATTTTCTTAATTCTATAGTTAAAACATTTGCATGCCTTGTTTTTCAATTAATAACCAAGCAGCATCGCTTCATCACTTCTTGGATAAAACTTACCAATATCATTAGCTCTCTTAATGTAACATTTCCTCCCAAATATTCTAAAATAATTAACTAATGGTGAATGACCAAACTATAGTTCATAAGGTGTCTTGTTCATACCTTTTTCGATCTGTACTCTATTCAGAGTGTACACTGTTGTATTGACTGCTTGTCTCCAAAATGTCTTAGAAACATCATTCTCAAAGAACAACACTCTTGTTTCTTTTGCTATAGAATTATTTCTTCTTTCAACAATTCCATTCTTCTTAGGTGTTCTAGGTGAAGATAACTTCATTTTGATTGCATTCTTCACAAAATATGTTAAATTCTCTAGAAGTGAATTCTCTTCCTCTATTAGATCTCAAACACTTTATCTTAACACCATATTTAATCTCAAATCTATTCTTAACTATCTTAAACTTGTGATATTGCTATCAGGATTTAACTGTGATTTTTGAGTCAAACTCATTGACCCATGTTTCATGAGTAGTGATTCGACATGAATCCATCTCTCATGAGAATAAATGGAACACTTAGGACTCATTGGATCTAGGTGATGCTCAGAAGGGTGAAGCACTGGGACTTCTCAGGAGGTCACCCATCCCAGTACTACTCCAACCTAAGTGTGCTTAACTACGAAGTTTCCTCAATGGTTAAACCCAAAGCTTGCAACCCCATTTACAAAACCTTCACCAAGTGTTGTGCCTTATGAACCATTCAGTAGAAAGCCCCTTAAGCTCATCAATTGATAAGTAGGAGATAATTTCCACAACAAGTCAAATTGTGACATTGCTATCAGGATTTAACTGTGTGATTTTTGAGTCAAACTTATTGACCCATGTTTCATGAGTAGTGATTCAACATGAATCCATCTCTCATGAGAATAAATGGAATAGTTAGCACTCATTGGATCTAGGTGATGCTCACAAGGGTGAAGCACTGGGACTTCATGGAAGGTCACCCATCCTAGTACTACTCCAGCCTGAGCGTGCTTAACTACGAAGTTTCCTCAATGGTTAAACCCAAAGCTTGCAATCCCATTTGCAAAACCTTCACCAAGTGTTGTGCCTTATGAACCATTCATTAGAAAGCCCCTTAAGCTCATTAATGGATTCATGTTGAATCACTACTCATGAAACATGGGTCAATGAGTTTGACTCAAAAATCACACAGTTAAATCCTGATAGCACTATCACAATTTGACTTGTTGTGGAAATTATCTCCTACTTATCTTAAACTTCTCAAAAGCTTCAAATTTCTCTTTAAGAAATGCTACCCACATCATTTTAGTGAAATTGTTAACAAAAATCATAAAATACCTTTCACCATAGAATCCTCTTGTTCTTGAGGGACCACTTAGATCTATGTGAATGATCTCCAACTTCTTTTTAGTAGTGAAATTCTTGCTAGGAAAAGATACTTTCTTCTATTTAGCCAAAATAAATTCTTTACACACAACATTAGTAGGATTTGTAATCTTAGGCAAGTCTTTGACTGCAAAACTGCTACTAGAATTAACAATATTATTAAAGTTTTGTGACATAATCTTCTATGCCACAACCAACTATTATCCACTTTAACTACCAAACATGTCACTTTAGTAGGAACCAATTGAAATACATTACATCTAGATCTAGTGCAAGTTCCAATTAGCTTACCATCTTTGTCTTTATTAATGCAGGTCTTCTTAGTGAATTGCAACTAATAACCCTTGTGCACCAACTACCCAACACTCGATAAGTTATGCTTCAATCCATCCACAAAATAAACATCACCAGTGTTATTTTTACCATCAAGAGTAATGGATCCAATTCCTATTATATGACAGGCTGCATTGTTACCAACTTTAACAATACCTCCATCATGATTCTTGAACTTAACAAACTTATTCATATCACCAGTAATTTGATGTGAACAACCACTATCAATTATCCAATTAGATTTCATTTCCACTTGGGAAATTAGAGCTCTTTTTTCTCTAATTTCTCTATCAAGATCATCTTCCTTGATAGCCACAAATCCTAATTTATCACCACTTTCACTTTGACTATTCTCATCAGATCCTTCATCTTCATTTGCATATAAATAATTTCTATCTCTATCTCTTCTAGGCTTAAACTTTCCCTTATACTTTTTCTCTCTTTTAGGACCTTTAGATGCATAATGACCAAATTCATTACAAATCCAACATTTAAATATTTTCTTACCATCTTTTTCTCTTCTCACAAGAAGGGCTATTAATTCCTCAATCTTCTCGTCTTCATTAGATCTGCCACTACCAACAAAATCTCCATGTGTGCTTGCACTCCTTGTCAGATTACGTCAAATTTTCAAGGCACTAAAAGTTATTTCCACTCAAGCTAGATCTCCAAACTATCTTAGATCTACTTTTGTACATTCTAATCTTCCAAGAAATATTTTCTTTGTGAAATCCTTGGTGTAGGGCATTACTAGATGAATCATCTGAGCTAAATGGTGGTTCAAACTTTTCAAGATCTTCTATATTACTTCATCTTTTTCCTTGTTCCTTGGTTCCAACATGAGACTAAATTCCTGCAAATTTTTTTGATATTCTACCAATATAACTTTTTACATTTTCATCTTCCATCATTTTAGCATCTTGAAATGCACATATCCAATTCTACAATCTCATTCTCTTTGCATGTTTATCACCTTCAAAAGTAGATTCTATTGCTTTCCAAATTTCATAAGATATTTCAAGTGACTTTACCTAATAGTATTCATTCTCTATAAGAGTTGATAGTAGATCTTCTCTTTCTCTAATGTTACTTGTGAATAGATTTCTCTCATCTTCCCTACATCCTTCTAGCTTCTCTTCTTCAATGATTGTCTTCTTACTCTTTTTCAAGATCCAATATCCTAAACCCATGCACAATAGATGAGTCTTCATCTTCTCCTTTCAACTGTCATAGTTGGTCCCATCAAATCTAGGACTATCCTCTATGAAAAGATTTTCCATTAATCTTCCAAATCTGTTAAGCTTATCCTTTAAGGACCTGATGCTCTAATACCAATTGTTAGAATATATAGTCCATTGATATAACTGAGAGGGGCAGGGGGTGTGAATAAGTTATCCAACTTTAATCAAAATTATCATCCTTAAACAAACTTAACCATATGAGCAATATAAAATGAAACCACAACAAGATACTCATACAAAATAATACCAGATATGTTAACTAGGGAAACCCTTGATTAGAGGGAGAACCCTGGTGGGGATGGTACCCACAAGATGATGTACTAATATAAATGTTCCTTGTTAGAGGATGGACCCTTTTAAGAGTCTATGAATATATTTAGTACATATGAGTCCCTATAAGGAGACTTTGAATCTCTGTTAGGAGATTCCAACCCTATTAGGAGTTTTTCCAACCTTGCTAGGAGTTGTGGAAGGCAGTTGGACCCATTGCCCAAATAGCTTCAAGGGAAAGACCAATGACCCCACTATCCAAATGATCTTTGTATTATTCTTTGTAGAATAATAGAATTGAATGTATTGTTCCTTTCTTTTTCTCTCTCCTATCAACTAGACTTCTACTCCTTCTGATCTTGTAACTAAATCACAAATCTCACATCCAATAATCCCTTGGATTTCTTACATGCATTCCTCAAGCATTTTTCTTCTTTTCACACTTCACACTTCATACAACAATGGATACACTTTACAATCAAGGAAAACATCTTTCCTTTATACTATATCTTCAAAATAATTCCTTGAATCGACATTGAGGCTTTCCTAATTAATTATAATAAGATAATTAATTAATCACAATTACAATAGCACTATTGGCTCACAGTCTATACAAAACTTCACATGTGCTATACTAGGACTTATGCACTCATTGACATCATCAACTGACTATCCTTTGTCACATGCATTTTCTCATTGCATCTTAGATGTAAGATAGAAAAATAAATCAAGAACTACTTTCCCAATACTCTATCTATGAACTGCTCTCTATAAATTAGATACAACTTTTGTATGTCTTCAACTTAGACTCTGCACACTGGGCCACACAATCAGGACATAGTGTAGAACATGTCCATTATTGTGCATCACTAGACAATCAAATCATTATCCATACCATTAAGACACGTGTCTACTACTCATCCAGTCTTTATAGAAACCATGCTATGTTGACATTAATGAGAAACACAGTCATGAATGCAACATGTCAATACTCTCCAATGCTCAGGATACTCCCCCAATGTAGTATCATCAACATTCATGCTAATAATGATATCGAGTTATGAGATGTGTTATGCCATAGATTGCATGCATGATATACCTTAGATTTCTTGTAGCACATGGTCATTATCCTAATAAAGACCAAATACCATTATATTTTGCCCAACAATTATACGTGGAGGTCAATTTAGGGCACATCATCAAGTATTTAGATCTTCTAGGATATTATGGTTAGGGACATGGTAGAGTTGCAAATCATGATGAGAATCATCTAGCTAGTTGACCTTGATGTTATCCTTGATAGTTGGTGGGTTAGAGGACTCTAGCTATAACCCCAGTGATGGCTACTACTACTACAGATAGAGTTGTTATTACTTCTCAAAGGGAAGCAATAGATAAGATAGGAAACATTACACTGGCAATTAGTAGCATTACATCTGACACTCTAGGTAGATATATTATGAGTAGATCCATTTGACCAAGATCATCTTTAGAGGCATCATCCAGTACTAAATCTACTGTGTTGAGTGATGAGGTTTATAGAGTTGTACATCTTCCTATTCTGGGAGATATACATGGCCTTAGTGGGGAGCATAGAGATATGGATATGGCATTATTTTTTATAGATGATTTGTTATAGGCATATTCATACATTTATGATATTTAAAGGATATCTTTATAGGAATTTTTGGATAGGATTTTAGATACGCAATAGGGTGCATAGGACTTTGTTGATCAACACTCACCACAACACCTAACACATATATTAGCTCAACACTCAATTGAGCACCCATCACACCACTCAACACATCACTTAGATACACAATAATCTACTGTAGCTCTAGGTGAGGGTATAGGAGTTGAAAATGTTACTATTACTATTGATGGACTAGACATGCTTGGCACTAGGATCCTAGGATCATCTATGGAGATGATATTTGGTCATAATACCACTGACTCTATACCACTTCCATCTTAGCTGGTTACCCCTTTGCATTCATCATTGTTACATAGGATTGACATGATAAGAGATGGTGTTTCTATTGATGACACTACAATGTGTGTCATGGATGACCCTCTTGGTCCTCAGATCCAGGTGCCTCTTTTAATTTTTTTTTTGTACAATAGTTCAATTCTATACACAAGTATATATACATGTACTAATGTTTCTAAATAATTAATCCAAACATAGGTAGAAGAGCCTACTTATTCTAGTATGAGATTCAATCATGGAGGGAGGACAGGCATTATTGATATGGCACCTACTATTGATGAGAGTACATTTATGATGGATGTGACACCCACAGGTGATTAGGTGAAATTTAAATTTAGACTTTTAAATTAATTTGATTTTCACACACACACACACATGTATGTATAAATGTATATCTAACAAATTGTTATACACTAAATTTGCAGGGGTCGGTTGATATTTTTCAAGCACATGATGCTCATTAGTCAAGCTTAGAGGGTTGATCTATTTGTATGTGCCTGGATGACTCTCTAGTTTAGGATGTATGCACAATATGTTTAGTTTATCATTTATCTTTTGAGCAAGACATATCCATATATTTATGATTTGATATTTGTATATGTATTGGCATGTATGTACATGTTTATGGTCCATTTACGATACATGCCATATTCATATGATTCATATGATTAGACATTTTATATATGCTTCAAGTTTATGCTCCATGTCATATATCTTCATAGTTTATGACTAGACATGTGATCTAGATCTATATTTTTCTAGTTTATGATTACATGTACATACATGATTCCACTTTATTTTCTAGGTTCAATTTAATTTTTAGGTTTATGATTAGATGTGATTGATTGAATTACATGCCATTGATTACATTTGCAATCTTGATTGAATTACAAATTTAGATATTATTTACATATGATTGATTACATGTGCAGTCTTGATTCAACTTAGGTGATTCAATATGTTATAACTTGCACATGATAATTAGATACATATAAGTCATTTAAGTTGTGATAGGTTCAAAATTTAGGAAATTCAAAATTATAGCACTTGCAAATTAATTAAAATGATTAGACAAATGATTGATTAAATTGAACATGTACACATGTCTATAAGTCCTAAATATGATTTATGAACATATCACATATACATATAAACTTCCTAAGTTACATATGAACATGCACATGTACACATGTAATTCCTAAATGTTAAATGAATTTACATATATGTACACATGTATATAAGTGGACTAAGTTCATGCCATGAACATAACTAGTAACTTATCAACTTAGGATCTTGATTCAAGTTAGGTGATTCAATATATGTTATGACTTGCACACGATTAATGAAATTAGATTCATGCCCTAAACATAGAATGAACATCATATAACTTATCAATGTATGAGAATCATGACATGTGTGATTTAATATGTTATAATTTGTACATGATTAATGAAATTATATTAATGTCCTAAACATGAAATGAACATCATTTAACTTATCAATGTATGAGAATCATGACATGTGTGGTCTTGATTCAACTTAGGTGATACAATATATTGTACAAGTCAACATGAACATGCACATATGGACACATATAAGTCCTAAGTCCTAAACATACACATGAATTACAAATGATTGATTAAATTGAACATGTACACATATCTATAAGTCCTAAACATGAAATGAACATATCATATATACATATAAACTTCCTAACTTACATATGAACATGCACACATACACATATAAGTCCTAAATGTTAAATGAATTTACATATATATGTACAAATGTATATAAGTGGACTAAACATGACACATGAACTTAAATACACATGTGTATAAGTCATAAACTTTGAACATGAAATGAACAAAATGAACATCTATTCCCTAAACATGAAATGAACATATCATAAATTTTGATCAAATAAATAAGATTGACAAATGAGTGTCAACACACTTAACAATCTTCACTATACATGCTGAGTATACAATGGAAGCTAAGTCAGAACTCTAACACATGCTGAGTTATAGTTAGTGCTGAGTAGATCAGAAGATAGTATGTGTCGAGAAAAGTAGAAGTCCAATGTGTGCCAAGCATTGCGAAGTTAATAGGAGCTGAGTGATTTAGGAATCAGTAGAAGCTGAGCAATGCAAAAAGTTAACAGGTGTCGAGTAATACAGGAATACTATAGGTGCCAAGTGACATAGTAATTCTATAGGAGCTGAGTAATGTATTAAACATAGTGGATGCTGAGCAATCCATAATAGATGATGTTGAGCATCAATATTAATTCATGTGTTGAGCAATGCAGGATCAACATGAAAGTTTGTACAATCCCAAACAAAGATGTAAAATGGTTATGCATGACTCATGATAGGATAAAAGGATAAGATAAAATCCTCACAACCACCTATGCGATCCTCATGCAACCAATCAAAAAATTGGAGATTACATGCAACCAATAGGTGAATTTCAAGGGTTTGAGTGGGAACATTTGAATTGAGGATGCATAAAAAACCACTAATCTTTATAAGGGAGTCTTGACACTAGAGAGAGTTAAGTCATGAGAAGAAGGAAAAGAAGAGCCTATTATTAAGGTCGTTGCAAAACACTGGTGTCAAAGATCTAGTGGAAAGGACAATATTTACACATCCAATTGATCAGAACAGAACAAGGAACACAATCAGCAGGTCAGATCTAGCATAGATCAGTGATAGCAGAGCAGATCAAGTACCTAAGATTAGCATCAAAGATTGCATTAGATCAAGTGTATTATTCTAATACTCTCTCACAATTGTATTAGGAGCTTGGAAATCCCATGGATTTGGGTAGGTTTAACAACCTTATGTAAATCCTTTAACAAGGTGGCATTCTAAGTTGAATGTTCTTAAGTCCTCTAACAAGGCACACTCCTAATAGGGTGTAAAAATCCTTTAACAGTGTTTTGTAGCCTTTAATAGGGAAAACCATCAAAAGTGGTTGAAAACAATTGCTGCAGTAATTTTGTGGGTATCATCCCCACCCCAATTTTACCTTCTTATTCCTGGAGGGTTTCTGGGTCACCAAAATCTCAAGTGTTATGTGGTGATGCATGTTTGCTTCTCATGATTATTTAATGTTTATATGCATGCATGTTAATTTTAGTTATATGGTATTAAGGATTTAAAATAGAGAAAAAGGCCAATACTTTTGATTCACCCCCCCTCTCAGAAGCACTCTTCCCATTAAGACATTCCAACAATTGGTATCAGAGAAAATTTCTCTCAAAAAGAAGCCTAACAGCTTGGAGGAAAAGATCTGAAGATGGAAGTCTTCAAACTTGGGAAGATCATTGAGAACCAGGTGATAGATGTGCATCTTGCTCTACACAAGGTAGAGGAAGCTAGAGAGGAATTGAGAAAATTCTTAAAAAGAAGGAAATAACGTATAGCCAAAAATGATATTCACTACAAGGAGATTGATACCACACAAGTATTTTCCAAAGGAGATTCCAAAGAATTTGATGTAGCAATAGCAGAATTGATAGAGAAAAATAGAGTTCAAGCAGAAGAGATAAGATCTCTCAAGATGGAGCATGAATCATAGGCCATAATGTTATGTGAAATAACTGAGCAAAAGAAAAGAGCAGTTGAGGATAGAGTCATTCTTGAAGATGACAAAAAAAATCTTGCAAACAAACTTCAAGAAAAGTCTAATGAACTAACAAGGATCTCAAACATGCAGATGGATACACTTGCCCAACTAATCAACCTTCATCATGAACTCAGTATGAAGGATATTGAGATCTCTACTTTGAGGATGTAGAAAGAATTGGAGAGAGAAAAAGAAACAATAGAGAATCTCAACAAGTCAAGTGAAGCTATCAAGTACTTTGAACAGTTGCTGAAATCTCCAAGATCAGCCCATGATACATTAGGACTTGGATACACCAGCACTGAAGTTGGTGAATCATCAAAGAGTTCTGAGCAAAGAAGTGACAAAGGTAAGGATTCTAAACCCACTTGTCATTATTATAATAAAAAGGGGCATACTACTAATGTTTGTAGGAGTAGAAGGATCAATCATCCAAACACATCCAAAAGCAAGGGTTAATGTCACAAGTGCAACATGCAAGATCACATGATGCAAGACAACAACTCTAAAGTCTCAAGGACAAAAGGATTTGATGGACATTGCCATAATTGCAAGAAGTATGGACATAGAGCCTTTGAATGTAGATCAAAGCCTATGTGGACACCAAATCAGCATGCAAGAAGGGACAACTATGTAAACCATTACAATTGGGACTACAATACAAGGCAAAGCTGTCACTATTGTCAATAGTATGGATATATACCCCAGAATTGCATAAGAACACACTTCAAGGGGAACTATAAAAGATGGTTGAACCAAAATACTTGCTTTAGTTGCTTGAAAATTGGACATGTCAGTAGGAATTGTCCAACAAAGGCCAAGGCACCCAAGACTTAAGTAAATAAGGGAAAAGAAAAGGTTGATGTGGAGCACATCAGAACAAACATTAAGAAGACATGGCAAAAAAAAGATGAACCAAGTACATCTAATGAAAGGGTCACTTCACCCGAGAGGTCAAGTGATCATATCTCATCCAACTAATCACAAGATGAGCCTATGGGGCTAATACATATAAGGAAGTATCATACATCAGCCCTAAACCATGATGAAGCACTGCAAAGTATAAATTTGCATGAGATAAGATGCTAAGAAAAAACTTGAATAATGATGCCGAGCTATCTTTGATTGCCCAGTTATCAACAAATTCAAAAGATGCCGAGTAAGAATAGATGCCGAGTGGATACCGAGTTGAAAAACCTTTGGAAGTTGAGTGATAGGTGAAAGTACAAGAATGCATTAAATGCAAGGTTTTTGAGCTGCTTAAAGGTAAAAATTGATTCATTTTGAGCCATTCAAACGAAGAGCGATTACTAGAAGCACAATTGAGCAATTTTCAAGCATTCAACTAGTGATTTGCTATGATTCAGTATCCACCCAAGCAATTTCAAGCATCTAACCAGGTATTTCCTTCAGGTGCTGAGTTGTATATTTTGTGAAGTTTATTTTAATCGTGAAACTCTAGTTCGATAAATTATGGCTTCTGGTTCAAAGTCAACCCTAAGGAAGGAAATCCATGAGATTCAGCTTGTCAGCAATGAGGTTAAGCAACTTGAATTCATGCCAATCCTAGAAGTTGCATATAAAAATGATCCCACTGGTGCCCTATCCACCATCCCTGAAAAACTTGTTATGGTTCAGGATGTGCAAAAGTGTTATAACTGCAAAATAGGAGCCATAGGAGACTTGGAAATCTACTATGCCTTTGACAAACTTTGTGACAATGGTATATTGAAGGATGAATTTTCTATCATAGAGAAGAAGGGTTTAACCAAAGCCCTAATTTTTCCAATCATATTCAAAATTGAGTGGATACGTATAGTACTTAGTAGAATTCATGATGGGTCATTCTGGCTAGAGCAATGACCAGTCAAGATTACCAAGAAGATGGTTCATAGGGTCACAACTTTTCCAACCCTAGATCAGCCCAAGACACTCAGAAGTGACAAGAGGGAAAATATTTGGAAAAACACACGTGCAAAATGGAATAACAGAGGCTTGACTATAGACACCATTACTGAACCCCTTCTAGATTTTGCTGTGAGGATCATATCACACAAATTTTATCAGTCTAGCAAGTTGAAAAGCGTACCCTGCATAGAAGTAGATGTGGCATATAAGCTTGTAAAGAAAGACCACACCTATGATCTTTCAGAGCTCATGTTGTAGTAGATTAATGAAAATCTTGGAGCTATTAGAAAATCCAAGGGAGCACAATGAAAGTTTGTGTCAGTATTGGTATGGATGTTCTTCTATGTGATGAAGGAATTCCCTTCATTTGGCAAGGTCAATTGGAGTCAGAATAAAACAATTGTCGATCAAATAAATGATTTTATTGCACAAATGGGAGACAACTTTGATGACCAAATGATTTTATATTTTGATGACTTCAAGTATGCAATGAAAAGGAGAATGAGGATACCAGTTTCACTAGTAGACAAACATGTGAATAACATATGCTTTCTAGTTGATATTGACTATACTTATATACAAGCAGTCCTTCCAAGAGTAAGATGGCTTAGACCATTGGGATATGAGCTTGATGTTGACCAAGCTTCAGAAGCCATCACAACACTACTTGTAGAGGAGATAGAGAAAATTGCAAAGTCATTTGGAATTTATGACATTGTCAAATCAAGAGTGGTTATAGAACTCAAGATAGCCACAATAGTGAAAAAAGAAAATAAAGAAGAAATTTGGTGTTGAAGAAACAAGTGCAACAGGTGAAGTAGAGGAGATAAGTGATGATGAAGAAGAAGGTAATGATGAGAAAAATGAAGATGAGCTAGAACAAGGGCCACTTGAATTGATACAAGACCAAGGTGAAGACAAAGATGAGAGTGCTGAGGAAGAAGAAGCCAAGGAAGCACCCATCAAAGGCAAGGTCATCAAAAGGAAGGCAAAGATGTGTCCTACTCCTTAGCCCAAATAAAAGAAAGTTGCCATGCCAACACCCAAGAAGCCAACAACCAGAGCTACAACAAGGACCTCCACAAAAAAAGCCAAAGAGGAAGCCAAAAAGAAGAAACCAATCAAGAAGGAACATGAAGAGCCAAGGAAAAGAAGAAGATATATGGCTCAACCTGATACTGATGAAGAAGATCAGTCTGAAAATGTAATTCATCCTCCTAAGTCTTCACTTGATATATTATGTGAAAAAATTAGGAATGGAGACTTAAGTGTCATGAAAAAAATTGACTTCAATAAGTTCACCAAAGAGGAACAAAATAGAATAGAAGATTCAGTCTATGCATTAATGGCACAGTTCAAGTATACATCTCTTGAACTTGATGGACAATTTCCAAAGGAATTGTCTAAAATTGTAGAGGACAAATGGCATTTTTGTCTAAAAATGGAGAAGGAGATGAGGGAATCAACCATAGCAAGTATACTGCCTAATTTGACTAAGGAACAAATAAGTAAAGTAGTCAAAAGGCATAATAAAAGGTTTACACCTAAGTATGGGGCATTCTCCATTTTATAGAATAAAATTGAAGAAGTTATACAAAGGACAACAAGATCATGGAAGAATCTATACAAAAGGGTTGAAGATGTATTTGAAGAAGAGACTACTGCTCAGCCAGAAGAAAGAAGAAAGAGGAGAGAAGAGAAGACAGAAGTCAAGAAAAAGTTTGAAGAGGAGGAAAACAAGGGTACTAATGAGCAGCAAAGTGTGCAAGACACACAACTTCCACCTCCTAGCCCTCCTCACTCTACTACTACACCTACAGAAATCATAAATATTAAGGATGTTGTTGACACCTCAAGTCAAAACATCAATCCATTAACTGTAGAGGATCTCAGTAAGATCCTTGACCAAACAACTCTTCAAACACAATTTTGTGCAAGTCTCATAATGGTTAGTGTTGATGAGCTCCAAAAATCAGTAGATAAAATCAAGAAAGGTGAGGTGCCACCGTAAGAACCACCTCAAATCACTCAAACTACTAAACTTCCATTTCTAGAACCTCCATCACCACCAAGAATAACCATGCAAGCTCATCAGAAGCTGAGTGCAATAGTAGGGGAAGTCACAGGTCCACCAGTATAGCTAACATGTACACCCCCAACAACAGTGGTACAAGAAGAGGATAAGGAAGAAACACAAGATAAGGAGGAGTCTGCAATACAAAATTTGGTTGAATTTCCAAAAATAAGTACTCCTACCAAATCTGTTCAGAAACTAAGTACTGACATGTTGATTGTCCAAGTTAGTACACCAAGCTCAAGTTCTACTAGGGTAGCTAGGACCATTCATTATGGTATTCTTGAGTTTGATGAAGAAATTCAAATGCCCTATTATGATTCAAGCACTCTAATAGAAGAAAAGATGAATGAAATATAGAGTGCATTGGACAAAAGGAGGCAAGAGGCAATGAGGAAAGACTTCAAATACAAGCAGGCAATGAATAAGATCAAAGATATATTCATGGATGCATTCAGCCTACAACCTCTAGATTCAAGCAGGCCAATCCTTGAGCAACTATCTGATATAGTTGACCAAGTGAATAATGAAGACCATGATTCAAATGTCAAAATCATGGAATGGTCAGAGAAGAAGTTTTTAGGCAAGGTCAACCAAAAGATAGCTAATAATATTATTTTGGGACAAGTTGACCTAGCAAAGAAACTAGATAATGTAAAGATTGTATTAGGAAATATCTTTTCCCTTTATAGGAAATTGTGCAATTTTTCTAGGTTCACACAAGAAATAAATCAAAAAATTTTGAACCTTGAGAGCAAACTTAAGCTCTCTAGTATGAAACTACCCTCAAATCCTACATAGAGTGAAAAGCATTTTACATTTTACTCAAACGCTTCACACTCAGAGGGAATTAGCTGCATTATCAACAAAAGAGGCCACTATTAAAGAAAAGTTGATGCAAATACAAGCCTCAATTACTCCTCATTTGGAAGTATTACACAAGGAGAAAATGTATGTAGAAACAGTCCTCAAGAAAGATCTAAATATTTCTACTCATGAAGGACTTTTTGATCTAGCAACAGAGCTTGCAATCCAACACAAGTCATTGGATATTGCATTGAATAAATGGGATGCGACTCTCAAAATACTCCTTGAGGTAAATAAAACATTTTTGGCCAAGCATGGTGTTCCCATTTAGAACCCTTTGACATAAGTGTCAAAAAGGGGGAGATAATATTCTAAGGGGGAGAGATATTAAAGGAGAATCAATTAAGGGGGACCACAATTCAATTGCCAAATTTTGAAATTTTGGTCAGTTTTAAGTTGATTGACTATAAATAGAAATAAAGGAGTCAAGGGACATGAAAATATTGGTAATCACATAGAGACAGAGCCATCAAACAGATTTGATACAACAAATAGGATTAGAAGGGAAGAACAGGACAAAAATAGAGAACATTAGGCACAATGGCACAAGATATCAGAATTCATGACATGATAAGGCATAATCAACTCAGGGGGAGTCATAAGGTATATTGTTGTTCACAATATCTTTTTTTGAAATTTTTTAAGTGAAGAATGGACACAAAAGGATTGGATCATGAATGATCAGTAAGTGTTTTTGACACTCATGTCAAAGGGGGAGATTGTTGATCAAATAAGTAAGATTGACAAATGAGTGTTAACACACTTAACAATCTTCACTATACATGTCGAGTATATAATGGAAGCTGAGCCATAACTCTAACACATGCCAAGTTATAGTTAGTGCTAAGTAGATCAGAAGACAGTATGTGTCGAGCAAAGCAAAAGTTCAATGTGTGCCAAGCATTGTGAAGTTAATAGGAGCTGAGTGATTTAGGAATCAATAGAAGCTGAGCAATACATACAGTTAGTAGGTGCTGAGTAACATAGGAATACTATAGGTGCCGAGTGACACAATAATTCTATAGGAGCCAAGTAACACAGGAAACATAGTGGATTTCAAGCAATCCATAATAGATGGTGATGAGCATCAATATCACTTCATGTGCTGAGCAATGCAAGATCAACATGAAAGTTTGTATAATCACAGACAAAGATGTAAAATGGTTATGCATGACTCATGAAAAGATAAAAGGATAAGATCAAATCCTCACAACCACCTATGTGATCCTCATGCAACCAATCAAAAAATTGGAGATTGCATGCAGCCAATAGGTGAATTTCAAGGGTTTGAGCAGGAACATTTGAATCAAGGATGCATAACGAACCACTAATCTTTATAAGGGAGTCTTGACACTAGAGAGAGTTAAGTCATGAGAAGAAGGAAAAGTAGAGCCTATTATTAAGGTCATTGCAGAACATTGGTGTCAACGATCTAGTGGAAAGGATGACATTTACACATCCAGTTGATCAAAATAGAACAAGGAACACAATCAGTAGATTAGATCTAGCAGAGATCAGTGATAGCAGAGTAGATCAAGTACCTAAGATCAGCATCAGAGATTGCATTAGATCAAGTGTATTATTCTAATACTCTCTCACAATTGTATTAGGAACTTGGAAATCCCATGGATTTGGGTAGGTTTAACAACCTTATGTAAATCCTTTAATAGGGTGGCATTCTAAGTTGAATGTTCTTAAGTCCTCTAACAAGGCACACTCCTAATAGGGTGTAGAAATCCTTTAATAGGGTCACATTTAATAGTGTGTTGTAGCCTTTAACAAGGCAAACCATCAGAAGTGGTTGAAAACAATTGCTAAAGTAATTTTGTGGGTATCATCCCCACCCTAGTTTTACCTTCTTATTCTTGGAGAGTTTTTGGGTCACTAAAATCTCAAGTATCACTAAAAGGCCAGTACTTTTGATTTCCCCTTTGCTACTTTCATTTCCCCCTCTTTTTTATATCTTTCTTTTCCATTATTTCCCCCTTGTTTTTTTCACTAGTAGCTTGGGGCTATTGGGGTTAGCTTGTGCTTATCAAAAAACTATTTGTGGCTTGCCAAAATGTTTACATAGCCTTTATTCCATTGGTCTTTGACTTTCTTGAAAACTTGATATTTAATTTCTAGTTTGGTAGCTAGATCAATTAGACCTTCATTATGTGGAAAATGTGCATCTTTCTTCAAAATATTCTGGGCTATAGAATCTTCTTTATGAATTATCTACAAATGTGGTAACAACTAGAATTGGATTAGTATCAACTTATTCCTTATTTCACTATATTTAGATGTAAGCGTAGCTAACCTCTGCTTACCAAATGTCAACTTATTTTATGAAAGTGATCTTAAACTTTTGTCCTTATCCAATGAAATAACACTTGTATGCATATCAACATGTAATTCTTAGAGTGGGGTTGTCATTGCAGCAAAAGAATGATCTGTCAATGCTCGATACAACCACTCAACTTATAGTACACATGAGGAGGTTAAGCCCTTGTCACCAATCTTAAGGAGATCTCTAAAAAAAATCTAACAACCTACCTCTCAACATTATCCAAAGGTTTGAGGATTTGAACTTGTGACCAAGCTCTAATACCAATTGTTAGAATATATAGTCCACTGATATAATTGGGGGGGGGGGGGGGGGTGTTGGTGAATAAGTTAACTAACATCATAATTATCAACTTTAAACAATCTTAACCATATGAGTAATATTAATTGAAACCACAAGAAGATACTTATACACAATAACACCAGATATGTTAACTAGGGAAACCCTTGATCATAGAGAAAACCTTGGTGGGGATGATACTCACAAGATAATGTACTAATATAAATATTCTTTGTTAGAGGATAGAATCTATTAGGAGTCTATTACAACATTTAATACATATGAGTCTCTATTAGGAGACTTTGAATCCCTATTAGGAGTTGTCAAAGATAGCTAACCCACTGCCCAAACAACTTCAAGGGTAAGACCAATGAACCCACTATCCAAATGAAGTCTGTATTTTTCCTTGTAGAATAATAGAATGGTACTGTACTATTCATTCCTCTTTCTCTATCCTATCAACTAGACCTTTGCTCCTTCTAATCTTGTAACTAGATCACAAATCTAGCATCCAATAATCTCTTAGATTTCTTACAGACATTTCGTAAGCATTCTACTCCTTTTCACACTTTGTACTTCAACAACCATTACAATATTTGAAAACACACTTCATATTTTACAATAGAAAACATCTTTCCTTTATACCATATCTTCATAATAATTCCTTGAGTTGGCCTTGAGGCTTTCCTAATTAATTATAATAAGATAATTAATTAATTACAATTACAATAGCACAGCTCATAGTCTATACAAAACTTCACACATGCGGTACTAGGGCTTGTGCACTTGCTAACATCATTAGCTAACTATCCTCTATTATTGCCTGACCGTGCATTTCTTCATTACATTTGAGATGTAAGATAGCCAACAAACATCATAAACTACTTTCCTAATACTTAGGCTTTGAAGTACTCTCTATAATTAGGTACAACTTATGTATGTCTTTGACTTAGACACTTTGTACTTGACCATGTCATCAGGACACTATGCCGAACATGTACCTAACTATGCATCACCATAAAATCAAATCATAGTCCATACCATCAAGATATCTATCTACTACTTAGCTAGTTTTTTTATAGAAACCATGCTATGTTGACATCAATGACAAACAGAATCATGAATTCAATATGTCAATACTCTCAAATGCTTAGGATACTCTCCAAAGTAGTATCATCAAAATTCATGCTAACAATCTCCCCCTTTGGCATTGATGGCAACGTAGATGAAAAAAATCTAAGTTCCAAGAATACCAAACAATGTTCTACTACTCCTACTGACCAACATTAGTTGTCCACATGGTAAAAAGAATCTTAAACATAACAGATGCACACAAGTTCATACTCCTTCTTCTTAGACATTTATTGTTTACTTCATACTAAATAATTCATAATACATCAGGTGCACATTCCTACTTCCTTTCATGAATCTTTCTAAATCTCTCTAAAAGATATCTCTCCCCATACTTAGGAGATGCTCTCCTACATACCTTAGGAAATGTTTCTCATGCATATTATCCCCCATTGAAATAATTGTCAAGGACCCCAAACAAATAAAAAAGTACCAATTGTTACAACTACTTCTTCAACTCTTCAATCAGCTTGAGTGTCCAAAGACACTCTTCAATACCAAATACCAAGAGTCCTAAATGAATTAGTATATACCAGATACTCCCACATTCATGAAGCATCAAAATTCAGTCCAGGCTAACAATAGTGCTTTGTACCATTGGATTAAGCATCATCTACTTAGAAGTAGACAGGGGCATGACCCCAAGCATACCTCTTACGTACTCAAAAGTATCTTTAAGAAAAAGGCTTCATAAAGATATGTGATGAACTATGTGACATATGTATGATCTATGATTGATGTGAAGTTAATGATATGTGAACTAAATCTAATGTTTGATTAGGGCAAGTGTGAAATACAATAGATGGAAAGTATTTTATGTATATCTATTCTTCTGAAGAACTGAATTGTATAATGACATGTTAGGGCAGCAAGCTCTTCTTGCATACATTGTATTTGATCTACCAATTCCTAATAGGGTTGAAGCAACTCCTAATAGGGATAAGGCTTCTAAAAAGGCCTAGTCCTCTAACAAGGATTCAAGACACTATATGTACTTCATAGACTACTAATAGAAAATGAGATTTTGAAATGTGAACTAAAAACTATTGAACTTAAGTTGAGTCTTAAGAAAAATGGTAGCAAGAATGAACCTAAACTAAAAATTAAGAATGTAGATCTTAGATCCCAGTTAAGCCAAGTTACATCTAAACTAGATACTATCAAGATTAATCATGAAGAATTAGAAAAGTACAATATCATTGTGAAAGGGGAATTGACACAAGATAAACAACAGTTAGAGAAACTTTATTCTAGTAGTGAGAAGATATATCAATAGATATTTCATCAGATACGTTATGACAAGACAGGACTTGGATATCTAATTGGAGAAAAATCAACAAAGAAAGTTTAAATTAGAAGAGAACTAAATCTAGTTATTGAATCCCCTAAGGAATCTAATCTAAGGTAGAATAAAAAACAACTACTAAAGTATCAAAGGAAGTAAATTAATTAAATTTTCAGCAAAACATGATGAAGCTAAGAAAATAGAGCAAGTTGATAAACCTAAGAAAGATGAATCACCCAAGGAAGTAAGACACCTTCTCTCATCCACCACTACCTTTGCAGTATCACACCTACCGCCAAGAAATGGAACAAACAATAGTGCAAACAACCATCACCTACCTACCTCTCTTTACTAATTGATTCACTGAACCATGAGTTAGCACCGATCGTGAATAAGTCAAGGTGAATAGCTATCCAATGAACTGAGTGGTGAAGCTAGCTATTATCCATCCTGCCTATTAGTTCAATAGTAGGGAATTGATCTAGGTGAACCCATAGAACCAGGCAAATCTATTCTATACGTAACATGCGTACCACCCCCTACTATTCTAAAGAGGCACTACTATTAGAGTTTAGAGGTAGATGCTTCATATGTAATAAAGTTGGACACATGAAAAGAGATTGCACAGGTAAGTATTTTAAACCTATTACCAATTTCTATAATTATAATTATCATGGTTATGGACATAAGGCAATAGAATGTAAGAAACCTCAGTTTGATGGTAATAATGCAAATAGTAGAATGTTTAGGAATACTAACCATACAAGTAATGAGAGAGGAAGATCACAAAATAGATCCAATGATGGAGAAAAACATAATGGAGAGAAGGACTAGCTTGTATGCTACAAGTGTAACAACCCTGGACACATTGCAAGGAATTGTAGAGCGCCTAAAAATCAAAATGGAACTAATTAGAGAAGAAATGCACCTGTATGTCAATTATGTAATAACTTTAGACACACAAAAAGATATTGTAGAATGGATAGAAGGAACTTCAATAGGAATCCTAATAATATAAGGAACAAAAATAGAAATGACAGAAGGAATGATAATAATAGTGATAGTAATCAGAAGGAAGCAATTAAGGAATACATTGATGAATTCAAAGAATCATTTGTGATAGCTAAGGACCTAGGAAGCTCTTATATAGTTTTAAAGGAATAGTATTTCAATGCACCTGATAAGACATTGAAGTCACAGATTATTTGTGACTTGTCCTACTTGAATTAAGCAATTTTAGTAGAGGCAATGCATCAGTTGGCTAGAACTAATTTTAGAGAGAGAGTTGGAAGTTGCACAATTAATAGGAGGTTAAGGATATAGAGAGAAGGCTATGGTCAAGTTTGCAAGTATAGATATGATTGCAGTGAATGGGAATTGAGTAATCAAGTTTACTAGTAAACATAGATAGTATTTGAATTTGTGGTAGATACACATTTAATGCATAGTGCAATTTGAAATGATTTAAGGATTACAAACAAGATTGTATGTACCATTTGTTCATGCAAATTATCTTGAGCAAATTGAAGAGTTATTTGTCAGCAAATTGAAGTGTGAAGTAAAGGTTGTCAAGTGAAAAGTTTCATAATCCCTAAATCACAATTTTAAGGTATTTTATGGAGTTTGAATCTAGTTATTCACTAGTTATAGTTATAATTCAATGGCTAGTCAGAATGTGTATGATGTAAGTGATAGACCATGATATGTCTTTAAGAAGAATTTTTTTGTGTTTCTATTGGATGATCCATTGGGTGCATTTTTTCAAGTTCTAGAGAATGTGCTACATGTTGAGGATGTCAGAAGATACATTCACTGCAAGATAGAAAGTATAGATGATGATGATATTTATTAGGATTTGGGAAAAATGTGTAATAATGACCTAAACTTGAAGTCTAAGTATGCACACCTAGATGGCTTAAATCTAGCAAAGTATATGTTCTATACAAAATTCGACAATCATGATTCGACATGAATAATTCAAAGTAGGGTATATGATGATTTTTTGTGGCTAGTTGATGCATAGATTGTTATTGAAAATGACCTAATTCATAAGGGCATAGGATTAAGTAATGATGCCTACAATCCTATTAATGAGAAGAATGTCAGGAAGATGGTTGAGAAAAACCTGAATACAAGGTTTGATGGAAGAAACATGAAGGTAGACTCCATTCAAGAAAAAGGAGTAAATCTACTAAGAAAGAAATTAGGGTTCAAGTTCAACCATGGATGAAGGGTTAACTCAGTACCAACCAAATTTTTACATGTAGCTCATGTAATGGCAGTACAAGGAAGAAAATTTCATCTATTTGAGATTATAAGATTGCAATTATTGGATAACATTGCAAAGTTGAAGAAGACAAAGAACGTAGATTTTAGATTTGAGTCCCTACTAACTCATTTATTCTTTTATGCTACAAAGAAGTTTTATGGTATGACAAATTGGGATAGCAATGAGTGTGTAATGAAGATGGTGACTCAATGTTATAGATCAAAGTTAGAAAATATTAGAGATAATGACATTGATAGAATGAAGATGAACTTTTAGATTGAAATGAAACAGAGGTATAGGATACCTCCCTCCATGGTGGAGAAATATAAGGATGAAATATGCTTCATGGTGGAAACTGATAACACCTGTATGGAAGCTATGGTACCAAGGGTAAATTTTATTGAACCTTTGGGATATGAGATGAGCATAGAACTCATAGAAGGGTATGTGTAGATCACACTCCAATCAGAAAAAGGACAAAAATGACCTAGATGGGGAACTTATGAGAAGAAAATGAGAGTAGTTCACTCTAAGTTACACAAAAAAGAGAGCAAGAAGAAAGTAGAGAAATTTATTGATTATATCCTTAAGGAATTAGGAATGATAAGAGAAGAGTTCAATGAGGTAAAAGGTATTGTGATGGAAATGAGAGAAAGTAGATAGTCTAAAAGTGATTGAAGTAACTCCTATTGCTGTAGTGGGACCTTTAGAAGGTGTAACAGTAGCACAACCATGTGCACAAGCCCCCATTGCACCTTATGTATCATTTGCACAAGTGCAACCCATAAAGATAGGAAGTGAGAAATCAAGGAAGTAGCTAGAGGTGGAAGCACCTACAATGCAAAGAAAATATGAGAGATTAGTCAAGGTGAAGCAAGAACCTACACCTTCACCAAAGAAAAGAAAAGAAAAGGGTCAAGCAGACCACTAGTCAACTAGGCAAGAGGATGAAAATGATACAAGTAAGTGATTCAAAGAGTTCTAATGATGAATCTGGAGATAGGCAAGTAGTACAAGATGTGCAGGAAGGCAGAACTGTAGCTGGAAAAAGAACATGGAAACCAAAGATCTCTCTTAACTTGTGGATAATAAATGATGATAATTTTGTTCAATTGAATAAGTAATTATAACTTGTATAGCAATATGGATAGAAGGGAGTTAGAAAATGCCATTGTAAGAAATATGATTTTGAGGAATAAGAAATTTGAGAATATACAAAATAAGATTCTAGAAGATCTATATAATAGGCTTATAAATAGAAAGAAGAGAGTATTGGAAGAAGATTTGAATATGATGATCTCTATGATAAATAAACTATGTGAGGTTAACCTAAGGAGGACTCAAATAGAATTTTGAAGAGTATCGAACCATTTTTTAGGAACAAAAGAAGAACAATTCTTCTGATGGGAGGCAATTATGAGGAGGTAAGGATAGAAACAGAGAATGCAAATGTAAAATTCATGATCTTAGTGCCAGAGGTGAATGTGTAGTCAAAACCTGACAGCCTAGTGTATGTGCAAGTCAATACACCTTCCAAAAATGAGGAAGAATAAGAGGAGACTCAAAAAGAATTTTCACCACCAAATATTATTATGGTATTGAATCCATGCAAGTGGATAGTACACACATAATTGTGGATGCAAAAGAAAGCCCTTTTGCACCTTATGGAAAAACTATTGTTGGAAATATTATAGCCTACTCCAATTTAGATAATGATGGAGAAGAGAAGAAGAATAAAAAAGTAGAGGAGCAGAAGAGAAAGGAAGTAGAAAAGAAGAAGAAAGAAGAAGAGGAGAAGAAAAAGGAATATTTTGAACTTAAGCATAAGTGGAAGATTGTAATGCAATAATCAACATTGTTTCCCAAGCTAAAAGATGTGGAGTCAAAAATTGGGAAGGTAGTGTTCTAGCATGAGGTTGACATACCTTATGTAGCCCAAAAAATTATATCTATTGTAGTACCATTAGTTAATCCATTAGAAATATTATTAGATGATGAAGATCAGAAAGGATTGATAAGCTCACTGAGCAAGTTGTTTGAGAAGAACAAATCAATAAAGTCTTTGCATAAGACATTAACTAAAGTCTTGGAAAAAATGTAGAAGATAGTTACTAAAACTATAGAAAATCAAGAGTTGTAGTCAAATGCCAAGGAGTTAGTGAAGATCCTTGATGAAGATTTCACAATTCTCACAAAGGTGGTTTCAGCGAAAGCTTAGGCGAAACATGATGCATCCCTATTTGATACAGTATGCACTAATGTGAGAAATGATTTGAAAGCATCAAGGAACTAAGAAAGCACTTTGATGAAGGGAAGAGATTGTATGCATAGTGTGTGTTGTCATACAAGTACCTAACTGATTTTAAGAGCCAAATAAAGGGAAAGATTAGTGAACTTGAAACACTCACTGCTAAGTTACAACTTCTAGAGAGCAGTATTGAGGTTTGTAAAGAGAAGTTGAGAAGATACATGATGTGATTAGAGGATTGGAATCTAATAGGGAGAAGGCAACAAAGAGATTCCCTAGTCTTTGAGAAATTTTGTCGACAAAGATCAACATTTTGGAGAGGCAATTGGAGGAATGTGTTGCAACTAAGAATTCCCATGACAAATTTTTCTATACCAAGTTGAGTGCAGTTGAAGTGGCATCTTATGAATTATTTGCACTAATCAATATTTTAGATATAGTAAAGGAGAACTAGAAGAAGGAAATGGAAGGACTAAAACTTGTACATGCAAATTGCTTTTTCAAAATATCAAGTTGATTAGTAGTAGATCACCCAGTTTTTGATGATACAATTTTGTTTTTTGTCATTGATGTCAAAGGGGGAGTATTATGTAGAAGGAAAATTGTATAGTTGTGAGTTGTATACTATATATGTAAGGGGGAGTACACTAATGTACTTATGTATCAATATAAAGGAGTGATAAGGAATGTAACAATCCATTAAAATATGAATAAAATTGTTATGTTTCAAAAGCAATTTTGTGTAGTTACTTTTATTTGTTTTTTACCATGTAGGACATCATTTTAGGACTTAGCCAATTTTACCAAATGTTTCCTCAATCCCAAAGAGGGAGATTGTTGGCAATATGGTTAGATTGATGTATTGATGTTTGTCATTATGGTAACATGTATTCAACATTTCATTTATGCATTTAGAGATAGAAAATTGTCTAAGTGTTAGATAGTTTGTAGCAATATAGTGAACATATGTGATGTGTATGGATGACTCGTTGAGAGTTAACTTATGCACACAGGTGTGTACAAACAGTGCAGCTAGGTGTGTATGGACAGGTGTGTATAGAAAGTATTGTTAAGGAAAGCTATATGATAGTGTCATGATGATGTGTACCAGTGTGTAGGTGTGTATAGATAGTATGACATGAGTTATGATTGAAATATCAGTATGAGCATTTTATAGAGAAAAAAGGGCATAGTAGAGAATTGGATTGTACAAATTGAGGAATTATTTTGTTACAAAATAATTACTAAGTCATGATGAGCTGACTATGTGGATATTATTCCATAAGTTATTTTTATATTATGTCAAGCATGTGAAGACATGAAGACCGACTGAGAAAATAATTATGAAGATGCGAGGTATAATTAAAGATCTTATCTTGCGAAGATAAGTGTGATATGTGATAAACTATGCGACATCTATATGATCTATGATTGATGTGAAGTTGATGATATGTAAACTACATCTAATGTTTGATCAGAGCAAGTGTGAAATACAATAGATAGAAAGTATTATATGTACATCTATTCTTGTGAAGAACTTAATTGTATAATTGCATGTTAGGGAAGTGGGCTATTCTTGCATACCTTGTATTTGATCTACCAACCCCTAATAGGGTTGAAGCAACTCATAATAGGATTGAGCCTTCTAACAAGGCCTAGTCCTCTAACAAGGAATTGAGACACTATATGTACTTTATAGACTCCTAATAGGGTTGATATCCTTAACATAATCCTATAATTTAGTGACTCATCTAGTGAATATCATCCCCACTAGGGTTTTCCCCTGGCCAGGGTTTCCCTAGTTAACAAATAATGGTGTTATGATTTCTCTATGTGCATAGTTATATTTACTATTCAACATTGTTGGTTTACTTAAATATACAAGTTATAAAGTAATTAACAATATTCAGTTGTGGGAAAAAGTTTGTAGAATACTGATTTCCCCCCCCTCTTAGTATAATTTATTTCTAACAATTCATATCAGAGCAAGTGCAAAATACAATAGATAGAAAGTATTGTATGTATATCTATTCTTGTGAATAATTGAACCATTGCACCAAAAGACTGATCTATCAATACCTGATACAACCACTCAACTTACAGTACATAGGAGGTGGTTAAGCCCTGTAACAAATCCCAAAGGGAACACTAAACAAATTGCTAACAATCTCCTCCTCATTGTTACTCGAGGGTTTGAGAATTTGAACCTGTGACCAAGCTCTAATACTACTTATTAGAGTGTGGTTGTCATTACACCAAAAGACTAATTTGTCAATGCTTGACACAACCACTCAACTTATAGTACACAAGAGTTGGTTAAGCCATTGTCATGAATCATGAGGGGAGTGCTGAATTGTTTTTTAACAATAATTTGTCAATAGAATGTTGATTTTCTAGTGTAAAGACTCAACATTATATAACTGCATGTATAATGAATGAATAGTCTTCAAAATTTCTTCTAATTGTGTGACTAAATTGGAAAGCTATGGTTGTCTATTTAAAAGTTCACAAGAAACTTTCTCCAATACTTTATGCTCAAATCTTCTCTTAGACCACTGCATCAATTTATTATTGGTATCTATGTCTTCTGATTGAACTTTGTCAACTATATACACTAACTAATCCAAAATTTGATGCTGATTATTTAAATCATTTATGCCAAATGCATCCACAAAAATGTCCTCAACAATGTGTAATACCTATTTCTTTTTTTGCTCTCTTTGTAGATATTCTTTCTTTTCCTTGCGACTCAACAAGGTTTGTAATTCCTACATTTTCTCCAAAGTTAAATTATTCAAGTAATACATGGGTAAAGTAGTTACCTCATCTAGACTTACTAACTCATTGGCCATCTCTTCTAATTGAGTCATAATATGAGATTGTTGGATTGTATCACTAGGTAGTGATATTTGCAAATGTTTAACCATTATCAATCAATCTAGATATTTGGTGCTTTCTTACTTGAGTTGGTTTTGCCTATCATTCAGGTGTTTCAGTAAATGGTTCTGAGGACTTTGCACTTGACACCTGTACAAGAGCTTGTGAAGCTTCTTTCTCTTTTGGTGTCTTCTCCTCTTCTTCTAACTTTGTGCCCTTGACCTCTTCTATTTTCACCTCTATCTAAAGAATAGGAATACAAGTAAATTGTGAAAACATAATTATAGCCTTGTCCTATTGCTCAATAATTATATCCCCCATAACTAATGTAACCTCAACATTATCAATCTTTACATTCTCAATCTTTGGATAATATGCAATTTGTAACAAAACTAGATTTGTACAAGGTAAAGTTGTGTCTATCATTAAAATTTGCATATCTTCCCTAGTTAGTATATTTTGATTTTGTGGAAGTGTGTTAGAAAAATCTTTGATGGTAACAACATCTTGTTGTTCACACTAACCTACTAGTTTCCAAATTTCTCTTGTTAGCTTAGCAACTTCTTCCTTATGTGCATCCTCAAATTCTATTGCATCTCTTCCATCTCTTAATTCTATTGTTAGAGTAAGCACTCCAAATGCTTCTTTCCATATATGAGTACTATCTTGCTCAACTTCATGATCTTTATTTTTGAAAATTTTATATACCTTATATCTTGACATGAATTTCTTTACAAAATATTTGAGGGCTATAGACATATGTGTCTTCTCTAAATCTGGCATAGCTTGTGCCAATTTAGTTTCTCTTATTTTCTTTTTTGTAGACAATGCCCACTTCTATTTAGCATCTATCCACTTATACAAGCATGTTGGGAATTCATCTTCTAGTTCCAAGGGTGTACATCTAAATTTTATCATCATATCAATCATAGCTTCTTCAAGATTAACTTGATCATCATTATTCAAAGTATCATAAGTAATATCCTTGAATCCTATAGCATTGCTAATTATCTAATAGTTTTATATACCTGATCCACTAGCTTTGGAGGCAGTCTTTTCACAATTAGTAGTTTTCTTAGTTCATTAGACTTAGTTTCTTCATCATCCTCTTCCTCCTCTTGTGGCATAATCATGTTTCTCTTCTTCTTCTCTAGTATATGTTAGAGTAAAGCATTAATTTCATTTCATTTATTAAATTACCCTTACTCCCTTCTTAAGATTTCACCTTTATGCACTTTTGAATTCACATTTAATAATTAAGTAGTAATTATTATATGGATTTTACCTTTTAGGTTACCCTTTTTTGAGTTTTGATCTCCTTCTATAAGGATTGATCTTTTTTAGTTATCTCTTATCTTTTCATATCTAAGAATACAATTTGCATATTTTCAAAGCAAACCCTTGCCTCTTGTTGTGTTTTTCTTCTCTATGATAGGTTTTTACATTCAGGTATTCTTCAGGCTTTATGGATTTTTATTTCATATTGCTCAAATCCTTCATGATATCAAAGCTAGATCTACTATAGCTTATTCAATATTTGGAGAAAAAGGAGATGGGAATTCGATAGAAAAAATTTGGTGTTTTTCAGGTTTTTTTTTTTTGTGAAAATAGAGGGGTATCTAATTTTTGAAGAACTTTGAGTCCAAAAAAACCTCTTAGTTGGGTTCAGAAGGCATCAAAACCCTCATTTTCATATAAAGTTTATCCATTTTAGACAATGCTGATCTAGGAGGCAAAAATAATTGCTCAATAGGGTCATACAACCTCCTACACGCGTTATGAGACATTTTTAAATTTAAATAATTTTAAAAAATTGCTTGTAGGTCATTTTTTGGCATCCCAAGGTGCCTTCTGTAACCACTGCCACCTATCCAGCCTCCCCCAATGTGTTTTCCTAGTCGTTGAGAAATTTTTCATAGCCCAACAATCTTTCTCAGCTACCGTAATCTTTTTCACAACTGCCATTGACTATCACTCTACTGGCCACTCCACTCCTATCCCATAGTGGCTTTGCTGCCAACAATGATGCCGCCCTCCAACCACTAGGCCACCATCACCACTTTGCTCAAGGGGGTGGTTGATTTTTCAAATTTATTTTTAAAAAAACATATAAATTCTTTTAAAAGCATTTCTAGGGGCCCTATCATTTTTTTACAATATCTCAAGCATACAAAGGTCTTTTTTTCAATCTAAAAGAAGTGTCAAAAAGCTAGTTCTAAGATAGAGATGATGCAACATGTATTTTTGAGATTTTTTCTAGTTTGGTACCTATTATTGAGCTTGAAGTTTGTTGATGACTTCTATCTTCTAGGGGGCATAACTTTTTTGATATAGCTCCAATTTTTTGATCTAAAAAAATTGTTGGAGAGCTCTTCTTAAGAAATTTCTATATTTTTTTCATTTTACTAGTATTTTTTATTAGGTATTTGTGATTCATTTTTTAATATTTTTTTCTCTTTTCTCATTTATGCATTCCTTCTAGTAGCTAGGATTTAGTTTTTTGCACCATGGGGGGTGTTTTGTCATATTTTTTCTATTATTTACTTATGTAAACTAGAAGCTCATTCAAAAAAATTCAACACCTTCTAAAATAATGGCTGAGACTTCTTCTTCTCTATAACTTTTGACCCCTCATAACTATCACACATGGAAGACATTGATGATACAACTTCTCTAGTCAAAAGGGTTGTGGTATTGTTTAGATGTAGTACAACTAATTTTATAAAAGCCTTTTGAGGTCATGCTACATAGGAACAAGATGGATGACACAATAGGATTGATTTTTTTAGAGGTTTCTGATAGTCTACAGTTTCATCTTGATGGGTGCAATACCTCTCTAGCCATGTGGAGCAAGCTTGAAGGCTTCTTTTGTATAGTCAATGAGTTCAAGGCACTTCAGATTAAGGCAAAGCTTACCTCTCTTATACCAGATTCATTTCCTTAAATTGAGGACTTCTTGATGAAATTCAAATAGAAAAGATCTTTATTGCAGGGCTGTACAAAGACCAAGAATGATACTGAGTGCATCTACCCTATTCTTTCTAAGCTTCATGGAAACTTTTAGATTTTTGTTTCTACTTTCTATTCCACCAAAGATGCCTTTGGTAATAGATTTACCATGGCATCCTTTGAGGTTTTCTTTTATTGTTTGACTCAAGTGTAAGCCAAGCCCTCTTAGTTGGATTCTCTCATAGGCTCCCAAACTTATGCATTGGTAGCTCAGCCATCTTCAGGGATGAAGGAGAAGACACAAAAATCTCATTCTATAGAGTCTCAAATTTATTCCAAAACTCATAGTTTTTTAGGGCCACCTCCTCCTAAGGTGGGTAAACCAAAACCTAAAATACTAAAGTGTTCTTATAATAATAAGCCTAATCATGATGAGTCACATTTTTATGAGAAGAAGTTAGTTGGATATGCCAAATAGGTTTTGGATTTGACAACTTCCTTTGAAAGAGAAACATCCATATTCCTTCTACTTCTCATAGACCTTCATCATCATCATTTCAGTTAGATGGTAAAGATATAGAAAAGGTTCATTCACTATGTGTAACTAATATTCCTCATTCTTCTAGATGGTCAATGGATTCAGGTTCTACACACCATATAACATCTTCTCAGGATTTGTTCTCTTCTCTTGAGGATTCTCCTACTCCACACATTTTGATGGGGAACAACACTATTATGAATGCATGTTGAAAAGATTCTATTGACATTGATGATGGTACAATTCATGATGTACTTTGTGTTCCATCTTTTTCCTCTAACCTTCTCTCTATTTATTAGATTACACACAATGGGACAGGGAAGATAGATGAGTTTGCACAAGATTCAGTGCACATTAGAGATAGTGAGACATGCAATATTATTGCTATAGGGATTGTTGATCATGCTTCCCACCTATATTTCTTTTCACATTTTGGTCCACCATCTCCACTATTAGAGACTCACTATCTTTTTTCATGAGAGACTACTGAGGTGAGGTTAGGTTTCTTGAACTTGTGTGTTGTTCATGAGACAAGTGCTATGACTTCTACACCTCCACCTCATGTTTAGATTCCATCTCTTGCATCGGATTAGTCTTCAACATTGCCTAGGATTGCAGCTCTAGTCATCAAGCCACCTACTATAGTTGTTGAGGATATATTAGAGGAAACACATCTCCTCTCAAATGGGATATTCAACACACTTGTTATCTCACCTCCATTGGAGATTCCATTTAATGATTCTCATGTTTTCTCCTTTGAGCATCAGCTAAGACTTCCAGCTGCACCTTACATACATGGATTTTATCATTCTTTTCCACTGCCTTTGTTTCCTTTATATTGGAGCCACATTGGTATGTTCATTGACACATGAGTTATGTCATTCTGGGTGGCTATGGAATCTCAAGCTTCTATCATGGAGGCTTTCATTCTACTTATGGTCTTGAGAGATTCTCTTGAGATGTTTTATTTGTGCATCCTTTTCTATCTCTTCTAGGAGTAGGGTTTTTCCCACTAGGTTTTCTTTATTTCTCCACTTCATAGAGATTTCATTGTGATTGGGTACCTCATCAAGCCTTATTGTCAGGACCCAAGTTTTCCTTCTACATTTCATTGTAGTTTCCTTGCTCTTTCTGCATTGTTTGTAGCTACATTGTTGCTCATCTTAAGGGGGGTGTTAGAGTAAAGCATTAATTTAATTTCATTTTTAAAATTACCTTTACTTCCTTATTAAGATTTCACCTTTATACACTTTTGCATCACATTTAATAATTAATTAGTAATTATTACACAGCTTTTACCTTTTAGGTTACCCTTTTTTAGGTTTCAATCTCCTTCTATAAGATTGATCTTTTGTAATTATCTCTTATCTTTTCATTTTTGAGAATACAATCTGCATATTTTGAAAGAAAATCCTTGCCTCTTCTTGTCTTTTTCTTCTCTGTGATAGGTTTTTGCATATAGGTATTCTTTGGTCTTTGTGGAATTGTATTGTTTATTACTCAAATCCTTTAGTATATTCTACTTTAGTGAGTTGGGTTGTATCTTCCTGGATGGGTTTCCTTTAGTTTTCACAAATGGGGGTTGTTTTGATCTTGTTATGATTTTTTCATTTGGCTTCTCAGGTGTAAAATCCTTCTTTACACCTTTACTAAGATCAAATTTCACCTTTGGATCAATAATTACTACTTTCCTCTGATTGGTTTCCTTGGGCTTGACAACAAACAATTCTTTGCTAGTGCAAGAGCACCTAGGTAAGGCTAATTGGTAATGTAGGGTTCCTAGTCTAGTTATGGCTTATAGTGATCTTAGCCAATCCACTAGTGTAATAAAGGGGCTAATTATTCCTAGAGTATGATTAAGCTATTAGGAGGTCTAATTCGGTCCTCAATGCTAGGTGATGTGCAAATTGTTGTCATTATTGTTAAAGGTGGTAAATGTGCATATAGAGGGCTAGATTGGACAAGTGGGGAGTGGAATGGTAGTTTCATGTCCTAAGTGACATATTCAAGTATTTAGAAGATTTTCAGAAGGCTTTGACCAAGCCTGGTTTGGTTAGGAAAAAATTGTCAAGTAGCATGAAAACTTTGCAAAATTGCAAAAGTTCTCATGACAACTTTTATTTCAAAAAGTCCAATTTCAAGAAGGTGGAATAACCCATTCAAATTGGTTTGGACATTTTTTTTCTACCTATAATGCCTCCCTTGACCTATGATAGGGGTTGGATGGTATTGTGAAGAAATCTTGGTTAATGAACAAGTATTTTGTTGTGTTATTTTACCAAAGTCAGAGTGTTTGCTTCATTGGAATATTTCATAGATTGAACTATGTATTGTAACCCATTTTTAATTTGGTAGATGTATTTACTTGAATTTTTTTATGGTTAGATAGGTTGTTGATTTTATTCATTTTCACTTTTGGAAATATTTTGGGTTTTGTACTATCATTGGTTTGAACTAGGTAGGTTTGGAAGATGGGGTCATAACCCACCTTTCCACTGTGGCATCTATACAATCTCTTGGAATGTGTGAGGTGACTTCTTTTACTATAGGAATGCAAGATCTTAGGCCCTAGAAAGTAAGTTTGGATGTTTTACAGTGATTCCCTAGGCAAACAAAGTGAGAATGGTTAGGGATCAAAGTGATTGAAACAACATTTGATGGGACTAAGTGCATTGGTTGTTTCAATCCAAATGTATGGAGAGAAGGATATGAGGGTGAAGAATTCATTTTCTCAAGGAGAAGTTTTGGTGACATGATCTGATAGGGATTTGAGCAAACCCTTGTGAACTCTGTCAACATAGTGGGAAACCCTTAAATCTAGGCTTAAAAACAACATCCCACTATATGGATAGGTCGGGGAAATGAGACCAAGTGAATCTCAAAGGTCTTCAAAAAGGGTATCAAGATATGTAGTTTTATTTCCCCTTTGTTAAGAAATTTTTTGAGTTGTGTACTGAAAGGTTTGTTTGGAGGCCTAATTCCTTGTAGCCCCTTTAGGCCTAGTTTGGAGATTTTTTTTGAAATTGATAGAGATCTCTATGAATTTTGGGTTGATGAGCATTAGAATGGTCCCAATGCCCTAGGAGTGATCATCTCTCTCCATTTTGGGTAGGTTGTGATCATGTGTGGACATTTTGTGTGGATGAGTTAGTAAGGCATCTAAGGAGTGTTGATTGGATGGAGTTGAATTCTATATTGGTGTGGACAAGTTGAAAGAAGGGAGGATTGGGAGTGTAATCCTTCTAAGTTAGGGTTAGTGTAAGAACCCTAATAGGATAGAGAAGTGGCCTAGAGGGGATCCTAGGAGAAGTTAGGGTTAAGGAGAAAGTCTTGTCCTTACATCAAAGTGGTATCAGAGCCCCAAAAGATTTGGGATTGTGAATAGATGTTTCAGACTTGAGAAGAGTTAGTAGGTGAAACAATAATGGTGACTAATGAATAGTTAGCCAAAGGGATGGGCGAGAAAAAGGATTAAAATAGAATCCTTGAAGAATCCCTAGAAGAAATGAAGACTAAGCTAGAAGAGGTTGTTGAAGGAACCAAGAATAAAGACAAAGAAAATGAAAGTAGTGATAAAGGGAAGGAAAGGATTGATGAGGAAATCATGTTGGAAATATAAGAGGAGTAACTAAGAGGGGGTTGGTGGGGTGAATCAATTACCACTAAAATAAATACGAGATCCCTTAGATGTTAGTACATAATATAAACTTCATTAAAAATATTGATGCTTGGTAAACACATAGATACTTAGTTTACACTAGAATAGGTTGTAACTCGGTAAACATTGAAATAGTAATAGTACCTCAAAAAATGAAAATCTTAAGATATTATCTATGATTTACCTTACTTAACTTAGTTGCATACACATTAAATAAATAGCATGAACACAAGTGGCACTAAGATTTAACGTGGAAACCCAATTTGGGAAAAACCACTAATTGCAACTAGTTACTCATTTTCACTCTTCTAAATTGAGCCCTACTAGGAGCCAACCCTGTCAAAGGTTTAAAAAAATACTCTTAGGTGTTACCCTATTAGAGGATTTAATCACCTTGTTAGGAGTGGCCTTGTTAGAGGTCTTTAGACACTCCAATCTAGAAATGTCACCTTGTTAGAGTATTTACAAATAGTTGGTAAGCCAACTCTGCTGAGAGATTTAGATAATTGCTATAATGGTTAGAGAGTAATAATGAGATGACCTAATTTATGATGCAACTAAATTTTTGATTATAGATCTCAATTTTGGCTTGTATACTTGATCCTTTATGATTGAATGTACCTTTGAAGGTCAACAAGGATATTCTTCTTATCCTTCTAATTCACTTCTTCTAATCATCTTCAAATCTTCTATTACTTGCACACATTCAATCCTCAACTTAATCTTATATTAATATCATACACATTATCAAGTTAGATTGAATCCAACTTAGAATACTTAATATTTATCTCCTCAGTCGGCTAGAACTAACAAACAAATCTATTGAACTCAATATGCCAAAACAAGAAGATCCTTTGTTAGCTGACCCTGCTCAGTAGACACTAACTCAAAAATGATTTTCCTATGTTAACCAAGTGAACTTGTTAACACTGCATATTCACAAAGTTCCTTTGGTAACTAAGCGAGCTTGGTTAACATTGGTTCTATCTTTTCCTTCATTAACTGAGGGAGCTCTATTAACACTCAACTTCTATAAAATTCTCTTTGTCATCTGAGTGAACTCGATAGACACTATCTTCTAAACTTGGAAAAACTATGGAATGCTTGACAAACACAAGAAACTATCTTCATCACTCGAGTGAGATCAACATACACTGATTGGGAATGATATGACATTTTGTGTAACATCAAAGACAATGTGCAATTAACTAATTATTTTCAACAATCTCCCTCTTTGGCATTGACATAAACACAACATCTCATAATACAATGAAATTTTTAGAGAAAAATAAATTTTAAAAAATATCCTTAGTTTTATTCTGACTCTCATCCATGGGAAATACCTCTATCAGTGTGAACTCATTTTGCCTTCATTTTCTCCATTTTCTCATCAAAATCTATCTTCAATATCTTCTTTTGATAGAAAATTATACTTCTTTGATATCAGACCAAGTTCTTCCTCTTTGACATCTCTGCAAATAATTCTTCCTTTATAAAATTTCTATGAAATGTATACTCTCCCTCTTTAGAAAATTTATGTGAGATATGATAGAAAACTCTCCCTCTTTGACATCTCATGCCAAAGACAATATTCAATGAATATTAGTGTACCTCATGTATGGTTTCATATGCAATGTGCCCTTTGCAATACTACATCAACTAGTTGATCTTCAACATGCTCTAGTCGATGCATCACTAAACTTCATTTTATTGAGCTTTATATAGGGGAATGACCCCTAACTTACCTCTTAGATACAATAATGTATCCTTAGGTAATGGCTTAGTGAATATGTCTGCAATTTGTACTTTAGTATTCATATATTCCAATCTTGCCTCTTTATCTTGTACCAATTCTCTCAAAAATGATATTTTATAGCAAGTGCTTGATTTTGGTATGCATCACATGATTCTTTGATATATTAATTGCACTAATGTTATCACAGAATATAAGCACTAGGTCCTTGATTTCTATCTTCATACCTACCAACAGTTGCTTGAACCAAACAGCATTGGAACAATTAACTACTGTTGCCACATATTATGCCTCTAATGTAGACTAAGAAATATAATTCTACTTCTTGCTTGTGCAAGACACTAGTCTTTTACCAAGAAAGAATGGTCCAACACTAGTGCTCTTCCTATCATCAACACTTCTTGCCCAATTAGCATATATGAATGCTTTCAAATCCAAATTGCCTCCTTTTTTATACCATAGTCCATAGTCTTCAGTACCTTTCATATACCTCATGATTCTCTTGATTTCCATCATGTGATTATCTTTGGGATTTTCTGAGAATTTTTCCACCATACCAACTATTAATATAATATCAGGCCTTGTGTGCACTACATATTGTAGTTTTCCAATCATTTATCTGTATGTGGTTTGATCTACCTCTTTGGAATCATCATTTTGGATAGCTTATGTCCAATAGACATAGGTGTTCCAACTAGTCTTGAATCTTCCATTGCAAACTTCTTTAGTATCTCCTTGATATATTTGGATTTAGTAATATAGATTCCATCTTTCTTCTATTGGATATGTAATCTAACAAAGAATTTTATCTCTCCAAACATGGACATCTCAAATTCTTTACTCATTTATTCTTAAAATTTCTTGCATAAATCATCATTTCCTATAAATAAAGTGGCATCCACAAAGACTTCAACCAATACAATCTTCTTGTCCGATCCTTCTTTGATATATAGGCTATTGTTATCATTTGTTCTTTGAAAACTAATCTTTATCAAGTAGTTATGAAGTCTTTTGTGCCAAGCTCTAGGAGCTTGTTTGAGACCATATAATGATTTGTGTAATTTACTAACCATATCCCTTTTGCTAATATCCACAAAACTTTTAGGTTGTTCTATGTAAACTTCCTCTTCAAGAATTCCATTCAAGAATGCAGATTTTACATCCATTTGATAAACTTTAAATCCTCTATGTATAGCATAAGCAAGTAAAGTTCTAACAAGTTCTAATCTAGAAATAGGGGCAAAAGTTTCACCATATTCAATACCTTCTTCTTGAGAATAAACTTTCCATACTAACCTTCCTTTATTTTTGGAAACTTCTCCATCTTCATTCAACTTATTTCTAAAAACCCACTTTGTGCCAATGACCTTTTTATCCTTGGGTCTAGGAACAATATTCCAAGTCTTATTCCTCTCTATATGTTTTATTTCTTCATTCATAGCTTCAATCCAACTTTCATTATCCAAAACATCTTTTACTAATCTAGGTTCAAATTTAACAAGAAAACATGTACCTTTCAATTTTTTTCTTGTCACTATTCCATCCAACTTGTCTCCAATGATTTGATCAGATACATGGTGCCTTTTGACATATCTTGCTAACATAAGTAATTTGGATTTATAATTTTTTCCACTAACCTTGCCATGATCTTTTGTATCAAGCTCAAGTCCCACTATTTGTGACTTAGGTCCATCAGACTTGATTTGCTCTAGCAATAGCTTAGTAGCTTCTCATAGCGGCTCGGATCCTTCAAATTGTGATTCAAGTTGTATTGGTTGCAAGTTAGTAGCATTTGGAGATTTTGGGGACTTAGGAGGTGAAGTCTACTAACTCCAATTTGATTTGGCAATGTATCAGGTTCATAGTAGACAAACTTTTTGTAATCATCAAGTTCTTTGTTGCTCTCTTCTTCACTCTTTTCTACAAACTCATCAATTCTCACATGTGCACTTTCTATGATCATATGAGTGGATAAATTCAAACATTTATATGTTTTACTTTTGTAGGAATGTCTTAGGAATATGCCTTTATTACCTTTGACATCAAATTTACCTTTCCTAGATTACTTTAAGATATAACATTTTCTATCAAATACTTTTAAGTAACTTACATTAGGTTTGTATCCATACCATAGTTCATATGGAGTTTTATTTGAGTCTTTCTTCATCTGTACTATGTTCAAGGTATGCACTGCAGTATTGATTGCTTCCTTCTAGTATTTGATTGCACCAATCTTTTCTATCATTAAAGTTCTTGCACAATCCATGATGGATCTATTCCTTCTTTTAGCTATACCATTCTGTTGTGGTATACCAAGAGATGGAACTTGTTTCTTAATTCTTTTTTCAATGCAAAATTCATTGAACTATTGGAAATGAATTCACCACCTCTATTTGATCTCAATCACTTCAGCTTCTTTCTAGTTTCTTTATCTACTCTTGCTAGATACCACTTGAATTCTTGAAATACTTCAGCCTTTTCTTTTAGAAATTTTACAGTCATTATTCTAGAATAATCATCAACAAAAAGAATAAAATACTTATCTACACTATAGCTCTCTATTTCAATAGGTCCACATTATTCTGTATGAACTAGCTCCAAGACTTCTTCACAATGATAGTCCTTGCTTTGAAATTTGTCTTTCCCATCTTACTAATTTGACAATTTTTGCACAAGCCCATATCAGGTTTCCTCAGACTAGGAATACCTCTTACTCTTTTATTCTTTCTTATCTTGATTAGATTATCAAAGTTCACATGACATAACCTTTTATTCCATAACCATGCTTCTTCTACTTGAGCAATAAAACATGAAATTTCACTAAGATCTAGGTAGAATAGGTTACCTTTCGTTTGTTTTCCAGACCCAACCAAATTTTCTTTTCCATCCAATAGCTTGACCTTTTCATTCATGAGTTCTACTTTGAATCCAATGTTATTCAACTATGTCACACTTAGTATATTATTCTTTAGTCCTTCAACCAAATAAGCATTATCACATCTAATTTCATTGGTTAGTGAGACACAACCTTTTCGCTTTATGTAGCATGGTTCATTGTTTCCAAATCTCACACTTCCAACATCATAATGTTCCATATGTTCAAAATTTGTTTTGTCACCAGTCATGTGGTGTGAGTAGCCACTATCAATAATGCATGTATCATTTTTGCTAACATGAGAGATAAGTGCCTTTTTATCTTCTTTATCATCAGATTCATCTTTTACAACAATATATACCATTTCATCATCTTTACTACTATCTGAATCCTTAGCCATAAAGCAAGATTTATTACCTTTGCCCTTGTAGTCCTTGAAGTTCTTGAAATCCTTTTTTCCTTTGTACTTTTTTTACTTCTTTTCATATTTGTCTTCTTTTTTTGGGCATCTTGTAGATATGTGTAAAACTTCTTCACAAGAAAAACAAATTAAAGGTATTTTACCTTTATACTTTCCTTTGTCTTTGGGATACCTTCTTGTAAGCAATGCTTCAATGGATTCAAGATCACTATCAAAACTATCTTCCTCTCCACTTTTAGATTATTTTCGTTTAGATTTTTTAGCTTTCTTCTTGAGTGATACTTTTGGATTCAAATGTAGAGTTAAGATTGCTATAACTAGGAGTATAATTATCATAGTTATCTAGTTCAAATGTAGTCAATTTTCCAACTAGAGCATCCAAATATACCTTTTTATTTGGATCACATCTCATCTCTTGAATAGCAAGCACTCTGATTACATAGATAGGAATAAGGGTTCTAAGTACCTTTCTTACCACTATTACATCTTCAATTTTTACTCCAAAGGCTTTGATGACATTGACACTGGCTTTGATTCTTTCAACATATTTTACAATGTTTTCATCTTCTCTCATTTTCATTTGTTCAAACTAACCTCTCAAGCCTTCTACCTTGGCTCTTTTCACATTATCATCACTCCATGGATATCCTTCAGTTTGGTCTACATGTCATGAGTAGTAGCACATCCTTTGACTTCATCAAATTTAGCATACTTAAGAGCTGATGCTATGTCAATCATCATAATGTTATGATTTTTCTTTTCAACAATCTATTCCATAGTCAATTTTCTAGTAGAAGCCTTGTAAGAATTTTCCAAATATTTCAAAACTAAATCATTGATGGTTGCCAAGTGCAACTTCATAAGTTCTTGCCATGCCTCAAAGCTATCTTTTTTCAACTTGGGAATTTATCTTTTGTAAGACATCTTGATCTTTAGCTTAGGTCCTTGAAACCTTCTCTACAAGCACTAAAAAACTTTGATACCAATTATTTGAAATATAAGAGGAGTAGCTGAGAGGGGAGGGGTGAATCAGTTACCACTAAAATAAATCCTAGATGCCTTAGATGTTAGTACACACCATAAAATTCACTAAAAATACTGATGCTCGATAAATACATAGGCACTTGGTTTATACTAGAAAATGTTGTAACTTGAAAAACACTAAAATAGTAATAAACTTGGAAAATGCAAATCTTAAGATATTATATGTGATCAACCTTACTTAACTTAGTTGCATACACATTACATACATAGCATGAACACAAGTGACACCAAGATTTAACGTGGAAACCCAATTTGGAAAAAACCACCAATTAGAACTAGTTACCTATTTTCACTCTTCTAAAGTGAGCCCTATTAGGAGTGAACCCCATTAAAGGTTACAAAACACACTATTTTTGATAAGAAAAATAGGTTTTACAGGGATCCTAAAAACCACAAGTTAAGACATTTAAAATGGATGATAATATGCAACAAAAGCCCAACCAAAGAACAATAGCCAACTAAAAGGCCAATGCAATAGATAGGCAAAAATCCAGAACAATAGATAGTCAAAAAGCCAACTATCAATATAATAATCCAAAAGACAAGAAAAGAAAAACCTAACCTATTCCTCTATCTTTCTCTCGAGTTTCTGCATCTTTTCTATTGCTTCATAGGCTTTGTGTAACTCCTTAATAATCTGCTCCTACTTCTTCTAACCAGTCTAATCCAAGGTATTGAAGGTAATGTCCATCATCATGTCTTCTTCAATTCTATCTGTAGCTTTGTCCTTTCCTCATTTTCATCTAGTAAACCTCTAGCTTTCAACATTTTGGCAAGGGAAGAGATGTTATCATTTATAGAAGTTGGAATGGAATCATTTGATTAGCCACATTATGGTTGTAATTTTCCAAATTTTGAATTCTTTTTTCTACCAAGCTAAGGCACTCCCCCTGATCACTGAAATCAACATTATCTAGCTTCTTCATTGTGTTTTCCAGCTAACCCATCCTTTCTCTAAACTCCTCTAGTTCATGGTATAGCCATTTTATTGACTTGAAATTTTTAATTATTCTATTTCTAGAATTATTAAGCAAATTCATGCCCATTTCCCTTACATTATCTATAATGGCCACCATGGCTAGATCAATGAGATCCTCCATTTGGAGTTGACCCTTCTTTTCCTTGAGAATTTTGGGGTTCATTACCTCTCTGACAATACCCATTTTGGAAGTTCTAACATTGAAATATTTCTAGGCCATGCACGTATCTTTAATTACCACCTCTCCACCCTCACCATCATTCTTCTCCTTGTCCCGTTCCTAAGGATGAATAGGGGAAAGAGAAATGGTAGAGATCTCCAGCCCAGAATCCAAATTTCCCTTAGAATCCTTCTCTTTAGACCTCCTCTAATTTTTAGCCACTAGCTCCTCCTTCTTATTGTCATCATCCTCATCCTCAATATTCATATGCTCCCCTTCTTTGTTGCATTCGTCATCTCTCTGACCTAAAATTTTTGGCCCTAGCCCTCTAGGGCGTTTCCTACATAGGGTTTTTGTTGATGAGGGAAATTTCTTCTCCTCAAACTTGGCCTTCTTACCAAATGAAATGTCATCTTTTTCATCCTTTCAACTAATACTTTGAATATCCTTCAAGTTAGACAAGAAGCTAGAGCTTCCTATTTCCATAGAAGCATCTACAACCTAGGTGAGGGTTTTGCTTCGAGTTTGAGACTTGAAATTCTCATATATTAGTAGCATTAACCCTCATGTAGGGTCAAATTAGCAGAGGGATTTTTCGTGTGCCCAAAAATACTCTTACACATGGAAATATATAAATAAAAAGGGAAAGAAACCTTGACACCATAGTGAAAATGATTGAGTAAAACAAAATGGTGTGTTCTTACTCTATCAAATCTAGTGTCCAAAGATATATACTCTATAATAGCCCTCAAAACATACCTCCATAATTTCTTGATAGAGTCCATTTCATAGTAAGTTTTTCTCTTAACCAACTCCTTTCTCTCCTCTATATTCTTTGCAAATTCCTTCACAACATTCATTGATACCTTCTTATCTCTATAAAACTTCAACCCCTCAGCCATAATTTTAGTTACATGAGCAATGATATCCTCAGTCACCTGAAATGAAACCTCGTCCACTTTAATCCTCATATTCTTAGAAGAATCTACCATACTATTAGTGATCACAGGGTTGAATCCATAAAATTTGGCAATATAATTGGCTATATGTCCCTTCTCTAACTTCTCCCAAACTTTAGCCCTTTGTTTCCATTTGTCTGCCTCTCCAATTGATTCTTTCCTACTTCTTTCCCCCACCATTTGAGAATTCTCAGACTAATGATTCTCATAAACTCTGTCCTCTGATTACCTTTCTCAAACCTCTAAAAACTTGATGGAAGCCTCTTTAATAATCACTAATTTGTCTTTCTCTTCCCCAAAAATGGTAAAGAAGAAGAAAAAAATTGACCCAAGAAATATGTCAATTTGACATTGATAACATCACTTGACTTTTCCTTCTATAATCACCATTACTAAAATTACTCAAACCCTTACTCACATTAATATCCATAATTAACTTTAGATATCTCCCATATCACCCTAGATTCTTTCTAGCTCAATACAAATTTTCATATCTTCTAGGATGTCCCTGCCTGAGTTCCAAATCATCACCTTTTCTAGCTTAACTACTTCATTGCCAAACCAATCTGCCATGGAGTTTTCTTCCCTAAATTCATGGTTGACATGGAAACTATCAAAATTTCCAAGAATAGAATGAATTTCTTCAATGATATTAGCTAAGGTCCATGCTGGTTGGGTAATCCCTTTAATACACCTTATGATGTTATCTGAATCCCCCTCCAACCATAATTTTTTGACTCCAATATTTAAAGCTAATTTCACTGTGTGGAGAGCTTCACTGGCTTTTGCATAGTGGTTAGTCTGATATCCCAAAGGGTGAGATATAGCTATAATCCCTTCACCATAATAATTTCTAATGATACCTCCACATCTTGAAGGACCAGGGTTTATGTTAGCTGCACCATCAAAATTTGCTTTATGCCATCCCTCAAGAGGGAGCATCCATTTCACCTCATGTCTTTTGGCCCTCCTGTCCTTTTCCTTCTCCTTCTTCTTACCACCATCTTCAATGTCTCCCCCCTTTCTAACTTGGTAATTTTCCTTTATATTACTATAAATTTTATTTTCCGAAACAAAAGCAAGTTCCTCTCTATCCCTTAAAATTTGATTGTTTCTTTCCTTCCAAACTCCCCAACAGAAATGAGGCAATGACTAGGTACTTAAATCCTACAAATTTGTACCTTTATTCATGCTATTTCATCGACAAAAGAAATCCATCACATTACCTAGCTTGCACCAACTAACCCCAAAATTCTGAGTAATACTGTCCCAAACTTCCTTGGAAAAAGGACAATGGATAAACATATGATTGATTGTTTCCATTTGATGGTTACACAGTATACATCTATTTGGGATATAATGTCTTTTTTTAATCAAATTTTCCTGAGTAAGAATTTTTTCTTGTAGCACTAGCTAGAAAAAATATTAATCTTTGGAGTAAGGCCAGGTAGTCAGGCTTTTTCCCAAGGTGGCTTCTTGTTCAAGCTCCAAGGAGAATTATATCTTGAAGAAATTGAATAAAATACATTAGGATTATCTTCCCATATTAATTCATCTCTCTTATTATTTAGAATCATTAAGTTTAGCATTATCATTATTTTCTTGAGATCGTTCAAAATAAGAGACAAGTCTCTCCAACCCTGGTCAATTCTATAGTCTCTAACTTTCAATCCAAATTGGCCAACACAAATATTTACCTAGCTTACAAAATCAAGATTATTTGTTAGAGGTCCCTGGATCAACCAATTATCATGCTAGAAGAAAATTTCATCACTATTACCCACTTTCAACTTTATCTTAGCTTTGGCTAGGTCCCTTGCCTTGAGGATACCATTCCATATGACAGACCCATTTGGTATATCATCATTATTAAGTAAGAACTAAAGAGTAGGCCTTTTGACATACTTCTTAACTGAAATATCTCACCATTCCCCTATACTATTAAAAATGTGCCAAATCTATTTAGCTAGAAGAGCCGTATTGAGATGTTTTAATTTCCTAATACCCAGGGCCCCATATCTCTTAGGAAGATAGACATTATCCCAAGCCACAAGAGGATATCTTTTTTGTTCCTCAAGGCTAGACTATAGAAAATCTCTCTAGATCTTTTCCATTTTATTAGAAAACTTAACCGGTATCCCAAAGAGGCTCAAAGCATACATCAGGATATTCTAAAGAGTGGACTTAACCAAAAGACATTTGCCTACTTGACTAAGAGAAGACCCTTTCCACCCCACCAAATTTTTGGTAAACCTATCAATATTCCAATTCTAGAAAGAATCAAGAGGCTTAGTACCCATTGGGAGACCAAGATAGCTTGAAAGTAGCTTATCCACTCCACACAGAAGAATTCTAGCAATTTTCATTTGTCTATCCTCTAGAGTGTTGATGAAGAAAACATAACTTTTCTCCCAATTAATAAGCTGGCCTGATCCTCTGATATAAATATTTAGAAGATCCTTAATCACCTTAGCCTCCTTAATAGAACCTTCCCCTCCCATAATGGTATCATCCACAAATTGCTGATGAGTAAAAGAAACATTCCTAGAGGAAGGTCTGATCCCTCTAAGTGTCCCTTCTTGTTTATTCTTCTCAATCAACCTTCCAATAAATTCAACCATTATAATGAACAAAATAGGAGAGAGAGGATCCCCCTATCTTAAACCTCTTAAAGGTTTCAAAAAATTAGAGGGAGCCCCATTAACCAAAATGGCTAGAGAAGAAGTAGAAACAAGTTGTGATATAAGCTTGCAAGCTTTATGATCAAAGCCAAAAGCCTAAAGCACTTAACCTAGGATAGTCTAGTCCACTTGATAATAGGATTTAGAAATATCTAGCTTAAGAAGCAAGCCTTCTCTTTTTCCTACTTAAATGGAATGAATAACTTCATGAACGATCATGATCGAATCCAAAATCTAACTTCTAGGAACAAATCCCATTTTTTTATTGAGATATGATCAAAGGGAGAATTTTTAGATGTCTAGATGTTAACACCTTTGAAATGATCTTGTAGAAAGACTTAAAAAGACTAATAGGTCTAAATTTATCCAAAGAATTAGCCCTAGGAACTTTAGGAATGAGAACTAGGAATGTAGAATTGATCTCTTTTAGGAGGCTTCTAGCTCCATAAAATTCCTAAACAGCCTTCACCACATCTTCCATAACCATCTGCTAGTATGTCTAAAAAAGAAGGTTGGAAAACCATCTAGTCTAGGGGCTTTATTAGCTAGAAGAGAGAACAAAGCATCTTTAACTTCTTGTGCTTTAGGAATCACCCTCAAATTTTTTTTATGATGGGGCTAAATAATGTGAGGAAGACAAGAAACAATTTCATTCTAATCTACCACAGATAACATGGGGTCCCAAGACAATAGAGATGAGAAAAAAGAAATAGCTTTAGCCACAATATCATTCTCTCTAGTCGAAAGAGCTAGCCCCTTTTTTAAGCCAGATATTCTATTATTAGCTCTATGCTTTAGAGTAGAAAGATGAAAAAACCTGGTGTTCTAATCCCCCTCTTTAAGCCAATTGATTCTTGATCTTTGTTTCTAGAACTTGTCTTCTTTACTTATAACATTTTTCAAGTTAGTTAGAATAGACATCTCAACATTCCTATTCAAATCATTGTACCCATCCTATTGAATGGTGTCCTGAATTAAACTGAGCTTGATAGAGAACTCCTCTTTATCCTGAAAAATATGGCCAAAATCTATCTTGTTCTAGATTTTAATCAGCCATTTCACATTACTCATCTTCTTTGCAACTCTAAACATATTCATTCCATCCACTTCCATACCCTACCAAGAATATATCCTATTTAGTAAATTTGGATGGGAAGTCCACATCTTTTCATGCTGAAAAGGGTAGTTCCTCCTAGGTTCAAGAGAGACAACTGAGAGGGATATGGGAAAGTGATATGATCTGACTCTAGGGAGAATGGACAACTTCCAAGAAAAATATTTCAACCAATCTAGAGAAATAAGAGCTCTATCTAAAAAAACCTGAATATAATCACTTCCAATTCTTTTATTGGACCAAGTGTAAATCACACTCAAACGATCCATATCCAAAAGAGCCAAATTATTAATAAAATTAGAGAGATCCAACTTACTATCCCAATCTGAGGCAAAACCTCCCAATTTTTTCTCATTAGTGAGAGAAGTATTGAAATCCCCCATAATGATACCTTTATTCAAATTACTATTCTAAACCATATCACCAATCTTAGTCCAATAATACTTCCTTTCCCTTTTAGAATTAGGAGCATAGACATTCAAAAGGAACCAATAAGCATTAGAATGCAAATGAAACACTTTACAAAAAAGAATATTTCCATCATTATACAAGGGAGTAAAACTGAACAATTTATTATTAAAAAGAGTGCTCAGCAAACCTCCCAACGCTCCCTTAGAATCTGTAGCTTCTCCAATCATACTATTGCTAAAGGAAATCTTATGCAGAACCTCCTTCTTCATTTTAGTTTCTTGAATTAGCACAATATCAGGTCTTTGATCTCTAATCATATTCCTAAGAATTTCTTGCTTATGGACCCCATTAAGTCTCCTAATATTCCAAGAAATTATCTTCATTTCCAATTAGAAGCACACTCCAAAATAGTTCTTTGGCTCCCATCTGCCAAGTTCCTTCTAGTCTCCCCTTGTAAGACTTGACTTGCAAACCTCCTACCTATTGACTTAGGCCTCCCTCCCAAGTCCAATTTTCTAGGACTCCTGGTCTGAGTTGGTGACACTAGAGAGGGATCCGAACTATTTTTTTTTCTTTCCTTTGTTTTCCTTTGGACAATCATCAATCCTTTCCATCTTATCAAGAGAAGAGGAATTACCCATAATCTCAAATCTCTCTTCTAGCTTATAGGAAATAGATTGGTCCTTTTGGATAGGAAATGGAAAAACCAAGACTTTCTCTTGATTTTACCTCCCAAAATCCACTTAGTTATCCCCCTTTCTCTCCCTTTAAATTGAGGACATACTAATTTCTTGGGTCAAAAAATTAATCTCTGTCCTATTCTCATTCCTCTCCACTAGAGGTGAAACCAAACTAGCTTCCTAAGTTTGATAATCCTTTTGACTCCTTTCCTTATTGGAATCTACCATTGAAATTTCTTTTTTCAAAACAACAACTTTCCCTAAGTTCTCACTATACATTTGACCTTCCAACATAGGCATAGTTGAAACCTTCTCATTGATCTGAGATCCAATCTACTTCTCTACGATAACCACCTCATTGGCTTCAAAGGAGCTAGTTATCTGAGTTGGGCCTTCCACCTCTATGATCTTAGATCTAGAGAAGACTATATCCACTATCTTGTCTACCTCTAATTCATTCTGGGCTAGTTTATTCCCTCCTTTAATAGGGCCTTCCACTTTTGACTCTAGTTTGTTCCCTCCAATAAAAGGAACCTCCACTATATTCTCCTGAAACTTCTGGCCTTCCTTTATATCCTTTTTTTTCTAGATCTTTTTCACCTTTTTCAGTCTAGAAACAATGGATTTCCTTGTCTTTTTAGCTTTAACCTAAGGGCATTGATTTTCCTTATGCCTAGATTTTAGATAGTGAAAACAAGCAAAAGGAATACTTTCATAGTCCAACTTCTCAGTATGTGTTCTAAGCTTAGAATGAAAACACACAACCTCCAACATATCAACCCCTTCCCTCACTCCAATACAAATCCTAGCATATATTAATCTTCTTCTGGAAGCTATTATCAGGTCTATTAAAAGAAGCTCACCGAAGGATTTTGTGACTCCCACAAACACATCCTCATTCCAAAAATCCAAAGGCAACTTTGGAAGTCTAACCCAAACTGGAGCTTGCACAAAAAATGAATCATTCAAATCTAGCTTTGAATTCCACTTTTGGAGAACCAGGGCTGAGCAACCTATACTCCAAGGTCCTTCACACAAAATGCCTGATAATTCCTTGCTACATGAAAAATCAAAAGATAAAAAGCCCTTTTCCATAGTCGTTACTATAACTTGTCCCTTGAGCTTCCATTTTTCTATGTGAATGATCTTACAATATCTATATTCGGCCTTTATCCAATAAACTTACCAACTAGGATAGAAGCCACTAAAGCAATGCTATGATCTACTAGCTCATCCAGTATAGCAATCGCACAATAACCCTTTTCCAAACTAGAGATTATTTTAGCCAGAGGAAAAGAAGACTTACCAATAGGCTTAACTCAAAAAATAGAAGACCATTTTGCTGAAAGAGCCCTAGACTGATCCACCTTAGAGGATGGAAAAGATTTGTCTTGACCTTTTTCCTTCTCACATGGGTCCCCATCACCATTCTCTATTGCATCTCCAATCTTTGCAACCCCCTAACATTTTGCAACCCCTCCCTACAATCCATGCTTCCATTTTACCCCTCCCTAAAGGAATCCCACCCAAGATAGGTTTTGAATTTTTAAAAGCTGCACTTCCCCATCCTCTTCCCTATCCACTCCTGCTTGCCATTTTTCCTCTTAATAGTAGATGTGTGTTATCAATGGTGTTAAATTTTATTTAACCCTTGGTGATAAGCACTATAGGAAAGAAGCCCCACTATTTCATCGAGGGTCAATGGAAAAACATTCTCAATTAAGATCCACAATAGAGAATGGCCCTGTGGGAACTTGAACCTTGGTTGTAGGCCCTACAAGTAAGATGCCCCATCATTCACCAAAGGGACAAGCCCCATTAAAAAACACACTATTAGGTGTAACCATATTAGATGATTTAATCACCTTGTTAGGAGTGGCCTTGTTAGAGGTCCTTAGAAACTTTAATCTAGAAATGCCACCTTGTTAGAGGATTTAAAAATAATTGTAAAGCCAACTCTGTTAAGAGTTTAGATCACTACTATAATGGTTAGAGAGTAATAATGAGATGACTTGATTTCTAATGCAACTAAATTGCTAATTATAGATCTCAATTCTAGCTTATATACTTGATCCTTTAAGATCGAATGTATCTTTGCATCTCAACAAGGATATTTTTCTTATCCTTATAATTCGATTCCTTTAAGAATCTTCAAATATTATATTACTTGCACACATTCAATCCTAAAATTGACCTTATATTTATATCATACACATTATCAAGTTGGCTTGAATACAACTTAGAATACTTAATATTCATCTCCTCGGTCGGCTAGAACCAACAAATAAATCTATTGAACTCAATATGCCAAACAAGAAGATCCTTCATTAGCCGACCCTGCTCAATAGACACTAACTCAAAAATGATTTTCCTATGTTAACCAAGTGAACTCAATTAATAGTGCATGTTCATAAAGTTCCTTTAGTAACTGAGTGAGCTTAGTTAACATTGGTTCCAACTTTTCCTCCATTAACCAAGTGAGCTTAGTTGACACTCAACTTTTGCAAACTTCTCTTTATTTCCCAAGTGAACTTGGTAGACACTATAGTTTGAACTTGGGAAAACTCTAGAATGCTTGATAGATATAGGAAACCATCTTCATCACTCAAGTGAGATTGGCATACACTGACTGGTAATGATATGACATTTTGTGTAACATCAAAGATAATATACAATTAACCAATTGTTTTCAACACATTGTACTTTAACTATACCCTCCATTGAATGAAGAACCATTCTTGAAGGCCATCAAAGAACTAGGATGAAAAGCCCTAGAATGAATTCCATTATTTATTCAAAAGATGGACATTGATATAGTGATGGAATGGATTGAGCGAATGAAGAATCATTTTGGGTGTGAAGGTGTCATAGAGGCACAAAAGGTAAAGGTTCCCAAATCAAGACTGAGATGGTTAGTATGACATGGTGGAAATACATGTAGGATGAAAGGTTCAGTATGGGCAAGAAGTCTATAGTTAATTGGAATACTATGGTGACTAAAGTGAAGGAGAATTATCTACCTAAAGATTATGAGGTAAAATTACATAGAAAGAGGTAAGTTTTGAAGAAAAAAGACTTGGATATGACCTTTTATACAAAGGAATTTCAAAAACTATGCCTAATGTCTAAGATTCAAGAGGAGGAACATGTCAAAGTGATAAGATACTTGGGAGAACTAAAGTGGAACATCCAAGAAGATCTAAGCCTATGAACCCCTATCACTATGTAGAAGTGTCAAAAATTGGATCTTAAGGTGGAAGAGAAGAATAAGAAGAAGGGAGATTCAAACTTCAAAGGTAGAGGAAGAGGAAGAGACCAAAGTGGGCATAGATGTGGATACCAAGGTAGAGGTAGTGATCAAACAAACTAAGGTGAGTCTAAACTTGTTGAGCAGGGTAGTAAAACTACTTCAAGGGGAGGTTATACAAGAGGAAGAGGCACTCATGGAGGATCCAATAGAGGGAGAGGTGTAGGTGGGAGAAATTCATACTTTGCAAGTATGAGGTGTTACAATTGTGGTCAGTTGGCCCACCCTACCTATAGATGTCCTAACAAGCCTACTTCTTCAAACAATGATAAGAGATTTGCATATACTCATGAGGATACAATGAGTTCTAAGGTATCTAAGGTAGATCATATTAAGTTATAAAGGGGAGAAAACTTGATGTTCAAGAGGTTGTTTATTAGTCAACCAATCACAGATGAACCCAAGCATAGAAGAGCCTTGTTCAGATTTAGGTTGTGCATGATTTTGGGTAAGATGTGTAAATTTATTGTGGATTTAGACTCTAAAAATAACATCATATTAGAGGAAGTGGTTGATAAGCTCAAGTTGGTAAAGGTACCTCATGTTAAACCATACAAGATGACATGGTTGAATAAAGGGCTGAGTGTGTTGGTCAATGAGCAAACTTGGGTTGAATTTTCAATTATAGGCTATAAAGACGGATTGCTTTGTGACATATTGCCTATGGATGCATGTCATATATTATTGTGTAGCCCTTTGCAATATGATAGGGGTTCTATCTATGATGGGAAGGAAAATTCCATTACGTTCAAGGAAGATGGGAGGACTTTCAAAATTTAGTCGTTATTAGAGGAAGATGAATTATGGTCCAAGACTCCTAGTGTATTGTTGAGTAGTGGGAAGGAGTTCATAAAGCCCCTTAAACATGAAGAAAGTAAAGGTTATGCTATTATTATTAAGCCTAAGGAATAAGAAAAATATAAGAAAGAACACTTACCCACTTAAATCCAAGAGATTCTTGTGAAGTATAAGGGCATTGTCAGTGATGGGACACTGCAACTTTACCCCCTAGTAGAGTGATAAGTCATCAAATTGACTTTGTACCTAGTGCTTCATTGCCAAATAAAGAAGTCTATAAGCTTACACTAGAGTAGAATAAAGAGGTATCTAGGCAAGTGCAAGAGCTTCTATACTAGAGTATGATAAAGAAGATCATAAGCCCTTTTGTAGTGCTAGTAGTTTTGGCATCCAAGAAAGGAGGAAAATGGAGGCTTTGTAAAAATTCAAGGGCCATAAACATGATCACCATTAGGTATAGGTTCCCCATACCTATAGTTGAATACTTGATGGATTGTCTTGGAGGAGCTTAATATTTCACAAAGTTGGACCTTAAGAGTGGTTACCATCAGATAACTTGATAAATGAATGCAATAAGTGGGACATCTTTTGAGATTATAGATGGATTGCATGAGTGGATTATGATGCCATTTGGGCTCTCAAGTGCTCCTAGAACATTCATGAGACTCATGAATGAAGTGTTGCAAGATTACACAGGAAGGCTTGTGGTGGCATATCTTGATGATATACTCATCATTTGTAAAACAAGAGAAGAGCACCTTGAGCATATGGAGATGGTGCTAAGGAAGTTGCACAAGGAGGAGTTGGCAATCTATTTACAAAAATGTGAATTTATGAAGCAATATCTTGTATACCTAGGATTTGTAGTATCCAAAGGGTCTTTGAAGATGGACCAAGACAAAGTGGCAGCTATCTTAGATTGGCCACCACCTATACTACAATAGAGGTAAGAAGCTTCCATGGATTAGCTAAATTTTATAGGAAATTCATCAGGAACTTTAGTAGTATTTGTGCACCATTGCTAGGAACCATTAAGGGTGGGATAAAGATCAAGTTTAGGTGGACTTATAAAGAAGTAAATGAAATTGAAAGGCTAAAAGAATAAGTAACCACACAAACTATCCTTAAACTACCTAGTTTTGACAAACTATTTACCCTAGAGTGTGATGAAAGTGGGATGGTAGTAGGGGTGTGTTAAGTCAATAAGGTAGGCTAGTATCCTTCTTTAGTGAGAAGATAAATGAAGTCAAGAAGAATTATTCTTCTTGTGACTTAGAATTGTACTCTTTGGTTTAGTCTCTTAGGAAGTGGAGGCATTAACTTCTACCCAAGGATTTTGTTGTATTTACTGACAACCAATCCCTTAGCTACATCAATACCCAAGAAACATTAAGTAATAGACATTTGAAGTGGATGAAATATCTGAGAGCATTCACATTCACTGTGAAGCACAAGAAGGAACAATTGAATAAGGTTGTAGATGCCCTAAGTAGAAGAATTCTAACCATTCAAGAAGTTCAATGACATAGCATTGGCATAAAGAGTTTCAAGTACCTCTACAAGGATGATGAAGACTTTGCTGAAGCCTATAAGGTATGCTCTTAATTTCAAAATCATTTTCATAGTGCTTTTGTTGATTATACCTTGCAAAGTAGGTTATTATTCAAAGGAAACTAGTTGTGTGATCCTAAGGGTTCCATGAGAGAGAGCCTTATCCAAAAAAAGCATAATGGAATACTAAGAGGTCATTTTGGTATCCACAAGACCCTAGAATCAGTTCAAAGGTTCTACTATTGGCCAAAATTATCAAGAAATGTGACAAGATATGTGAAATAATGTGTAGTGTGCATCAAGGCAAAAGGAGACGCTAGTAATATAGGTTTGTACTAACCTTTACCAGTCCCTAATAGGCCATGGGAGTGTATCATCATGGAATTCATTGTAGGGTCACCTAAGGCAAAATAGGGATATGATAGCATCTATGTCGTAGTGGATAAATTTAGTAAAATGGGTCATTTTATTCCTTGCAAAACTACCCATGATGCAAGCCACATTGCATATATGTTCTTTAAAGAGATTGTGAGGATCCATGGACTAACCCTAAGCATTATGTCAGATAGGGATGTCAAGTTTATGAATCATTTTTGGAAATCCTCATGGAGTAGGTTGGGAACTAACCTATCTTTTGGATTAGCTTACCACCCTTAGACTGATGGCCAAACTGAGGTGGCTAATAGGGCATTGGGTAACTTTATAAGATGCCTAGATAAAGATTATGGCTAGACATGGGACATGATTGTTAGTCAAGTAGAGTATGCATATAATGAAAATGTGAACAAAACAACAAGTGGAAGCCCATTTGAGATTGTTTATGGGATGCATCCAAGGGGTATATGTGAGCATAGAGACCTTGGAGATATGGAGTATAGGATTGGTAAGGACAAAGACTTCACTCAAACCATGAAGGAGATTCAAGAACAAGTGAAGAAGGCTATACAAGAGACTACACAAATGTTAATGGCTAAATTGGATGAGAAAAGGAAGGATGTTTAGTTTGCAATACGTGACTATGTCATGGTACACTTGAATTCAAGTCAAGGTTGTAGAAAAGAGTACGCACAAAACTACTTATGAAGAAAGTGGAACCTTGTAAGATCATAGCCAAATATGGAGCTAATGCATATAAGGTGGATTTACCTAGTGATCAAAACATCTCAACTATCTTCAATGTGGCAGACCTAACCAAATTTAAGGGACCTCTAATAGAGATGAATATGAACAAATAGGAGGTTGGCAAGGATGTAGCACCTGATGTTTTATCTCCTAAGTTGGAACTAGAGGTAGAGACAATACTAGCTTTAAGGGTCAATAATACTACTAGACATAAGGTGTATATGGAACACCCCATCAAGTAGAAAGCTAAAGAAAAGTTAGAGGCAACATGGGTCATAGCTATAGATTTTAAAAAGTTGGGAATTACTACTAACATCTTTCCTATAGGAGTGACATGATTTACTCTTGTGGGGAGAATGGTGAAGGAGAACCTAGGTAAGTCTAATTGGTAACCTAGGGTTCCTAGTCTATTTTTGGCTTTTAGTGGCCTTAGCCAAACCACTAGTGTAATAAAGGGGCTAATAAATCCTAGAGTATGATTTAGCCATTAGGAGATCTAATTAGGTCCTCAATGCTAAATGATGTGTGAATTGTTGTCATTATTGTTAAAGGTGGAAAATGTACATTTAGAGGAGTAGATTGGACAAGTGAGGGGTGGAATGGTATTTTCAGGTCTTAAGTGACATATTCAAGTAGTTAGTAGAGTTTTAGAAGGCTTTGACCAAGCTTGGTCTAGTTAGGAAAAAATTATCAAGTAGCATGATAACTTTTATTACAAAAAGTGAAATTTAGAGAAGAAGGTGGAACAACCAATTCAAAGAAGTTGGGAAATGTATTTTGAACCTATATAAGGCCTCTCTAAACTTGTAATAGGCATTGGATGGTATTGTGAAGAAATTTTGGTTAATAAACAAGTATTTTGTTGTATTGTTTTACCATAGTTAGAGTGTTTTTGCTTCATTGGAATATTTCATGGATTGAACTCCATGTTGTAACCTATTTATATTTTATTAGATGTAATTAATTGAATCTATGTATGGTTAGATAGGTTATTGATTTTATTTCTTTTCATTTTTAGAAATAGTTTGGGTTCTATACTGTCATTGGTCTGAACTAGGCAGGTTTGGAAGATGGGATCATAACTCACCTTTCTACCATGGAATATGAATGGTCTCTTTGAATGTGTGAGGTGAATCCTTGTACTATAGGAATTCAAGATCTTGGGACCTAGAAAGAAAATTTGACCTTTTCATAGTGATGCCCTAAACAAGCCAAGTGAGCATGGATAGGGATCATAGTAATTGAAACAATAAATGATGGGATCAAGTGCATTGGTTGCTTCAATCCAAGTAGATTGAGAGAAGTATATGAGGGTGGAGAAGTCTTGGTGGCATGATCTAATATGGATTTGAACAAACACTTGTGAACTCTATCAACATATTGGGCAACCCTTAATTCTAGGCTTAAAATTAGTAAGCCACTGTATGGATAGGTTGGGGAAGTGAGACCAAGTGAATCTCAAAGGTATTCTAATAGGGTATCAAGACATGCATTTTTATTACCCATTTTTTAATTCATTTTTTGAGTTATATACCAAAAGGTGAGTTTGAAGGCCTAATTCCTTGTAGCCCTTTTAGACCTAGTTTGTAGCAAATTCTTGAAATTGATAGAGATCTCTATGAATTTTGGGTTGATGAGAAGTGCAATGGTCCCAATGCCCTAGGAGTGATCCTCTCTCTCTCTCTATTTTTGGCATGTAAGGAGTGTTGATTGGATGAAGACAAATTCTATATTGGTGTGGGTAATTTGAAAGAGGGGAGGATTGGGAGTGTAATCCTTCTAAGTTAGGGTTAGTGTAAGAACCCTAATAGGCTAGAGAAGTGGCCTAGAGGAGACCCTAGGAGAAGTTAGGGTTAAGGAGTAAGTCTTGTCCTTACATAATTTTCCTTTTCCTTCCTCAGCCTTAGTAGGTTTCCCTAATCCTTCCCCTTCTTCACTATCCTTGTCCTCAAGGATTTTTCTCTTCCTCTTCTTTTCATTTTTGGGCATCCTTATCTCTTCAGTTAGTTCAACCATTATTGTCTCATATGTGTTGAATTTCTTGGCATTGCATCTATATATTCAATCAAAAGAGTAGTCAATACTTTTGTAACTTCATCAATATTGACCTCATAAGGTAGAGGTCTTAACTATGAAATCTTTGGTAATAGTGCCTTAGGATATAGAAAATCTACATCTACTACAAAACATATCTCATCATAATATTTATCTATGACTAATTTGCAGATCCTCATTTGGTTTCTCATTTTGATTTTGAATTCTTCAAAATTTTCTCCCAACCTATTTATTAAATCATTTATCTTCTCTATAGTAGGTAAGCTTCTATCCCTTGCTACTATCCCAATCATAGGGAATTAATTCTATACATAAAAATATACACACTGGCAAAGATTTGATCTTACATGCTGTGTTCTTTGATTTCGTTATTGCTTCTTGGTTCTTTGTTAGTTGTTGTAGTTGCAACTCAACAAGGTTATAAGAATGATCATTTTGATAATTTTGTATCAGAAATTTACTACAATAGACAACATGTTATTCAATCTATCAGATTGATAAGAACTGTGTGCTATCACACAAACTACAAATTTAGTTATGGGATCTTCAATTCCATCAACTGACATCCCTCTACCATTCCACTTCACTTTGGTCAATTTCTCAATTTCATTTTGTGATGAACTCCTTATGATTTTTCATCAATCCAAGGTAGGGTATCTAGTAACTCAGTGTATTATGGTCTTTTAAAAATCTTGATTAGACCTCCTTCTAACCATATCTTCATGTCATGAACATGGCTTAGTACAATTTTTATGCATTCAACTTTGAAAATTTTTGGAAAACCTAGGGCACAGGTAAACCCTTTCTAAACAATGCTTTTGTTTTCATCTTTCAGTACTTTATTGTTGCATAGCTTCTCATAAGCTGCCTTTATTTCAAAATCTCCAATCTCTCTTACTTTGCACAGATAGAAGGATCTTACATCCTAAATAGTTAAAACTCTGGGTGGAATTGATAACAGGGCACCAATATTATCTTCAATCTTTTCAACATTTACATTGTTCTTGAAATTTGGTGGAGGACACTAGTCATTCCTCACAATTTGAGTGTTTCTATCTTTTAACATTTCTCTTGCATATGTCATTTCAATATAAGATTTGAAACCAAACTCTTCTAATATATCTTCAGAGAACAATTTACTTGACACTGAACGTAACACTTATTGATTAATACTCAAATCACTTGGTGAATAAAAATAAATGCTCAAATTTGATTAATACCTTCAAATTTCTATTTTAGGTTTAAAATAATTGTTCTTGTACTTGGTAGTTATATGACAACTGGCTCAACTGTCATACTCACTCGGTCCAAGTTACCTTACTCAACCAATACCAACTCATTCAATTAATACATTACTTTAGTCAATCACTCGATCTATACTACAATGCTTGGTCAATACAAACTATAATAATAATGCTCGATACTGCATGTAGAAAATGATTATCTTTTACTTTTCTTCTTATGGATCTATTCTAGATACATCTTCTCTTATGCAAATATGAACTTTTGGCACATTTATGTTAGGAATTGTTGTAAAATATATCATTGACTATACAATTCCTACATATCTTCATTTAGATAGTTGTGGTGAGATCACTTGATCCATTGGATTGGGTGATCTCAACTTTTCTTGATCCATAGCTTCCAGCTTGCACTATTTCTTTCCATATCTTCTTTACCTCAAATTTCTCTTTACCTTTGTCATTTCCATTGTTTGTTGATGGTGCCTTGGTTCTGTAATTTCTCTTGATATGTCCAACTTTTTGATAACTAAAACATAATTTTTCTCCATTCATACACTTCTTGTAATTTCCTTTGAAATGTGTCTTAATGCAATCCTCTCCAGTATGTTCCCATATTCTCCACAATAGTGACAACTATACCATGTATTGTAATCCCAATGGTAGGAATTTACTTTTCTTATTGTATGTGCTTATTTCTTAGGTGTCCAATTGGATTTTTTCTTGAATCTATACTCATGGGTTTTATATCCATATTTCTGACAATTACAACAATCTCCTTCAAATCTAGATGTAGTGATTGAATCACTTTTCTTTGATCTGAATTCATGTACTTGATGTCCTACCTTCTTGCATTTAAAATAATTACCAATAGACTTAGGTTTGGAAGTTTTCTTAATATTTTTTCTTTTACATATGTTATTTATGTGTCCAAGTTTACCACAATGATGACATATAGGTTTGCCTTTGAATTTTGCATTTCTTTGTTCTCCACTCTTTGATGATTCTCCTTCTTTAGTCAATGAAAAGTGTTTGTTGTATCCTAGTCCAAAAGTATATTTTGTTGATCTAGGTGATCTCATTAGTTCTTCAAAGTATTTAATAGCCTCAATTGGTTTGTTCATTCTTTCCTAAAGTTCCTTGTCATTTCTCAACTCATTTTTTAGTTGGTCATTTTGTGACGTTAAGTTTATAATCCACATGTCCTTCATGTTTTCTTCTTGAGTAGCAATTATCAATTGATTCATCATATCCAACTGATTATTTATGAGCTTCTGTACTTCAAATGATCTCTCTCCATGTTTGATAACATCTCTCTTTTTTCTTATTTAGCCATGACTTTGTCTACTTCATCTTTCTTCGTTTTCTCTATTACTTCACATAGTCTTACTAATTGAGTTTTGCATTCTCTCTTAAGTCCTTTTGCCTCTTTTCTTAGAGTGTAGTTTTTCTCCAATAGTTTCATTATTTCTTTATTGTTATCACTAGTCTTTCAACTATTAGAAAGTCCTTTTGTGTCTACTTCCTTGTATAGTGTGTCATTTTTCTGAATTTCTATCTCTTTCCTTTCTCTCAGTGATTTATTTAACTCTTCTCTTGCTCCTTCAAGTTGTTGCAATATGATCTAGATTTCAATCATCTAGTTCTCAATGATTTTTTCCATCTTGTATTCCCCCATATCCAAGATCTAATCCTCTCAAGTTGTTAGACTTCTTCCAAGAGATATGTGCTCTGATACCAACTATTGGAAGGATTAATGGGAAACACGATACTAAGAGGGTGGGGTGAATAAAAATTTTAAACTTTTTATTACAAAACCAATTAGTAATTTCACTCTAAATTCATCTCATTTCTCAAATGTAACATAAAACTATGATGTTAAATTGTAAATGAATACATCACATCCATGAAAAGATTTAACACATAAAAAAATGATTTGGTAACCTAGAAACAATTCAATGTGAAGGTAAAACTAGGGTGATGATGAAATCCACAAATCTTCATTATTGCAACAATAATTTTAACCTATTAGGATTACAATATTTAATCATAATATATGATCTACCCTATGAGGGGCCTACCCTATTAAAATATTCAAGACTATTAAGCCCTACCCTTTTAAAGGATTTTACACTTACAATTAATTAAGGACTCTATTAGGAGATTTACATAGACCTATTAGGATCACTCGGTTAAGAGATTTTCCCTAATTCAATCTTGCTAAAATTGATTTAGTAGTTAATCCTCAATTTTCTTAGTAAGCTAATTTTGGATCTCCTTTGTATAATGACTTGATCTAACCTCTTAATCTAATATCTTTATTTAATCTTTCACTACTTGGATTGCTCTATCTAATCTCCTATCAGACTCAACGTTTCTTGCTTTGTTCAATCCTTGTTTGTTCCTTCACTTGTGCATACACACTTTTATTCATCTATGCATTCCATCCTCTCTATTGATATTAGGGTTATAACCCTGCTTAAATAGATGTTCTTCAAAAGTTCTAAATTACAATCAACGGTTTACAATTCATCATCTTTTTTCATTTCTTTCTAATTTTCTGATCGGTTGAGTTTCTTTCTTTGGGATCATTACCTTATATAATGACATGTAATATCCATCTTATCTATCTCTACAAACATTAAATACCTATGGAAGTTAGCCAAAATGATTGACATAGTTTTCTATGCAATTACAAACTCATATCACAAAAGTAGTCTACTCAACATTTGAATGTGTTGACACTCAATCATAAATAACATTCATACTAGCACTCAACTTCTCTATACATATTTCTTATTGTTTACTTGGGAATAACTATCTTAAAGTTTACTTGGTCTCTACTACAATAGCTTGGCTTACAAATGCAATTAGTGTCAACTAGGGTGCTCGAAAATCACTAACTTGCTTGACATGTAACACAAAATAAACAAGTGCTTATATGCTTGATCTTTACTAGATGAATCAGTCGTAGTGGTGACTATTCAACCTTGCCTGGTAAGTGACTAAGTATTTGGACAGTAATAGGCAATCATATGCATAGAGATCAATAGATAAATGGAGGTAGCAATTACATGGTGACTATACTAAAGCACCTTATTGTTAGCTTTGTAATCAATAAAGTGAATTCCATGATTCACTAATATGGTTTGCTTGAGAAATGTTCCCTCCAAAACAATTTAACTTTCACACACCATGCATTTAAATGTTATTTAAATGTGAACACATATATAATAAATAAAATCATCATTTAATTATTTAAGTTATGACACATAATATATATAAATAAACCTATACGGAGTAATATTCCATCACTTTCTTCGAGTTCAATTAATTTCATCTTTTCTGTAGTGCAACATGATAAATAGTAACTCACTCTTTCTACATTTCTAGGCTCAACAATAATTGCAAAGACTTCCCCTACACACAAGAAATACATACATACATACACATATGTAAGCTAATTGATCCTTGTGATATTAATATATATAAATATTTAATAATTTTTCAAATTAAAAATATTTACCAATTTGAAATAGTCCACAAATATGGTTATAATTAGAATAAATCAAAGGGATATCATCAAGTTTTCATCTTCATTGCCATTAATTGTATCAGTAACAACAAGTGGCACCAAATTTCATGGACCTACATATCATGATTCTTGTTGATGCGTTCAAAATAATTTTCATCAATGCAATAACAACAAAAACATGAATAGTCTCTCGTGTACAATCTCCAATTTTGATGGCTGGTACTCATAACATAATGTAAGGATCATGTTTTTTCTATCCTCTTACAACCATGCAAAGTTTTTCTATCAACACCTTGAACATATATATATATATATATATATATATATATATATATATATATATATATATATATATATATATATATATATATATACATAAATATTAGAGACAAAAATATATATACATAAATGTATATAACTTAAAAAATAATTAAGTATATACTTGTCCTCACATGTACCTGATATCTCCCAAAAGACTCTACATGGTACTAGTTGACTCATTCTTGATCATGCACCAACTGAGTCATTTGATGCAAAATATGTCTTGCACCATTCAATAACATCATGCACATTATTTATACTAACTCCCTTATAATTTATTGTATACTTTCATAGAGAATGTTTGATGCAAGCTTCATCACCATCATGTTCACCTTTTCCATGCCCACTTTCAAAGAAACTCCATACATGCGATATGTTTTCATTATGATGATATTGACAAAGTGCATCAAGTGGTCTAGATTATTTGAACTCTACAACACACCCATCTGACCATACATAATGTTTATCAATAATAATGCCCATTTCTTTCATATATGCACAAAAAAATTCCTAAAACAATGTTCTACATAATGAATGTCATGTTCTTCATCATCACTTATGTAGAAGTGATATTCTTTCTTGATGACCTATGCTTCATCTATGCTTTAAATACCATTCAAATCTAACTGTGTGTGATGATAACACACGTGTACCATAATAGTAACCTAATCTAAAAAATAGTAGTCTAATTGAGTATCCTTTTGACGAATGAAAGAATAGTTTTATGCAAAGTCAACAATTGATAAAATGGTTCCAAGTGGAAAATTATCTCTAAGTGTTTGAAATTGGTGTGCTTGCCACTTTGCAAAAAAGGAATGATGAATATATGGCTGAATCAAATTTTTAAATTTGTCCATAAAAACTCCAACAGTTATCTTCTCTTCAACATATTATAATCCTTTTGTTTCTTTCCTAATTTTACTTTCATTCCTTACATACTTGTAGCACTTGCAATTTATCATTTTTGTGACATCAGTATCTTCATTTTTCAAAGGAAAAATAGCCAAATTAGAACATGTGTCACATGTTCCTTTAATATAATTAATTTGAGCAACATGATCATCTATTTTGTCACATAAAATAGATGAAATAAATTGACTTCATCTACTAAGAGGAACATTTTTATAACCAAAAGTATCTTCTACAAAAAAATTATAAACCTAATAGTGGAGATCAAATTCAATATGATAATGACAACAAAAAGTTTCAAACACTTTGTTGCTCCTTACATAATATGGTTTCACTCTCTCAAATGATGTTTTCCCAATCTTTATATTAGGATTTGAAGTACAAAATGAGATATACATTTTATTTTGTGTTATGTCCAACCAATGTTCTGTATGATGTTCATAATGATTAGCTCTAACCCTATATCTGATAACATCTCTAGTGTTTGATAAAGGACAAGTATTATCATTCTAAAATGACATTACCAAGTCTTTGATTCTATTGTCAATCTTATCAGAATAAGGAGCTCTACATATAATTTTCCAATTTCCTTCCAAAGTGCTATCATGCAAAACCATTCTCCTCTTAACATATTTTGATATTATTTCTATACCAAAATCAATCTATGATGAAATTGAAGATATATTTCTATTTTGAGGTACATTGCTACTAAGAATAGATGTCAGCATTACTCTCCTTATCAAAATCTTATCTTTATTTTGATTTGTCTTCCCTACAAAGCTAAACCTTTCTTAAGATTTTCAATAATAGCACTTTTCATATTAGAAAATTTTCTTTTTTTTTATGTTGTGTCTACACCCAACAATTGTAATGGTTCTTGCAAGATTTTTCCTATAAGACTTAAAAATTTAATATCAGCAAGTGATTTCAATTTATCCACATCCATTGCAATTAAATGATTTAAATTCTATGCATGATATTTTTCTTTATAGCTATAGCTAGTCTTAATTGTTTATCCATACCAATAGGAGCAATTGATCCTAACCCTTCTCCAATTTCCATTGTTTCATGTCCAAAATTTTCATGTTTTAAATTTTCATGTCCTAAACCTTCCTCAACATCTATTGCTCATCTTCTAATTGTTTTTTGTCAGCTACATGAACTTAAATGAATGAGATTACAATACTATTTAGAGAAAATAAAAAACATAGACAAATATGAATGTATAGGTGTAGACACCTAAATCTGATTACACCGCTTCGATAATCCTATTTAGCTATCTCTAAAGGCATCATTAATTAAATTCCTATTTAATTAATCCTTTGTCATCCCCTAGCTAATTAATTTAATTAATCATCTATAGTCCTAATTGATAAATCAAATAACCTATTAATTGTCAATTAATCCTATTCTCCTATCTAATTCCAAAAACCTCATTTATTAAATAAATCTTTTTGATAAATAAAGCCCTCAAATCTAATAGCCCTAACTTATCCCTAATCCTCCATATGGTCTAAATCCACCCCATCCACCTATACTAACCTAGCTTAGCCACTAACTCACCCACCCTCATGAATTCCATCCACTTGCACATCTCTAACATCCTTAATCTAATCCTAAACCAAACCTAGTCCCCCCCCCAACCTTGTCACATTTCCTAAGTGAGCTTAAGATTTTACTAATCCAAGCAAAGTCAACAATCTCAACTCCCTCCAAAATATCCCAACCATAAGCCTTCAATGCTCTTACAAAGCCATAAATGGATCTTACATCCTCAACCACCCTCATCAAGCCTTGGACCAACCCTTATCCTATCCTCTCACACTCATCCTCCTTGTGACAAGTGTCACCTCCCTATTGGTGCTAAACAAGCACAATCCATGTGCTCCCCTTTAGGTGCATCCTAGCCCTCTCTCACCATCTTGACATCCTTGCATCTTAGCCCTCCATCCATCAAGCCCTTGGCCTATAAATTGAACCCTCTCCCTTCACTAAAGTCATCCACCTTCCATGAAAAGTTATAATGCTATTTTGAGAGCTCATAAACTACCAAAATACCATTATAATGGCAAAATCACTTCATGACTCCATTGTTGAAACCTTGTTTCACTCACCTCATCCATCCATTTGAAGTTTGAAGCATAACTTGTGAGCATACATCCACATCAAAGGACACATTTATAAAATCAAGGAAGCATGGAGTGTTTTCTCCTTTTGGTTTGCATTCCTTAATTGTTTTCTTTGGCTTATCATAAGTGTAGCTTAATTTAATGTGTTTGAATGCTTTCTTTCTAACATTGTGTTCCTTAAGCATATAAATTATAGCTCTACATTTCTAAGTCTAGTCTCTCCTCTTCTTATCCGAGACTAGGGCAACCTTCTTGCTAAAACATCTTCCTCGTGTCGTCTCCATTCGAACTTCTTTGAAATAGTTTTGTCTCAAAACTATGTCAAAAAGGGAAAAAATGTAGACACCTAAATCTGATTACACCACTTCGGAAATCCTATTTAGCTATCTCTAAAGGTATCACTAATTAAATTCCTATTTAATTAATCCTTTGCCATTCCCTAGCTGATTAATTTAATTAATCATCTATAGTCCTAATTGATAAATCAAATAACCTATTATTTTTCAATTAATCCTATTCTCCTATCTAATTCCAAAAACCTCATTTATTAAATAAATCTATTTGATAAATAAAGCCCTTAAATCTAATAGCCCTAACTTATCCCTAATCCTTCATATGGTCTAAATCCACCCTATCCACCCATACTAACCTAGCTTAGCCACCAACTCACCCACCCTCATAATGTCATCCACTTGCACATCTCTAACATTCTTAATCTAATCCTAAACCAAACCTAATCCCCCCAACCTTGTCACATTTCCTAAGTGAGCTTAAGATTTTCCTAATCCAAGCAAAGTCAACAATCTCAACTCCCTCCAAAATATCCCAACCATAAGCCTTCAATGCTCTTACAAAGCCATAAATGGCTCTTACATCCTCACTCATGACTCTTACATCCTCAACCACCCTCATCAAGCTTTGGACCAACCCTTATCCTATCCTCTCACACTCATCCTCCCTGTGACATGTGTCACTCCCTGATTGGTGGTAAACAAGCACAATCCATGTGCTCCCCTTTGAGTACATCCTAGCCCTCCTTAAGCTTTCATCTCTCCTTGCATCTTAACCCTCCATCCCTCAAGCCCTTGGCCTATAAAGTAGATCCCCTCTCAAGCCATTTTATCACAACCCCTTTAGTAAAGTTATCATACTAGTTTGAGAAACAAAGCCATCAATCATACCCTCATAATGCCAAATTGAGAGCTCACAAAGCTACCAATTTTCTATTATCCATCTCCACCATTGAAGTAACTTTGAAGCTTGAGCATACATCCCCCATCCACATAATAGAATCATCCCTAAATCAAGTGACCATCCTCATTGGAAGAGCCATTCCATGGCTCATATTCTCATTTGAGGATTTCACTTTCTCTATCTCATATGTTATGATTTTTATGCTAGTTAATGCTTTTGTTTTTGAATAGATTAGTATTACTTGCTATCATATTTTAGCATATACATTTTGGCATGCTTGATGGGACCTCGCATTTGCGTCAATCTAATCATTTTTTTTATTTTGTTTGATAAACTAACAAAACTAACATTGTTTGCTTGCAATTTTTTGTGTTAAGTTTTCTGATTTTGTTGCAGGTATGTAGGTCACCTTTTGAAAATTGTGCTCTTGGCCATCTCATCGCTTTCCATTTTTAAGACCTCAAAAATCAACATTTTTTCTACGAACCTGCGACCCCAGGAACCCGATCCTGAGATGCAGGAATGCGGCCATTAGCTGGTGGGAACACAAACCCGCGGCAACAAGTTCACAGTTTATCACTAGATAGCTGCCATGTGACTAAAAAACTTTCTCTGCATCCCCACCGACAAATCTTCCAGCGGGAACGCGTTCAAGAAAGGCAGAATCATCATTCCCACTTGCGGGAATGCATTTTTATGTAATTGCTGTAAATAAAATTGTATTAACTTAATATTTTGTGGGACTGTCAATCCCGTGTTGCGGGAACATTGTAAAATCGTAAACCAGTGGGATTGCTCTATTCAAAATGAGCTCCCTAGTTTTTGTTTTTTTTTTCACCAGTCTTTCCTGTCATTCCCGCGATCTAGATTTGTGGCAGGATTGTCATTCCCACGAACAAAAACCTCAACGAGATCACTGTCTAAACTCGCAGGAATGTTGTTCTACCTGCGGGAATCCTATCTAAACCTGCAGGAATGCTATCTCCCTGCTTATCCCTGCATTCTCGCATGCGGGATTGTCAACCTATGGGATCGCTATCCTAACTCACGGGATCGCCAAATATCAAAAAAAATCAAAATATCAAAAAAGTTTCAAAAAAGAAAGAAAGAGTATAAATCAAAATTTGACTTTTAGTGCTTCCATAGGATATGGACCATTCTAAGAATTTTAATGCATATTAAAAATAACAAAAAAGGTTAAATTTTTTTTCCCATAGTTAAGCTTTGATTTTGGGAATTTTTGGGTGACTAATCAAATTGATCTTTTGTAGCAATGCAAGTTGGACCGACAAACCTAATCATATTTTTGTAGGTTTTTTTGAATAAACTTGCATGTTTAAACACATTTTTCATTGCATGAATGCGCTCAAATCTCTCTCGAATGCCATGGATTAAAATCAACTTTTCATTGGAATGCATGCTTAAAAAAACAAAACACAATCTTGAATGCAAAAGATCAATTAATCATTGCTATACCTCACACTTCAACTTTGAGTTTTAAAAAGAATTCACTCAATCTTGAATGCCTAACAATCAATGAACCTTGCATGGTTTTGACACACTTCAACAATGCTCACATTTCTTATGTTGACGATCTCTCAATTTCCATTATGTTGACGATGCTGTCAATTTGGAATTGAACATCTATATCTTAATCACTTGTGTTTTCAATAGATCAGACAATCTAAGAATCAATTGGTGAAACAACTCTGCTTTTTAGCCCAAGGTCATCTGAATCTTCTCTCCCCTTGTCGCCTTTGCGGGCTATCTTGGGTGTATAAGACTAGGATCCAAAACCTTGTTTTTAATTTTAGGAGGCCTGCTTGGGGATTTCATCACCCCTTGGGACGATCTCAACTCCAGTATTTCGGCAGAGTATAAAAATTGGGAGGTGAATCCAAAGACACCTCTCTTGGGATCAAAATTCTATCACTCGGGCTAAGCCTCAAGGAACTTTATACCCTTGAGAAGTGAAAGAGGAGAAGTGTCTTACCGCTCCTCTCGGCTGTGTGACATCTTTTTAGTTTCATCTACAGATTTGGGACTCACGTACCTTGCATATATTGAGGACTCCCTAGCTAAACCAAATTTCATCCATGTAGAAAGCTTCCTAGGATGTTGGTGTGTTTGACATGCTTGCTCCAAACTTTTGTCTTCTTTTTTGTTCATAGATTTTGAATGAATATTTGCCAACTTTGGTCAAAATCCTAGAAAAGCAAAAATCTCCTAACTCAAGGCATACTTAGCGTAGTCATTGCCTCATCAAAAAATCATCCAAGCTCCCCCGCCGCTACTGAATCTATCTAGTTCTTTGCTTTAGAACAATCCCAAATCCAAAGTCCATCCAAATAATCCCCCCCCCCCCCCCCCCCCCCCCCCCCCCAAGCTAGCTAGCAACCCAATCCAAAATCACCCAAGCCTTTAAGGAATTTTTGTTACTCTGCCTGAGTTTGCTATCCAATCAATCTATCCAAATCAACCAATCTCACCAAGGTTATCCCTCTGACAGAGCATTGTCTAGGGTAATCCAACTTTGTCACTTGTATCCCTCATCACCTTGAGCTAAAGTTTGGGATCGACAAGTGGTCAATCTCGTGTCATGCCCATAGGATCATTAGTCTATCCTCAAGTTGACATAGCCACCACCAAATCTAGTGCATAGGAAAGAAAAACCCTCACTTTTGACAGCATGCCCTTGAAGTCTTCCATCCTTAGAAAAGCCTAAAATCCCCAACCAATCCTCCTTAGGTTTTTCATGCAGCTTTGACTTTCCCTAAGAAATCTTTGCAAAACCAATCCAAAATCTGAGCTTAATCCAAATCCAACCATGAGCTTCCATGTTCATCCATATTTAAGACCCCATCCCCATCCAACCCATCATCAAAACATGAAATCCCACTCCTATTATGATGAGTTTTGTCATCCCACCTTTTCTCCCACCTCATCCTATTCCAATGATGATGATGATCTTGTCGACTACAATGGATATATTGAAAGCCTTAGAGATATTACCCCCACCATCCTCCAAAATCAAAACATTCTTCCCAACTACTCCATCCATCTTCCAAACATACCCACTAGCACTCCTTACCATGCCTTTGACAAGGGAAATCCATTATTACCCCCATCCTTCCCTCCTCCTTATATTGTGCCCACATATTCCTCTTATACATCAGTGATACCTCCATCTTCCTCTACCTTCATCTCCCAGCCTCCACCAATCCAGAACAATTCTAATAGCTACATCCCTAGTCCAAATCCACCATCCTAATCTCTTCCAAATCCTCCAACCAATCCTAGTTATACAACACATCACCTCTATCCCCTTGCTCCTCCTAATCCAACACACTTGTCTCTAAGGAATTTTATAAGGAAGCCCAAAGCAACTCCATCTCCCACACCCATCACTCCTCTTACCTCGTCCTATCACTACCATCCCTATCACATCCACCCCACTTATCAAACCCCTTCCATCTCCTACCTCCTATCCATCGCATCCCTCCAAATGCCATCCACATATCCTCCTCCTAGAATTACCCAAATCCCATATAATGAACCTAATGAGTCCCTCCTCCATCAACCCATCCCCATTGTAGAACCTCCTACCCATCCATCTACCTCACTACAAGAGACCATCCATACTTCTCCTATCATACCATCCACTCCCACCCATTCCTATCAAAATCTTGTCCAAAAGAATGTTGAAATATTCCATGACATAAAAGAAGAACCTATCATCCCACTTATTCCCCTACATGATCCACTTTTACCATCCCCTCCATATCTGAATCCTATCATCACACCTACTCCATCTCAAGATCCATTCCCATCACTCCATCCAACTCAAGATCATATCTTTCCATCCCCTTTGCTCCATGATCATACATCTCCCATAATCCATGATGATAGATCCATTGAAGAAGAAAAAACTATCATATATGAAGCTTCAACTCCTTTAGCTAATAATGGACTCACATCTTGTGTTCCAAATAATGAACATCATATTAAAGAAAGAAAGAAAAGTGTATCTCTAGATGTTGGTATCCCCTCTATCCCTACATGGTCCGAACTCCTCCCATCTCCACCCCAAATTTCCCATCCATCTTATTCCACATCTATTTTGGGCCCTCATCCCACTCCTTATCTCCAACCCTCCATTTTGGGTCCATATACCCCCTATCCGAATCCCCCACCCTTTCCATCCATTTTGGGTCCTTATGTACCTAATATGAATCCTTTATCCCCTCCATCTATTTTGGGACCTACACCTTCCCCATTTCCATCTATTTTGGGCCCATATCCTTCATTCCCTCCATCCATATCCTATGTTCCAATCCATCCCTCCATCCCCTCAAATCCACCAGCTAGATCATCAAAGGCACTCACCCTTGAATCCCTTCCAACCTTTAAACCCTATCACTCCATCCATTATCCCTCCATCTCCTCCATGCTCTTATTCCCATCCCATGGCTAATAGTAGCATATTGGATGCCAAAATTAAAAAGTATAAATCCAAAAATCCACAACAATCTAAGTCTCGACATGTCCCTTCTAAGATACATGTTCAAGAAGAGAAACATTTGATCCAAATCAAAGAAAAAGTCAAGAGGCCACAAAGGCCCTAGCTACAAAAGTCAAAAATCAAGTGGATACCCAAGATGCTCATAAAAGTAATGCATCTCAAAGAAAAATCTCAATTGGAATCCATTCATGCTACTCAAAAAGCCTCATCCATCCATCCTTTATCCAAATCTCCATATATACATCCTTCATCCCCCCAATCCACTCTTAGTCCATATGCTTCTTATCCTAAATTTCCAATCCTCCATCTTCCAACTTTACTTTTAGTCCTTATGTTTCTCTTCCTCCATTTTCTCCTCAACCTTGCTCAACACCATCTTTCCCACTACTTTATCACCTCTCAAGGTTTGTGCCAGTGATGATCTTTCCAAATTCCTCATCCATTTACCCACAAGCCTTATGTGTTTGCATCCATTATCTACCAAACTCCCACCCACCATTCAACTTGTTCAATCCAATCCTTTTCCATCCATCCTACCAACATCTATGAGTAAAAAACCAAAACAATCAATAAAATAAAATAAATAAATAAAAAAAGTCAAAAAAAAAAAAAAACAAAAAAAATCGTCCAATGGTGAAAACTTGGCAATTCAGGCACTTTGGACAAGTACCATGGTGAAAACTTGGCAAACAAGCACCATGCATAATCCCTCCATCCAAACGCTCTACACACTTGGGGGTACGTTCCATCACCCATCATCCCCATCTCATCCCACCATACCCACCACATCTTATCCATTTCACTCACCATCCTCCTTTGGATCTTGAAAGAAATAAAGTCCACCACTAGATACATGCTTTTGGTCATCCCTTTGACATCCATTTTCCATCAACATTTGTTTCCACCTATCCTTTATCTACCCATTCTTTCATCCATCCAATCTCTCCCTTGGCCTCATCCACCCATCCTCCTTATCCTCTACCTCATTAACCTTTCACATCCTAGATTCCATCTATCTCCCTCATCCTCTTGTTGACCAATATTCAATCCTATCGCATCCCTCATAAAACATCCTCTAGAATAGCATATTATAATTGGGGGCACTCTATTCCTTGGAGATCATGTCATGTCCATCTTTCCACTCAATCCTTATCTTTTGGCATTCCTCAACCCAACTCACTCTATCCATAGTTTCATTTTTCATCTATCCTTGCATCTCCTAGCATTACCTCCATCTTTCCATCACCTGGTACATCCCTTTTCATTGGTATCTAGCCCTTAGCTATCCCTCATCATGAGCTTCCATTCGCTATCCCTCATCCTAAGCTTCCATCCCCATCCCTCATCCTGAGCTTTTTACTCCCTCTATCTTAAGCTTTTCACAAACCATCTTCTCCTTTTGAGCTTTTCATCCCCTCTATCTCCTTATCCCACGCTTTTCCTCTACCTCCCCATCTCAAGCTTTTCATCCACTATCTTCTCATCCCAAACCTTTCATCCACTATCTCGTCATCTTTATCTTTCCTGCCACTATCCTATCATGCTGCACTTTTGTGTAGTAATCCCTTGTACATCCTTTGATCTATTAGTTTTATATTCCTTGTACATTAGTCCTTATCTTGGTCCCATTGTATACCTCTCATCTCTTTGTGTCACTTCGTGCTTGATAAAAAACATTGCAGTTCTCTTGGTTAAGTGCTTTAGTGAATCCTTGTCTGAGATCCCTTGTCATCAAATTGTTCTCCTAAAGAGTTCTATTTTCCTAGCTCACCCTAGTCCTCGATTTTACTGATAGATCCTTGCAGGATGCATCCTTCCTCTCGTCTGATCTTGGTCTGTCAGTATCTAGTCCTATCGATCTCTTTGGCAAATGGTTAGCTTTTTTATGGATTTGCATTTTCTTTCAATTTGTTTTCTTTTCAGGATTTCAAGCATGATTCTTAATGTATCTCTTCCAAGTGATTTGGGTTGTTCCCTCCTCATGGTCGCCATGATCTTTTATATCATGGTGTGCTACGAATGCAGCAATTCGAGTGCAAGGTCTTGATCAAGTTTTTTTTTGCTTTTCTTTTCTGCTTATGGGTTACCCAGTGTCGGTTCCATGCTACTTCCTCTGGGATTTATGTGCAATATTGGGGCAACCCTTGCGTGTTTGTTTTGATTCAGTTTTTCAGTCCTCTGGACAATTGGTGAATATGCCTTGATGTTCTTGGTACCCTTGGCAATTAACCAACAGTCCTATAGCAAATCTAGTGCTCAACTACATGGTGGTACTTCTCTTTGACGTATCCCCCTACTCAAAAAGCTTCAATGGACTCCCTTCATCTCCATTATCCCCCATCCATATCCAACATCTATCTCTCCTACCCCAGCTTGTGCAATCGTATCTCTTTGAATCAATCATCACTCTTAGCTTTAGGGATCCACAATCTTAGTCTTAGGGAACCACCCATCAAATAAATCCACCAAGCCTCATCTTTCAAGCTCCATGATCCTAGTCTTAGGGATCTCTGAAACCCATCTTCTGCCAATCTAACTCTTTGAAATCCTATTGCATCAGCTTTACAATCCTCTCATTCTTCTCCCTATCCTGGATTCCTTTTTATCATGCTCTACTCTTTCATCCTCCACCTTCCCTAAAGTCTTAAGCTTGCTTCCTTTTGTGAATCTAACCTCCCTTTATCATTCTCCCATAGTGAGAGTTTGAGCTAATTCATCCCCTTCTCTTTGCCAATCTGAGTCTCCTTGCTTATCTTGAATTCTTGTACTTTTTAAGAAGCTGTCAGGCCTCACCTTCTCTCCCTGCCACCTTCTTGAGGGGGCATCTCTAAGTCTAGTCTCTCCTCTTCTTATCTGAGACTGGGGCAACCTTGTTGCTAAAACATCTTCCTCGTGTCGTCTTTGTTTGAACTTCTTTGAAATAGTGTTGTCTCAACACTATGTCAAAAAGGGGCAAAATGTAGACACCTAAATCTGATTACACCACTTCAATAATCCTATTTAGCTATCTCTAAAGGCATCATTAATTAAATTCCTATTTAATTAATCCTTTTCCATCCCCTAGCTGATTAATTTAATTAATAATCTATAGTCCTAATTGATAAATCAAATAACCTATTAATTGTCAATTAATCCTATTCTCCTATCTAAGTCCAAAAACCTCATTTATTAAATAAATCTATTTGATAAATAAAGACCTCAAATATAATATCCCTAACTTATCCCTAATCCTCCATATGGTCTAAATCCACCCCATCCACCTATACTAACCTAGCTTAGCCACTAACTCACCCACCCTCATGAATTCCATCCACTTGCACATCTCTAACATCCTTAATCTAAACCTAAACCAAACCTAATCCCCCCCAAACCTTGTTATATTTCCTAAGTGAGCTTAAGATTTTCCTAATCCAAGCAAAGTCAACAATCTCAACTCCCTCCAAAATATCCCAACCATAAGCCTTCAATGCTCTTACAAAGCCATAAATGGCTCTTACATCCTCACTCATGACTCTTACGTCCTCAAACACCCTCATCAAGCCTTGGACCAAACCTTATCCTATCCTCTCACACTCATCCTCCTTGTGACAAGTGTCACCTCCCTATTGGTGTTAAACAAGCACAATCCATGTGCTCCACTTTAGGTGCATCCTAGCCCTCCCTCACCATCTTGACATCCTTGCATCTTAGCCCTCCATCCCTCAAGCCCTTGGCCTATAAATTGAACCCTCTCCCTTCACTAAAGTCATCCACCTTCCATGCAAAGTTATAATACTATTTTGAGAGCTCGTAAACTACCAAAATACCATTATAATGGCAAAATCACTTCATGATTCCATTGTTGAAACCTTGTTTCAGTCACCTCATCCATCCTTTTGAAGTTTGAAGCATAACTTGTGAGCATACATCCACATCAAAGGACACATCTATAAAATCAAGGAAGCATGGAGTGTTTCCTCCTTTTGGTTTGCATTCTTTAATTGTTTTATTTGTCTTATCATAAGTGTAGCTTAATTTAATGTGTTTGAATGCTTTCTTTCTAACATTGTGTTCCTTAAGCATATAAATTATAGCTCTACAATAAGTACATAACTTCTCTCCTTCAATGATAATTTGCTAAAGTTTTTTCATGATTTCTCTGTTCTACATCAACTAATTTGTTTCTTGTCTTATTTTCTTTTTTTCCATCTTCATTCTTCACAAAACTATCAAATTGCCTTTAAAATGAAAACAATCCTATATTTAATATTTGTCTTCTTTCTATTTCTTTCAAAAAAATAAAATTTGAAGATGATTTGATATGATTTAAATTCTAAAAAATATTATGTAATTATATACATATAACATTCTTAAAATAATAATAAATTCACCTAGACCGATAGGGGGCTTCATTTGAAGCCCCTTGGGCCCCTCCCGGGTTGGTAAAAAACCTATTGGGGAAGTGCCAAGGGGGCTTCATTTGAAGCCCCCTTGCTAACACACACAAAGGAAAGAAGGGATTTGAATGAAGGGGGTTTCATTCGAAGCCCCTTATATTTTATTTTATTTTTTGGGAATTTTATAGTTTTTTCCTCAAATTTTGCCCTTTCGAGGGCTCAAACAATGGCTAAATAGGTATCTTTTCTTTTAACTAAATATACCACCTTGTTCTACTCTGAATAAGCTTTCCATTTACTATATTTTTATTATTATATATTATGTTTATTGTGATTTTTTATTCATATTTTTATTAAATATAGGTTGTTTGGCCATCTTGCAAGTCTCGATTTGAAACCTCGAGAAAAATAGAAAATGAGAAAAAAAATTAAAAATATCTTCTACTAAGGTAAGTGTATTACCTTTCTAGAAAAACAAGAAAAAATTCATTTCAATTTATACAAACCAAATTATACTCATCAAAATCAACCTATGTCTAATTTATCTTTAACATAATTTTGTCATTGAATAGAATCTACAATTTTCAACAAAATTGAACAAAACCAACTAAAATGCCTAAGTATTGGTATTACCAGTGTAACCTTCAAATAATTATGTCATTATCATGTCTTCAATATTTGTTCATTCACTCATTCAAGGGGGCCCACTTGGTGAGCGAATCATGCTAGTAGTTGGAATTAGTTTCTTTCTTTTCTATAAAGGGTAATGGAGGAATAGTATATTAAATTAAATATAATAGATTAAAGATCATATTTAAACAAAATAAGAATACAAAGGAAAAATAAATTTAATTTAATCAAATAAATAGAAAAATATGACAATATAGTCAATTAATAAAATCAACTACAATGTTAAGGACAAATACTAATAATAATTAATATTAGAGTGTGAAGGACAATTTTTGGTGTCTACATTACTTACAAATTCTAAGATTTAGTTTTATTTTTCAAAATTATTTGAAGCTATAATTAGATACAACAAAAGCTATAAGATCAATTTTATCAAGTTTTGCAATTTTATAGCAAGTCTTCTTTCTAAGGAATTGGTGGCTATGCTTTTGGAACTTCTGATTGCATGAGGGACATTCATGTCTAATCTAAAGTAACTAATGACCTCCACAAAGTCAAGACATCCTTGGTGTTGAAAATATTGCATTGTTTGGGAGTTGCTGTGACATAAATTTTATAAGATATTTGATGCGACATGTGAACTTTGGAAAAACTCTATCAACAAATTGCTACACATGTTTGAAGTTTTAGGAGGAAAATGAGGTTAGAAATTTTAAGATATTTCCTTGGCTAGTTCCTATTTGGCTTGTTTCATCCTCCATAATAACAAAAATTTTAAGCACTTGATCCCTACTTATGGGCATTTATGAAATGTGATTTTTTTTACAAATAAAAAATAAATCCCAAGAAGATGTTTAGCACTAAAGTGGTGTGTGCTTGTGAAAATTAGGACAAGATGTGTAAGTTCATGATTTGCAACAATTATAAGTGTTGGAAGAATATATATGCAAGAATACGGATTTATTTGATAACATTGGACTTGGAAGCCTTAGTAACTAAGGGAGATGATTATGTAGTTGTTTGTTGATTATATGATGGGGTGGAGTAAGGGATATTTAGGTGGAGCTTCATGAATGAAAAATGTCTAGATATGTCAAAATAGGATAACTAGGGGATGTACACATCTTAAAATGTTCTTGCTGCAAAAAATTTCTCAAAGTTGTATATTATGATCCTACTACACCAGTGTGTTGGGATGTAGTAAATAAAGAAGAATATTTATAAATGAAAGATAATATCTTTGAGCCTATAATTGGAGGATATGATGGTCTTTTAGATGATCTTACAACCACTCTATAGGAGACTAAAAGATAGCTTGAACATGAAGAAGATGAGGAGTTACCCACATTGATGATGAATTACACACACACAAGAAGAGGAAGAAACCATTGGAAAAATCATAGAGGAAATGGAAGACAATCTTTTGGAAGAACATTTTACTGTCCACAATCTTCCAAACCACCTATAATGTCCTATGAACCACCATTTCAAAGGAACCCAACATTTGAAGATTTCACCCAAGATTTGAAGGATTTTAATATATACCAAGCTATAAAGCCTTTTGAATAGGAATGCCAAAGACCAATCTCTTTCACACCTCTCACTATTGAGCATAAGGGTAGGAAATCCTTTAAGAAATCCCAGCAAGAGGTTATGATTGATCATGTAGTTCAAGCTCTCTCTAATTACCATATTGTCTATGAAACTCCTTCATTTGTAAGATTTGAACTTTCTATGATAATCGAGGAATCTACTAAACCCCCTACTTCCTATCTAGGCCTTAGTCATACTTAGTTTGTAGACAAGACCCAAGAAAAATATAGTGATAAAGAAAAAGCCATTTTCCCGAGTGTACAAAACCCCAATAATGGCAGGATGATTATGCTTGTCTTACTAGATCCCACTCCCAAGCTAGAACCATAATATCTAGTTCATGTAGAATCACTTGGAAAATTTTCTCAATACATCAATGTCATCATTAATGGAAAATAATATGATACCTAGATAGATACATATGGGAGCATCCATCTCCTTCTACAAGGAACAAATGTTGGACAGCTAGAAATAGTTTGCTTAGAAAACTATTTATACCACTTATGATGTATAAGGTAATGAGTTTCATTATAATAAATATGTTCAATAGTAGGTAGTCCATTCAAAAGGAAGAAACTTCAAGTGTATTTTCTTTTCCATGCCATGGATGCCAGTAGATGTATTGCTTTGTAGAAATTTTATAGATAGATACACTACATATGGGTGAATAAAAAAAAAATTCATGTTCACACTTCAAGGAGAAAGAATAAGTTCTCCTAGATTTGTATGTGATTCTAAGAAATTCCCATCTATTAGTAGAATACAAACAATTGAGCCACTTGCAGCATTAAAAGTTGCCATTATCCAAGACATATGTTTAGAAGATGTTTAGAAGGTTTGGCATAAGGATATGCTAGAGATGGAAATTAAATTGTAACCATGTGCAAAAATGAGAAGTTGCAAGAAGATTCCAATACCAATACATGACTATGAAAATATATATGAATCCATTGAATGACTGAAGAAAGGGAAGTATATTGTCCATTCTTAGTCTGATTTTAATTGTCATGCATTTATGGTTAACAAAGAATCTAAAAATAAAAGAATGGTTATTATTATAGACCATTAAATGAAAAAATGTAACTTTTTCCATATCTCATTCCAAATAAATCTTATTTACGAGAAAAGGTAGCCAATGCTAAAATATTCTCACAATTTGATTACAAACTAGGATTTTAGTAGACTCGAGTAATGAAGGAACACCATCACAAGACTGCATTTAGCTCCCTTTTGGCCACTATGAATGGACAATAATGCCTTTTGGATAGATGAATGATCCATCTTACTTCCAGGAATGTATGGACAAGATATTTTGTGGCTATAAAAATTTCTTTTTGTCTATATAGATGATATTCTTATTTTTGTTAAACATGTTGATGAGCATGTATCTCATCCAGACACATTTTATAGGTTATGTTTGAATTCTAGGATCATTTTGTCCCTATATAAAATTAATTGTATTTAAATTTGTGTAAATTTGTAGGTATGATTTTAATTCTAGTAAACTTGAGGTTCAACCTCACATAAAGACTATGATCCTTGAATTCCAACCTCCTCTTAATACTAAGGAGTTGCAAGGATTCCTAGGTATTTTGAATTATGTAAATATTTTTTATCCAAGAGTGGGTTTTGATAGGAAACCATTACAACAACTAATAACAAAGGAAAAACAACAATGGACATCTGTACATGATTAAGCTATGAAGAAGATCCAACAGAAGGTTTAAGACCTTACTATACTTGATGTTCTCACAAAAAAAGATTTTATCTTGTATATAGATACTTCTAATACTACTTGGGAAGGATATATGTGTCTTGTCAAATATGGTAAAGAATTCATTATAGAATATACTAGTGGTGTGTTTCTCGAGGATTTCAAAAAGTGGATCTCTACTGATAAGGAAATTTATGGAACCATAAAATGTTTAAAGAAATTTTCAAATAATCATGAAATGAAATATGGTAGAGGAAAGTGTTGAATCTAAGACTAGTTTTGACTATTTCGTATCAACACACTTAAGATGTTTACTAAGTTCATGTCAAGCTAGTAACACATGATGAGTAAAATATGTATAGGTGTTGATTAAATAGTTGATGTTGAGTAAGTCCAAGTACTGAGCTAGACAAAACTACAACAAGTGCTGAGTAGCAGAATGATTAAGTGTCAAGCATCAGAGGTAACAAGTGCCGAGTAACACAGATCAGACATAGTTGTTTGTAATCACACAAACACCTATGTAGACCATTTTTGAGCCAACATAGAAGAATCTTGAAGGATATTAAAGATAAGAATGAATATTTTGCATTTCCTATGCAATTAGCATGCGACCAATAATAAAAATAGAGAAGGCATATAACCAATACGAAAAGTATCTGAATTAAGTAGGAAATGAAGAATGAATATGAATTGTAGATTCATACCTAACCCTAAGTCTTCAAAATCTTTAAAAGGAGGATGAAACCCCATTGCATGCATGGATGAATGAAGTGTATGGGTGAACTATAGCAAAATTTAGAGGTAAGTGTGAAAAGACTTAGAAAATCAGAGTAGCATTACAACATTCAGTTGATCAAGAATAGAGTATCAGAATATCGAAGAGTGACATATTAGATCAAGCAAGGATCAGGTTAGTCAGAGAAAAATAAGGATCTAGAATCAGTAATTGTAGATTGCAAATCTATCAGGTCAAAGACTTTCTAATACTCTCTAGAAATTGTATTAGATGATGGAAATCCTATGGACTTAGGTTGGCCTAGTAGCCATTTGTAAATCCTTTAATAGGGTGGCATTCAAAGTGAATGTACAAAAGTCCTTTAACTAGGCCTACTTTTAGCAGGGTAGTGAAATCCTTTAACCAGGTCACTTTTGACATAGTGTAAAAGTCTTTAACATGATAGGCCTTTCATAATGCAGACCATTGTTGAGATAATGGGTGTTGCACACATTGCATAATATTGTTATATTTTATTATTTTATTTTATCATGTAATGTTCCACCTAGATGGACATGAAACATGTAAAGATTCCCATAGAATATTCTTGATGAGTTGATTTGTAACATTGTGATAATATTTCATGTAATTATTTAATATTGGGGAAAAGAATTAAATGCCCAATATTAAATGTGGGGTCAGTGGGTTAGGTAGCACATGGTTTTAGCACATGGTTTATGTAATACCACTTAATGGTTTTGTGGGACTTGCTACTATATAAGCAGCCACAAGGGTAGTTGTTGTAGAGGATGAGTGTGAGAAAGGCAAGAGTCAAGCGGGACAAGGCTTGACAGGTTAGCCAAGGGAGCATTTGTGAAAGTTGGAAGCATGCCATGGGATGTGTGGATTCATGCTTCTTCACATAATTTTCTTGGTTGTGGCTATGGCCATGAAGGCTTCCATGGTTGTATGGCAATGGTAATTTTTGCTAAATAATACATGGTGATGAATGCTTTTGGAGGCTGGGTTTTTCCGTCAATGAGGGTTTCCCAGGGTATATCTTGTGTCACAATTTTGTGGGTATGTTGTCTATTCTCTTGCATGTGGATTTTAATTCCGTGTTTATTTTAGATCTATTATGGGTTATGTGGAAATGGTTATATTATTTATTTCCAAGTTTCCCTTACAACCATTGAAAGTGGTCAAACATTGTAACCTTGAATAGTTACACATTGCTGCAGCAATATTTTGTGGGTGTCATCCCCACCCCAGTTTTATCTTCTCATTTTGGAGAGTTTCTGTGTTACCAAATTTGGGTATTGTCTATTTTCATGCATGTCTTTACTTTTAAGTTCATTAGATAGATTGGATGCATGTGAATGGTTTTAGTTTAAATTTTTGAAAAGGTAAAAGTTAGTTACTTCTGATTCACCCCCCCCCCCCCCCCCCCCCTCTCAGAAGTAAATCATCCCACTTGTAAATTCCAACAATTGGTATCAAAGCCAAGTTCTCACAAGAAGGAGCCTTACAGCTTGGAGAAAAGATCTAGAAATGGAAGTCTACAAACTTGGGAAGATCATAGAGAATTAGGCAATTGACATACAACTTGCTTTACATGCTTTGGAAGAAGCTAGAGGAGAACTGAAAAAATCTTTAAAAAGAAGAAAAGAGATTGCCATAGCTAAGAATGACACATAGTACAAGGAGATTTACACCTCAAAACTATTTTCAAATGGAGATTCTAAAGAGTTTGATGTAGTAATAGCAAACTTGATGGAGAAGAATAGAGCTCAAGTAGAAGAAATTAGATTACTCAAGCTTGAACAAGAATCACAAGCCATAATGCTTTGTGAAGTGACTGAATAGAAGAAAAATTCATGATAGAAGATGACAAGAGAAATCTTACCAATAGACTTGAGGAAAAGAAAATTGAGTTTGAAAGAATTTCTAACATGTAGCTAAACACCTTAAGCTAGATGATGAATGCACATCATGAGCTAAATATGAAAGACATTGCACATCAAGATCTCTACACTAAAGATGTAGAATGAAAAACTGCAAAATGACTTGAAAAGAGAGAAGGAGATTGCAGAAAGCTACAACAAACCCAATGAGGCTATCAAGTACTTTGAATAGCTATTGGAATCACCAAGGGCTAGTAATGATACATTAGGAATAGGTTACATCAACATTGAACAAGGAGAGTCATCCAAGACTATAGAAGAAAAGAGAAACAAAGGTAAGAACACTAAACCTACTTGTCATTTCTATGGTAAAAAGGGACATACCTCTAATGTATGTTGAAGTAAGAATGCCCATCAACATGGCAAGTCTAAGAATGCAAGTTATTGTCATAAGTGCAAAAAACAAGGGCATCAAGCACGACTAGGACTATCAAGACACCAAGATTTGAAGGTCACTATTACAATTACAATAAGTATGGGCATAGAGCTTTTGAGTTCAAATCAAAGCCTATGTGGACAAAAAATCAACTAGCAGGAGCAAATCATGGACATCACTACAATTGGGACTATAACACTAGGTATAGCCATCATTACTGTCAGGAATATGGACACATTTAAGAGGGAACTATAGTAGATGGTTAAGTTAAACAACATGTTTCAGTTGATTGAATACTAGTCATATTAGTAGGAATTTCCCAACAAGATCAAAGGCACCCAAGTCAAAAGTCAACAAAGGAAAAGAGAAGGTAGGTGTTGAACACATCAGAGGAGAAATGAATAAGACATGGAAGAAGAAAGATGAGTGTAGCTCATCAAATGAAGGGATCACTTCACCTAATAGGTCAAGTGATTACACTTCATCAAACTAGGTAGATAGAAGGCATGAGTGACTAATTTACTAAGCTTTATCATACATCAATTCCTAAATAAGATAATACTGAAAAGAAGAGATCAACATGATTAGAGATGAAAAGTTGAAATTCAAGTTTTTACTAGTGTTGCCAAGTCATCCTTAGATGCCAAGTGAATTTCAGTATATGTCAAGCTACTAGTAGGAGACAAGTGATTAGTCACAGTCAAGTTGGCAATGGAAGCTGAGTGAAGAAGAAATCTAGTTGGAGCCAAGTGATGGAAAGTCAATGAAAGCTAAGTTATGCTGAAATACTTAAGGAGTCTAGTGTACAACTGTATATGCACTAAGCATTTAATGCTACGCTTTGAAGAATATAAGGTCACTTTTTCAATCATTTCTCATCATTCAAATGTAGAGCAACAATGTGAAGAGAATAGAAGTGATTGATGAACAATAATTAAAGCTTTTGCACAAATTTCAACAAACATCAAGCATCATTTTCATCGATCTAAGGTATTCCTCAAGTGTCGAGTTGCGCAGTTATAAAATTTAATTTCTTTTGAAACCTTAGATTTGAAATGTGGCTTCCAATTCTAAAAACCCTAAGGAAAAGGAAGGTTTTGAGGTTCAGTTAGTTAGCAATGAGGTTAAACAACTAGATTTTAGGTTGATTCCAAAAGTTGCATATAAGAATGACCTTGCCAATGCACTATCCATTATTCTGCCCAAAGTCATGATGGTGCAAGATGTTAGGAAATGTTACAATTGCAAGGTAGGAGTAGTAGGAGACATGGAGATTCATCAAACATATGATAAACTATGTGAAAATGGAGTGTTAAAGGAAGAATTTTGAATAGTTGAAAGAAAGGGCTTAACTCATGCCTTAGTTTTCCCCACAGTTTTCAAAATTGAATGGATAAGAATTGTCTTAAGAAGAATACATAATGGTTATTTATGGCTAGAATGAGGACCTATCAAGATAACAAAGAGAATCATGAATAGGGTTACAGGTTTTCCAACCCTAGATCAGTACAAAACCCGGCGAAGTGATTCTAAGGAAGCTATTGAAAAGAACACCAGGGAAAAATGGAACAAAAGGGGCATGACTATTGATACAATAACAGATCCCCTTCTGGACTTTGTAGTAAGAATCATCTCTCACAAGTTCTATCAATCAAGTAGATTGAATAGTGTTCCGTGCATTGCTATGGATGTGGCCTACAAAATTGTCAAGAAGGATCATACATATGATCTAGTAGAATTGCTATTATAGCAGATCATGGAGAATCTAAAAGCAATAAGAAGATCAAAAGGTGCTTAGTGTAAGTTTGGATCAGTTCTAATCTGTATATTTTTCTATGTTCTAGAAGCATTTCCCTCTTTTGGAAAAATAGATTGGAAATCAGATAAGTCAACTATTACTCAAATCAATGAGTACATTGAGAAAATGGGAGATAATTTTGAATCTCTAATGACTAGTTACTTTGAGGATTTCAAGAAATCCATGAAGCAAAGACTAAGGATACCAGTTTCCCTAGCAGAATAGCACATCAATGATATTTGTTTCTTAGTTGATATTGAACATACTTATATCCAAGCAGCAATTCCAAGGACTAGATGGCTAAGACCATTAGGGTATGAGCTAAATATCGATGAAGCATCAACAATAATCATAGCATTACTTGCAAAATAAATTGACAAGGATGCATCAAATTTTGGAACATATGATGTGGTGAGATCCAAAGTGGATATGGAGTTGAAAACTACCTCCACTTTGAAGAAGAAAGACAAGCTTGTTAAGAAGCTTAAATCAAAGTTTGGAGAAGGCACTATAGAAGAAGTAGAAGAAGAGGGTGCTGATGTCAAGGAAGATGATGATGATGATGAAGAGGAACATCAACCTCTTGCATTGACACAAGGCTTAGGTGAGGATAAAGAAAAGGAAGAAGGTGTTGAGGAAGAAGAAGCCAAGGAAGCACCAGCTCAAGTTTCCTATAGCCCATCCTAAAGAAAAGAAGGTTACAAAGCCAACCCAAGCCAAGCCAAGGCTACTAAGCTAACTGGTCCTGTGCAAAAGAAATCAAAGAGAAAATATGTTGCATAACTAGAGTCAGATGATGAGGAAAGGATATAATGTAAAGATATCAGCCAATTTAGAGTGGTAAGCCATGCTCCTAAGTCAAATATTAATAAAATTTGTGATAATGTTAGGAAGAATGCAATTTTTTTTGAATTGAAAAATATTGATTTTAATAAATTGAGTAGAGAAGATTAGAATAAAGTTGAAGAATCAGTATATGCCATGATGGAAGAATTCAAGAACACTCCTCTTGAATTAGACAATACAATGCCTAATGAGTGATATGAAATTGTTGAAAATAAGTGGCATTATTGTTTAAAAATGGAAAAAGAAATAAGAGAATTCACATTGGCACATGTAATGCCAGAATTGACTAAAGGTCAAATAACTAAGGCAAATAAGAAACATGGAAGCAAGTTTACACCAAAATATAGGGCCTTCAACATCTTGTAGAATAAAATTGAAGAAGTTGTCAATAAAGCAACAAGAATGTGGAAGTTGATATATAGCTTGACAACTGTCAAGGATAGAGAAGAAGATCCCTTTGAGGGATAGAACACTGAAAAGGATGAAGATGCAAATAAGGCTAAGGCCAGTAAGGAAGAGAAGGAAGAAAAAATAGTGTAGGAGGAAATAGAAAAAGATGAAGGAGAAAAAGTACAAGAAAAAGAGACAGTGGAGACACATGGTAAAGAGGAGCAGCAAACTGAACAAAGTGTCCAAGACACACAATTGCCACCTCCTAGCCCTCTACATGTCATCTTAACACATGTAGACACAGTAACTATATAAGATGTTCCTAACACTTCAACTCAGAATATCAACCCTTTAACTATAGAGGATATCAAGAAGATCCTTCACCAATCAACACTATAAGCAAAACTTTGCACAAACCTAGTATTGGTGAGTGTTGATGAGCTGCAAAAAGTTGCAGCAGAAATAAAAAGGGAGAAGGAAACCACACAAGAACTATCAAAACAAAATTCTAGAGCTACAATAGAGCAACCTAAAGAGCAAGAGGTACAAGACAAAATTGTTAAGGTTGATTCTACAATAAAGGTGACAACTACCATTGAGGAGCCTACAAAGGAATCAACAGGACAATATGTTCCTACAGCACAAACCCAAGGTGTACCTTCTCAAATTTTCATCATTGATCAAGGTAGTAGAGGAGAGGAGAAATAAGTGGAGAAAACCACTAAGGAGCAGGAGGCAATACAAACATTGGTAAACTTTCCTAGCTCAAGGACTCCTTAGAAGAAGCCGAGCACTAATGCAGTACCATTGCAAATATCAACACCAGGATCGAGCACTACCAAGGTTGCAAGGGTACTTCACTAGGAGACCTCTCACTTGATGAAAAAATAGTCATACCAAGCTATGACTCAAGGACAAAGAACCTATGATAGATAAATGAAGTGCAAGAAGCACTAGATAGGAGGACAAGACAAGAGATACTCATAAATGAGTATAAGCAGAAGCAAGCACTAGTAGAAATAAAATAAATATTTCTTGATGCATTCAGCTTGTAGGCACCTGATGAAACCAAGCCTATATTGGAACAACTGATAGACATTATGGACTAGGTGACTAATGAAGACCTTGAAACCAATGTCAAATTATTTGAACTGTCAAAGAAGAAATTTCAAATGAAAGTAAATGAAAAGATATCAAGTGAAATAGCACTGTCACAAGTTGAATTGGTGAAAAAGATTGAAAAGGTGAAAAAGGTACTTGAGAATGTATTCTCATTGCACAAAAAGTTGTGTGATTAATCATACTTCACATAGGAAACAAGCCAAAGGATATTGAGCTTGGAGCAAAATCTAAAGATTTCTAGCACACAACTACCAAAAGATCCAGCTCAGAGTGAGAAGCATTTTTCCCAAATGCTTCACACACAGAAGGAATTAGTTATGTTCATAGCAGAAGAGGCCAAGATCAAGGCCAAGTTGATGAAAATTCAGTCTTCCATAACCCCACATCTAGAAGTACTCCATAAAGAACAAGCCTATGCAAAGAAATTTCTAAAGAAAGATCCTAATCTTTCTACTTTGGAAGGACTTGTTCATCTTGCAACAGAGACAAATATTTGACATAAATCATTGGAAATTGCTTTGGACAATTGGGATGCATCTCTTAAGATGATTATGGAGGTCAATAAAACATTTTTGGCAAAATATGGTCTTAATCCTTAGAACCCTTTGACATAAGTGTCAAAAAGGGGGAGATATAGTTAAGGGGGAGAAATAATTAAGAGGGAGATATAATGTTTTGGGGGGGTTATAAATAAGAATGGAAGGTAACATAGATATAGAGTATAGGGTACATAGATACAGAAACAAAGGCAAAGAGTATTAGACACATCAGCATGAGACACATACAACAGAAGAATTTTGGTTACGTGAATAGAAATGGCATATCAGCTCAGGGGGACTTACAAATTTTTTGAGGTATATATATATAGTTTTTATAGAATTTTGGGAAGTTTTGAAGTTATCTATATATGCCAACCTGTATGCTTATTTTACTTGAAGAGATTAGACTTTGATATACTTTTAAGTGTTTTTGACACTCATGTCAAAGGGGGAGATTGTTGAATCTAAGATTGGTTTTGACTATTTTGTATCAACGCACTTAAGATGTTTACTAAGTTCATGCCGAGCTAGTAACACATGCTGAGTAAAATATGTATAGATGTCGAATAAACAGTTGATGCTGAGTAAACAGTTGATGTCAAGTAAAAAGTTGATATTGAGTAAATAGTTGATGCCGAGTAAGTTCAAGTGTCAAGACAGATAGAACTAAAACAAGTGTTGAGTAATAAAATGATCAAGTGCCAAGCATCAGAGGTACCAAGTGCTAAGGAACACAGATTGGACATAGTTGTTTGTAATCACACAAACACCTATGTAGACTATTTTTGAGCCAACATAGAAGAATCTCAAAGGATATTAAAGATAAGAATGAATCTTTTGCATTACCTATGCAATCAGCATGCAGCCAATAATAAAAATGGTGAAGGCATGCAACCAATAAGAAAAGTGCATGAATTAAGTGAGAAATGAAGAATGAATATAAAATGTAGATTCATACCTAAACCTAAGTCTTTGAAATCTTTAAAAGGAGCATGAAACCCCATTGCATGTGTGGATGAATGAAGTGTATGGGTGAACTATAGCAAAATTTAGAGGGAAGTGTGAAAAGACTTAAAAGAATAGAGTAGCATTGCAACATTTAGTTGATCAAGAATAGAGCGTTAGAATATCGAAGAGTGACATATCAGATCAAGCAAGGATCAAGTCAGTCAGAGTAGAACAAGGATTTGGAATCAGCAATTGGAGATTGCAAAGCTATCAGGTCAAAGACTTTCTAATACTCTCTAGCAATTGTATTAGATAATGGAAATCCCATGGACTTAGGTTGGCCTAGCAATCATTTGTAAATCCTTTAACAAGGTGGCATTCCAAGTGAATGTACAAAAGTCCTTTAACAAGGCCTACTTTTAGTAGGGTAGTGAAATACTTTAACTAGGTCACTTTTGACAAAGTGTAAAAGTCTTTAACAGGACAGGCCTTTCATAGGGTAGACCATTGGAAGCGGTCAAACATTGTAACCTTGAATAGTTACACATTGTTGTGGTGATATTTTGTGGGTGTCATCCCCACCCCAATTTTACCTTCTCATTTTGGAGGGTTTCTAGGTTACCAAATTTGTGTGTTGTCTATTTTCATGCATGTCTTTACTTTCAAGTTCATTAGATAGATTGGATGCATGTGAATGGTTTTAGTTAAAATTTTTGAAAAGGTAAAAGTTAGTTACTTCTGATTCACCCCTACCCCTCTCAGAAGTAAATCATCCCAATTGCTAATTCCAAGAGAAAGTATGTTCAATGGAAATTATATTTAAAATAGTACAATTATGAGGCTTAACATATTGGTGATTGTATGAGTAGACATAACTTTGGTGTTTTCATGTAGAACCCTCATAATCCTCCACCCTATCTAGGATTCCATTTATCCAAAGAATTTAATATTTATTTATGAACTCTTCATAAAATTTCACAAAGAATTTTTCAAATGAGTGGGATCAACACTAAATTCCTACACTATGAAAATTATTTTGCAAACACACTTATGCATCTGGGATGTATAACAAAACTAGTGATCACAAATGACACCTATGGATAATTCACTATGCTTTGGGTCAAAACATATCATCATTATCTCTTAATTCTTGACCTTATTAGGAAATATTTCTTCACATGGCTAATTACATGCATTGTCCCATGTAATGAGCTTATTAGATGTCTATAGATATGTTGGTCCTGATAAAGTTAATCCTGGTCATAAACATGACCTTAAAGTTTGTGTACAAATCATCACAAGCATGAAACTTAAGTGGGAATCTTACTTTTCACAACACTTGATATATGATGACAACCAACAAGATTGGAATATTTTAGATCTCTTTAATCTTCTAGCTCAATGGATACCACTCAGATGGGAAGATGTTCATGATCATGGACAAGTGACACCTACTATACCATCACCAACATCCAACTCATCATCAATAAGAATAGGGGTTCATTATAATTATAGTCCTTGAAGGGAAATCTTTGTACAAGGTTGTCACTATCACTATTTATAAAGTAGACATATTTCCTTAACTAGTTTACCAAAAATCCTCACTTCCAAGTCACTTTTTACAAATAAACTCATGTAGATGCATATTGGAGATCATATTTTCATTTGAGTCTTGAGTGTCAAATAGAGTCTAGAGTCTTTTCAATATGTGTATTCTCTTTACAAAAGTGCTTCGAGAAATCTTCCATATAGATCAAAAAAATAGTGATATAGGTTGTAATTCTTTCAAGATTTTAAGATTTATCTAATAATAGTAAGAAGTCATAACCATTCTACCAACAAGATCTATTGTTGGTTTCCCATATATCACATATATATCAAGTTTATCAAGTGTTATCCCATTAGTACCTTTGAATAAATGCTAAGAGTGAAAGTGTGTGTGAGAGAGAAAGTATCATGCATGATAATTTAGGGTGCTTAAGTACCTAAATAAAATTTTAGGTCACATTAATCAAAAAATGACTAGTTAAATAATTAGCGTTTTATAGGTTTTGGAAGGAAATTTTGAACTTTTAATAGACACAAAAAACTAAATGCATTAGCATCTATGAATCATGAGTGTAGCTTTCAAGTGATGGACGATGACATTAAATGATGAACATTCATGTATATGAAAAACCAACTAGATATGGTTTTTGTGCTAATAAAATGGGTTGAATGTGACATAAATGTTATAATAAATGTACACCAAAATGAGTGCATAATTATAAGATGAAATTTTTAAGAATATAATTTTGACTTGTGCTTCGATACTATGTTAAGATTTTTCATAAACAATAGAATTATACACAAGAATAATGTTAACATCATCATAAATTCAAATGTAAACAATAAGAAAAACATGTCAATATCCATATTTAAGGTATATAAAATAAGGAAATTGAGTACAATATATAGCCTCTAAGACACACAATGGAAGATGACAATTGTTCCAATGAAGAGTGGGAAACTATAGCACTAACTCAATTATTAGGAGAAAACATATCAACTTTACTGATGAGGGATATGTTTTGTAGAACCAATTCCAATTGAGGAGTTGGATAAGGTTGATGTGGGAACATCCAATGTGTAAGAGAAATCTCGTATCACCCAAAACATTTTTTCTTTTTCAAAAGGACTAAGTATGGCTATCCTTCATGGAAGGTAGGGGTAGCATATGCGCCCATCAATTAATGAGTTACATATGCTTTTGTTTACTATTTTATCCCAATAAATATTTTTAAATACCTAACTAAAATTGATAGAATATGTGATAATTAAATAACTACAACAAGGGAAAATAGAGATTTTAGGCATCCCTCCCAATATCAAAACCAACAAATGAAAAGGAATCAAAAGAGAAAAGAATTACAACTAAGCTACTAGATGCTAAGAGTGAGGTTAAATGAAATAGACAATGAGGAATAAAATAAACAAAGAGTTTTCAATTTAAACTTAAAGTTGAATACTTATAAGAAGTTCAAGCATACAACAATGCGATGTTTAAGGTAAAACCTAAAATTGTTTTAACATTTCATAACTAGTTATATAGTAATTAAAATCAATTTATTTTTTGATATATTATTTAACATGATTCTTCATGTGAAACAACCATTTAGAGTTATTACTATAGAAACATATGATATAGTAGTTAGACTATTAATACTATAAATTAAATTAATATTTAAGTCTAACTGGCAAACAAAGTTATAAAAATATAATAATAAATAAAAGTAATGGCATAAATATTATAGGATGAAAAATAACATGTATAATTTAACCTTAGGCATTAATATAAATAGAAGAGAAATGAGGTCATTTGTATAATATAATTTATAATTATAATGATATATTATGCATTAAATTATTTACTATAATCTTAATAATGAAAATATATAATAATTATATATACTATTATTATGTCTATTAATATAATATAATACAACTAATTATATTCTATTACTATTATTGTTTAGTGGTCAAAATGGATGGGGATAATGAATGGAATAAACTAAATTATGTGAGCTGATTTCATTAACTAACCATTTCCACACTAACAGTCAATACAAGAGAAAGAGGGGCTTCCAAATGTAACTCTCAATATAAGTAAATTTAAATTAGCCAAACCTAAAGGGATAAAGGGGTGCTAATGCAAAATTCAAATTATGTTAAGGAAGTAGTCAAGCAAGTCATCTTTCATGCAATGTACGATTTGATTAAATATATAAAAATGTAAATCTGCAATTGAGGAATTGATTTAATGGGAAGAGTAAAATAGATCTAGGTGCTAAATGTACACAATCAACCCAATTAAGATATGAAAATAGGTCTAGACTAAAAAGTTAAATGAATGACAAAGTAATCACTTTGAAATGTGTAGAGGAATAAGTCTTTTTTCTCCAAAAAATCATGGATTTGATCTGTAAGGGAACTTTTGACCATACATTTGCGATAACAATAGAAAACCCAAAAAATGTTATTTTCTTAAGTCCTTGGGAAGATGTTGACCTGGTGCAACATGTTTTAGATGCTTTATGATGAAGTTATTGTGTTCTTAGGAAACAGTAGCAAGGTTGACCAAACTTCTTCAAAAATGTTTTCACAAATGATTTTTAGATCTATGGTCACAATTTGACTATCCTACTCCTACACATAGAAAAGTTTTTTTTTTCTTTTTTCGAGTGGATGAGGGCTTTCCTTGGTGAAGACCTATATTGACAAATCAAAATTAAAATATAAATATAAATATGTAAAGAAATAATAGACAAATATGAGTATGCATCTTGCCTCCACAATGCTTGTATGTTGTAGATATTGAATTCGTAATTAAGGGTGTAGAAAATCTCCACAAATGTAATGGATCTACAAAAAATACATCATGGAACCATGGATGTAAATTTACATCAACAAAGAAGATGATGAATGTCTCAATGTAGATCTCCTCCCTTGATGGCCAACCAAATGCTAGATTTTGAAGAGGAAATGATTACAAACAATCCTTGAATCTTTGAATATCTTGAATGCTTGATGAAAATATGATCACATGAAAGTATAACTTGAAATATCTTGGATGTCTCTTGATGTTCATGGATGTAAAAATGAGGTTCCTAGGCTTCCTTTTATACTATTTTTTAGGTGTGAAAATAAAGAAATTTGATGGTGTCACCTAATTTTATAATTTACAACCCTAAGACAAAACTATCCCTGATATTTAAAATCCTTGAGGAATAGGTCGACCTATTTTGGAAAAAGTCAACCTATTATGGAACAAATTGACCTATTATGGGATATGTCAACCTTGGTCAATCTATTCTAGAATATTTCAACATAGGTTGGTCTATTCCACTATTGGCCCATGGAGAGCCAACCCTAAGCTCTCACTGAAATTGAAAGATACATGGTGGAACATGGGAAATAGATGATTAAGAAAGAATCCATCCATGGTACAAGTTTACCAAAGGAAGGGAGCTAAAAGGTCTTAAATGATGAATGCTTCTATTTTAAGATAGTATATTTAGCCCCCACTTTAGCAAGAGTATGAGTTACCTCAAACTCATGGTAAAGTAGATCAAAAAGTAAGAGATGATCTTATTGTGACTAAAAAGATGAATAAAATATCAATCCCCCAATGAACTTGATTCTTCATCATATCTAGAGAAAAACTAAGAGAGATTTCACCAACAAGAAAAAGTCTAGCCAACTTTTCCAATAAGGTTTATGTTCCCTATTGTGAACTACATTATAATGAAAGGTGAGCTACAACAAAATATGGTTCTCAATGGTCTAGCAAGTGTGTGTGTGTCATGCTATTCAACTTATCAAAAATATTCGTCCTCAAGGGAACTCCATTTTCAAAAAACAAGAATCCTAAAGATGGCCTAGGCATAAGGATGTGTGCCCTTAAGGGATCAAAAACAAGATCAAGCTTCCTAGATTGTTGATAGTCCAAAGAAGGATCAAGAAACAATTATGCCTCCTAGACTATTAGTAATCCAAAGAGGGATCAAAATCAAGGATCAAACCTCCCAGAATGTTAGTATTTCAAAGAGATATCCAAAGGAACAAAACTGATCAACTGGTAGTATTTCTATAGAGGAAAGCCAAATTGTCCAAGCATGTGTGTACAAAAATGAGTAAATTGTATGCCCCCACATTAAAGGATTGAAAATGTCTTAATGAGAGAAATAGATTTAACAAAAGCGCACATGAATCCATTACAAAGTTTACAATATGAAATTCCCCCAAGAGAGAACACTTCAAGGGAATTTAAAATAGTTCAAAAAGAGAGAGCACAAAGGGATATACTAATTTTGGGGTTAGTATGATCATATGATAATATGTTAAATTATATCAAATATAAAAGTTTATCATTCCCAAAAGAAATTACAACTAAAACACAATGAATGAAAGGCATGTAAGAGATACAAAGATGAGTCTTTTTGGGCCGATAACACAGAGACCAAAAGTAATTGCTTCTACCATGCCACAAACATCCAAGTAGACTACACAATACCACATATACAAATAATAGAATATATTCAATATTACATGTAACAACATATAAAAATAAGGGAGATATAAATAGAAGAATATGTATGATATGTTCAAATAATTTATCATTTTGTACCAATGAAGAAACAAGAGTCATCTAAAGCAATCAAGAAAAACTATATGTAACCAAGATAACAACATGGGGGAAATACAACATGAACACACAAAGACTACCATGTTATAGAAGCCTACTTCAAACATGCATTGTGCCCCTCATCTTGGTCTATAATATTAGGAAAAGGTGGGAAACTCACAAGAGGAACAACATCTAACATAGTAGGAATCACAACCAAATCCAAGGAAGGACTTTGGTGGGAGTTATTGTGCTCTTCACTAGGAGTTAGTGTTAATTGTGTAGAAAGAATGTTAGAAAAATCATAAACCATATCAATATTTCCATATTCATCATCACTAACATGTGTATAAGAATCATTATCAAGAGTACCTTCCATATCAAGATTAATAGAATCTAAAATACGAACATAATCATCATCTTTGTCAATTTGTATATTGTTACTATGTTAACTTCCTACAAAGGCTCAAGCATGGGTTGATCAAAGGAAGGAAATATTTGAGATAAAGAAGTAGTTTGAGAAGTAAGAGTGCAAACCTTTTCCTTATCTTGATAGTTCTTACGATGCTTATGAGAATGTTGGTTGCAAATAGTTTTACAAGATAAAATTAAAGGATTAGGATCAACAGTCATAGGTTCCAAGGAGGGAATAGCTATTGGTTAAGGAAAGATAGGAGGAGGAATAGGTGGGGTAGGAAAGATAGCTATAGGATGATAGAACTTAGGAAGGCTATGATGTAGGAGCATCCTACTTTGCCTTGTAATCCTACACTTTCGTTCATTATGTCAGTTGTTGTTGAGTTCTTAAGTTTGTGTCAAGTCTTTGGTTGTTAAATGATCCTTTGGGTGCTGAGAAATTCCTTTGGTTTCCAAGCTTCTTTGGTTTCCAAGTGATCCTTTGGGTGCCAATCGACTCCTTTGGTTTTTGAGCTCCTTTGGTTGCTGAGTGATTTCTTTGGATGCCAAGTTTGGAGTTACTACCGAGTGATTCTTTTAGGTGCCGAGTTTGTATGGATGTTGAGTGCTAGTTTTTGAAAAGCTTTTGTTTGCTGATTTATCTATGTTTGGTTCTAGTTTGGGATGACTTGCTCATATTTAATTTGGTCTAGGTAGTTAATATTTTTTATGGGCCAACTTGTGGCTTTTCTATGTTCTACAATCTTCTCTAAGTCATTTTGGCAAGTATTTAAGGAAGTCTAGGATTGAGTTTTTAAATAGTTTTTTTGGGAAAAAGATGATTAGAGAGCTGAGCTAGGTGTGAATTTGTTGTTGGATCTTGGATTTGAATGTATTGGTATCTGGCTATAACCTAAAAGGCCTTATAGCTAGGCATGTATGTTGATCATTCGATGAATCTATAAGAAATATTTTGTTCTTCCCTTCCCTGGTGTTGTTCTTGTGTATTGTTTCTACTATGTTAACTTTTGCAAGTTGGATTAGATAGTTGGGTGTGCCTTTGGCCCTAGTTTTTATCTATCCCTCCTTGCATCAGGTTGTATTATAGCTTGAGGTTCATCCTTGTGGATATTAGATTGTGTAAAACCCTAATTCAGATTTGGTTTTAGGGTGGCAGATATGCAAATTTGACCTAGAACTTGTAAAGGGTTAAAATCTTACAGAAACCTAATTTGCAAAGATGGTTTGTGGTAGGGGAAATGTTAATAATGCTTTATTGGATCAATTAAGACAAATTATAGCCAGATTAGATGCTATGAAGACAACCTAGAGGAGAGGAGCACATCTTGATGATGTAAGTGATGATGATGCAGCAACACCAAACCTGAATCTGGAACTTGAAGAAGATCAAGATGAAGAAATATTATTGCAAGTGTTGTCTTGGGAAAATTTAAAGCCTACTATAAAATTTGTTCCTTATGATGGAAAATTGGATACTAATGTTGTGTTAGATTGGATCTCAAATATGGAGAAGTTCTTTGAGTATGAAAACACTCCTGATAATAGGAAGGTAAAGATTGTAGTTACTAGGTTGAAGGGTCATGCATCACTATGGTGGAAGCATTTGCAAACTAATAGACAAAGGAGAGGGAATGAGAAGATTAGAACTTGGCCAAAGATGGTGAACAAGGTAAAGAACAAATTCTTGCTTTTTGATTATCAAGTTAGCATGTTGAGAAAGATGCAAAATTTGAGACAAAAGGACATGAGTGTGAAGGAATATACTGAAGAATTCTATAGATTGGACAATAGATCTTGAAATGTGGATGATGATGTTGAGAAAATTGCAAGGTACATAAATGGATTGAGATCTAGAATTCAAGATGAAATAAGTTATTTTAAGTTGGAAAGTGTGAAAGAAGTATATCAATATACCTTGAAGGCTAAGGAGATCTTGACAAAGAAGCATGAACAATGGCAAAGAGCTAGAGGTGGTAGATTCTAGAGAGGTAGAGGGAGATTTTATGGAGAAGGTAATAGATCTGACAATTTTGTGCAAGACAAAGGAAAATCTAAATGGAAGAATGATGACAAAGACAAGACCAACTGGAGAGGTGGTAATTCTTACCAAGGAGATACTAATTCTTACTGAGGAAGAGGTAATTCTTATTCTAGAGGTGGTTTTCATGGTAATTGTTTTAGATGTGGTAAAGAGGGACATAGATCTTCTAAAAGTATAAAAAGTAATTGAAATGCTATGATTCAAAGAGATGATGAGGGTTTACCAAGTGGACCTGAGGCTAGAGAAAATTTGATGGTGAGAAGAACATTATGTAATAAGGGAAGTGATGTGGAACCTATCTTTAGAAGAAGTTTTTTCAAGATGATATGTAAGATGGTTGGGAAATTCTGCAAGGTGATCATTGACAGTAGAAGTTCTACAAATTTGGCATCAAAAGAGGTAGTTACAAATTTGTAGTTGCAAAGGTTAAAGCATCCTGAACCCTATCATGTTTCATGAATCAAAGATGAGCATAAGATATTGGTAAGTGAGCAATGTGTTGTGAAATTCAAGATTGGACATTACTTTGATGAAGTGTTGTGTGATATTATGCCCATGGATTATTGTCATATTTTTTGGGTAGACCTTGGCAATATGATAGATATGTTGTACATTATGGAAGATTGAATCAAAATACACTTTGGGTAAATGGAAAGAAACTAATATTGTTTCCTTTAATTGAAAGTCTAGATGAGGTCAGTTGTACTGCAATAAAAGTTTGCATGGTTAATGGGAAACAATTTGAAAGGGAAGTAAAGAAGAATCAAGTTTATTTTGATATAGTTCCTAGAGGACCAAATGTTGGTAGTAATGACCAAGTATAGAAGTTGGTAATGATAGAGTACTAGAAGAAACTATAGAATTGTTGAATGAGTATAAAGATATTGTTGCTAATGATATTCCTGATCATTTACCTCCAGTAAGAAGTATAAGTCATTGTATGGGTCTAATTGCTAAAGCTAGTTTGCTGAATAAAGTACCATATAGATTTACATCTATAGAGAATGAAGAACTTAATAGACAAGTGCATGAGTTGTTGCAGAAAGGTTTAATGATCAGAGAAAGTTGAGTCCATGTGTTGTACCTATTGTATTTGTAGTGCATGCCCCTAGTTTACATTTTTCTATTTTGCCAAACTCTTTCAGGTCAATCTTATGCTTGATGATTAGTAGCATTATTTTGAGATTATCAGATATTGTTTCAGATTTAGTTGATTTATGATGAGATTACCTGGTACTCTATACTTCATATATGCATGATGATTATTTAGTGATTTCAATTATTGATGATGATTAGTTAGATGGATTATTCTATGTCTTCTTATGGATACTTACCCCATACTGCATGTGTATGGTTTGCATGTATGTTTTCTTTATATATGGCATTTCTGATGTGGTTAAGGAAGGGAGGCGTAGTCACCTGCTAGTCAGAATCTACACAATGCACCACTTCTTGCCATTGTCTATTTAGCCTAGAATAGTGCGTTTGTACATGTGTGGATTTTATGTAGGTTGTAGATACTAGGTATTGATTTCTTTGAATTTCTAGGATGAGCATACCCTATTGCATTATCTCAATGGTAAGAGAGGGGAGATAAATTCTTAAGTCCAAATCCTAAGCCTTTGAGCCATTTGTCCTAGAAAATTAGGACAAGTATCTAAGTTGTGTACCCTTCGAATGTGTCAGATGTTATTAATTCGTGATTATAACCCTTTAGTTTCATTTTGTATGTGTTTTGCTATGATGGGGTTTTGTATGTTGTTTTATGAGACTTTGGTAAATTTTCTATTAATTAAGTCTAATTAAAAGATTAAATTAATGATTTAATTTAATGAAAATTATTATGATATTTTAATATTTAATTATATTTAATTAATTGATAAATTAATTAAATAAAAAGAATTAAATTTGAGAATAAAAAGTTATAAGTATAAATTTGGAACGTGATAATATTTATTTAATTTAATAATAATATATATTTAGAGTTCATTTTCAAATAAATGCTAAATAATAATATTATTTAAGTTAATAAATAGTTATCAAATTTAATGTTCGAAAATAAATTTAAAAGTGGGAAAAGAAATTAATTAATTGAAGTTTCATGATTGCATGATACGTGCATGAGATTGAATTTAATAAGTTAATTTGAAAAGAGTCAAGTGAAAATTAAATAAAGTAATTTAATAAATTAATGAATGCACATGGAAAAGATAAAAGAAAGATAAATAAAAGTTAATAATGAGTTAAGGGTTCTGAGCAAGGAGTTTTCTGGTGTGAACGCACAATTAGTGCCCCGATTTTTGAGAGAGAACTCCATATCACAACTTGGGGAGTCATTTTTGAAGGACCACAAATTTTGAAGAAGGGAGAAATTTTGAGAAAGGAGAAGGTTCTAAGAGGAGGAATTTTCTCTACAGTTTTTGGGGCGTAGCGATTAGCATCAGTGTCTAGGTAGATGTTTGTGATTTTTTCATATTCTAATACACTCTTTTCTCTTTCTTGTCTTCATTGTGCCTATTAAATGGATGTCTAGATAATTTCTATGATGAATTTATCATATTAATATTTTCTAGTATGTGTGTGTTAATTTGTCTAAGCATGGGAAGTTTTAAATGATTAATATTCCTTCCCATAGATTTTAGTATTATGTATATATATATATATATATATATATATATATAAAGGGGTAGGGCTTTGTAATAAATTTGAAGATCTCATTCTCAAATTTGACCAATTGGTCATATTGTCTCTATTAGATCTGAGCTGAGATTTTGTATTAAAAAAGAGAGAGAGAGAAGGAAGGGGATTTAATTAAATTCTATTTATTTAATTCTTTGTTATAAAGTTTGTGACATAAATTAATTTATATTAAAATTTATTAAAAAGATACGATAAAATGTCTTTATTGAAAAACATTGTTATAAAAAAAAATTTTAAAAATATTATTAAAAAAGGCAAAGGGGGAGGGAATTACTCCATACCCGCCTTGCCGTTGGCTGTACACAAAGTGCCTACTATTGTAGGTACTGCGATGACAAGGGTACTCTATAACCACTGTTGCCACAGCCCCTGTGACAACAGGGTACTACAGCAGGCCGCAACCTTTGCATAACCTGGTAGACTTTTAAAAAATGCATTTCAATATTTTAAAAAAAGTTTTTAAAATGTTATTAAAATTAATTTATTAAAAGATTTTAAATATTAATTATTATAAATTATTTAATATTATTTTTATTAAATAAAATATATTGAAAAATAATAATTTATAATAATTAATTAATGATATTTAAATAGTCATTAATTCATTTAAAATAAATTTTTTAATTAAATGTTATATAAATAGATATTAGTTTATTTTAAATGAATTTAATTTAATTTATTATGAACATTAGCTAGATGGGAGATCTTTTAAAATATGTTGAAGATTATTTTAATTCTGACTTTAGTAGAATTACAATTATTTTATTGGAAACCAATAGGAATTTATCTTAGCAAATTTAAATGAACATATATAATTTATCCTTTGAATTTTTTTAGGAAATTGATTTCAAAATTTTGGGGATAAATCTTTCTTTTATCTAAACAAATACATGGGTTAATTATAGTGAAAACGGAGAATATTTCATTACTTGAAAACAAACTTTGAAATGAAAACTGAAACCTCATATATAACTTAGCCATATGATTTCATAACAAACCCAAAACATGACACTTATATTTTGTTTCTATATGTTGTCTGTGTTTGAAGTTTGGGGTTGACTAGATTTTTGACCAGTTATAGGATACCTACTAGAGGCTTGAGGGTTTTGTGAGTGTGGTATCATGCTGACTCGATCTTAATTACTTTTACTTAACCATGGTATGTGATGGTATGCTCTATGTTGAGTGTGTTTATATTGTTGGTTACTGTTTTCAGTGCCTTTGTGGGATGACAAGATTTATGTTATGAGATATTCAACTTATCTATTTTTGAGTTGTTGATCAGTATTATTGGAATACTTTTTGGTTGCCCGTTGAGAACTGATGGATACTGTGATTTATCTATGATACTTTCTTGTCACTTGTATGGGACTGAGGTGTTTTACTATGATTCTTTGATTTTTGATTTTATCAGCCTAGGGTAGGTTATCTATATGTAATGTTGGGAAGTGGCTTGCAATGGAGGTCAGGGCCCTAAGAGGCTACCAGGGTAACCCATTGTAAGTTGTTTAATAAGTGAAAACACTACACTAAATGAGAGTAAAATGTACCTAATAAGAGTCTTTTTATGTTCTTTCTCATGCCTTGAGTGCTAGTATAGACTAGGATGGGAGTGGAGAGAATGTTTGGTTGTGACCTTGCATCTGTAGTATACCTTGTTAGTATGAGAAGATACTAGTGGCCGCATAGGGATCACTAGGGGGTCGGGGTCCTGAGAGACTACCAAGGTAACTCTAGCATGATTTGTACGATGACACTTGCCCACTTACATAGTAGGTTTTCTACGTGTCTTTGTGTACCTCTGGGTATAGATGTCAACCTATCTTAAACCCTTGAGTTAGAATGCTTTTAGGATTTCCTAGACTTAGAGAGTATTTTTGATATTTGGTTTGATATCTTGTTTGGGACTTGAGACTATCTCCTCAGCGTGGTGGGAGTGGGCCATTTAGGTTCCACGCGATCGAGTGGTAGTGCTTTTTCACTATTATCATTGAGATCCATCCATAGTCACCGTGGCTAGAGCTTCCTTGTCTGCATTTACTTTCATTCTTTCTATGTATCATTATGGTGGATGGTTATATTTCATGATGGATGTTATACCTTTTATGATGGATGGATGTATCATGTCTAGTGGATGGTTTCATTTATTTTTATTGTACTTTGTATCATAGATCCAAGGAGGATGATGTATTTTTATTCCTACATATGTATATTCTTTTAGCCTTTCATACCCTGTGACATGTATAGTGGATGATTGAGCATTCCAAATTTAATTTTTCAAGAGGCATTCAAATCAAATGTATATTATTTAAAGGACATTGGACATTTAATTATTCTTTTATATGGATGTAATATTTGATGGACTTAGTGTTAATTAAATTTATATGTGATCCAATGCCTTGGGATCCTTAAGAAATGCAACCTATTATGTATGTTTTAGTTGAATGTATGTTATTGCTTCTGCTACTATGTGTTTGATGTGTATTTTATTCTTCTTGTTCAAAAAAAAATGTTGAAAAACTTAGTAAAACTTTAGGTTATTTCTTTTGGATCCCTTGGTGAGGCATTACATCTGGTATTAGAGCCTGAGTTTCTACATTAGGAGCTCTAGGTATTTTGGAACGCCACTAGTTATTAACTAGTTGAACAAAAACAAAACTTAAACTATTATGTATATCTATTTCAAACTAAAACTTGAACTAGTTGAATTAAAACAGAACTTAAACTTTTAGTTGTATATTTTAAAACTTGAACATTTAAAATTCAAAACTAAATTATACATAAACTTAAAAATAAGTGAAACTGAAATCGAACTTATACTATTTTCAGAAGTTGTGTCTTTTGTATACGTTTTATAGTAGTATGTTTTATGGTTATTATAGCACCTTGTTATCCTAGATATTATGGTTGTAGTGTTCTCAGTAGAGTCAAATCCTCCTACAAGGGGAAAGGGTCCAATGGGACCTGCATAGTTAGTTCTTTAGTTTTCTTAGTATTGTACGCTTCCAAGAGTAAGCCTACATCTAAGGGGTGGATGTAGTGTCTACCCCTAGTTTACATTTTGTTATTTTGCTGAACTCTTTTAGGCTAGTTTTATGCTTGATGATTAGTAGCATTATTTTGAGATTATCAGATATTGATTCAAATTCAATTAATTTATGATAAGGTTACTTGGTACTCTATACTTCATGTATGTATGATGATTATTCAGTGATTTTAGGTGTTGATGATGATTATTTAGATGGATTATTATGTGTCTTCTTATAGATACCCCATATTGCATGTGTATGGTGTGCGTGCATTTTTTCTTTATGAATGGCATTTCTAATGTGGTTAAGGAAGGGAGTCATAGTCACCTACTAGTTGGGATCTATACAATGTACCACTTCCTACCATTTTCTATTTAGCTTAGTATATTGTATTTGTACATGTGTGGATTTTATGCAAGTTATAGGTACCGGGTATCGATTTCCTTGAATTGCCAAGATGAGCATACCCTATCGTATTATCTCAATGGTAAGAGAGGGGAGATAAATTCTTAAGTCCAAATCTTAAATCTTTAAGCCATTTGTCCTAGAAAATTAGGACAAGTATCTGAGTTGTGTACCCTTTGAATGCATCAGATGATGTTAATTTGTGATTATAACACTTTAATTTGATTTTGTATGTGTTTTGCTATGATGGGTTTTCATGTGTTGTTGTATGGGTCTTTGATAAATTTCTATTAATTAAGTCTAATTAAAAGATTAAATTAATGATTTAATTTAAAGGAAAATTATTATGATATTTTAATATTTAATTAATTGAGAAATTAATTAAATAAAAGAAATTAAATTTGAAGATAAAAACTTATAAGAATAAATTTAGAACGTGATAATATTTATTTAATTTAATAATAATACATATTTAGAGTTCATTTTTAAATAAATACTAAATAATATTATTATTTAAGTTAATAAATAGTTATCAAATTTAATGTTTGAAAATAAATTTAGAAGTGGGAAAAGAAATTAATTAATTAAAGTTTCATGATTGCATGATACGTACATGAGATTAAATTTAATAAATTAAAAGAGTCAAGAAAAAATTATATAAAGTAATTAAATAAATTAATGAATGTGCATGGAAAAGATAAAAGAAAGATAAATAAAAGTTAATAATGAGTTCAGGGCTGTGAGCAAGGAGTTTTCTAGGGTGAACACACAATTAGTGCCTCAATTTTTGGGAGAGAACTTCATATCACAACTTGGGGGTTTATTTTTGAAGGATTACAAATTTTGGAGAAGGAAGGAATTTTTGAAAAGGTGAAGGTTCTAAGAGGAGGAATTTTCTCTACAATTTCTAAGGTGTAGCAATTAGCATCAATGTCTAGGTAGACACTTGTGATTTTCGCACATTTCAATATGCTCTTTTCTCTTTCCTCTCTTCATCGTACTTGTTAAATGGATGTTTGGATAATTTTTGTGAAAAAATTATTGTTGGAAATTTGATTGAAAAGATCATTGATTGTTTGCAAAGAGGGAGATTGTTGATAAAGAATGTTTTCAATCATTGTTTTATCACTGATGTCAAACTTGCTATTTTCTAGAATAAAAATTGCTTATAAGATCCAAGTATTATCACTTAGTTGATTGATGAAAAGGATTTAATCAACAAGATGTAACAAAAGTACCTAAGGGAAAGGTTGAGTTATGATTTTGTAATGAAGTACAGTGATCAATTAAAACAATGGCAAAATGATGTATTGATAATATATTTGAAGATATAGAGGTTGGCCACACTTAGAAATATTGGAAGAATAAGTTGTAACAAGGTTGTTTGCAAAGCTTAACTAAGTTCATTAGTGAGTGTCAAGCAAGCTAGTTCATATTGAGCAGATTTTTAGTTAGTGCCGAGCAAATACAAAATCTAGTGTGTGCCAAGTGATATAGAAGGAGTTGAGAAAACTTCAGGTGTTGAGCATTAGAAAACTTAGTGGATGCCAAGTGAATCCACAGTAGGTGTCGAGCATCAGTAAAACATAGTTGGTGTCAAGCAACATAGTATTTTCCAAGCACCAGAATTTCAATAGTGTCAAGCTGCTGCATTATTGGAAAAGTCAAAGATTCACCAAATCTAAGTCAACAAGTTTGTTACCTTGAATTTTGTGAACTAGATGGAGGATAAGGATGATGAGCTGGTAGCATAGAATTTTAGATAAACTATTTTTGAGTGAATTTAGGAGGACTCTTCATGATGTTTCTAGAAGAAACAAGATATGGGGTAGATTCATTGAATGCTACCTAATCCATTTGAACTAAAATCAAAAGTGGGAAGAATTGAGCAAGAAAGAGGATTCTAGAATTCTATTTTAGGAGTCATAGGCCAAGGAGCTAGAGAGGTTGAGGTGCCAAATTGTGAAGTTGTTGAAGGGTGTCAAGGAGAAGGCATTGAGAAGAAAAAAGAATAGAGCACAGAGACTCTACTTCGATAAGTGGCCATATAGGAGATTGCACTGGTACGTAGAGCATGAAGACTCAAGGAGACAAAGCTTGAAAGGAGAACAAGTTGTCCGAGCTAGAGAGGCTGAAAGCCAGGCAACGTTATGAGTTGAACTGAGATCTAAAATCTACAAGTTGTGAGTAGTATTAGGTCAAAAGCCCTTGTTGTTACTCTCTAAAAATTGTGTCAGCTAGGGAAAAAATCCTATAGACTTTGGTTGGTTTAACAACTATTTGTAAATCCTTTATCAGGGTGGCATTCTAAGTGAATATTCTAAAGTTCTCTAACTAGGCCCACTTCTAACAAGGTGGTTAAATCTTTTAACTGGGTCACATTTAATAGTGTGTTGTAGCCTTTAACAGGGCAGGCCTTTCACAAGGCATCACTTCAGAAGAGTGAGAATTGAGTAGCATGTTACTGGTGGTTTTTCTCAAATTAGGTTTCCACATAAATCACTATGTTATGTGTTGATCTTTCATGTGTTGTGCTTGCATGTTGATTTTATAATAACTTTCTAATTTAGGAAAGTTTAAGCCTATATGGATGAATAGTTTGATGAGCTCACTTTACTTGATGAAAAAGTTTTAATTGGGCATTTGGATCTTGAATAAATGATTCATGCCCCCTCTCAATTATTCTAAAGAATTTCTAACAATTGGTATCAAAGCCATTGGCTGATTTAGTCTAAAGGTACTAGAAGTAGGAAGATCAAGATGTCCAAGAGAGAAGTTCCCAAGCTTAACAAAGATAACTTCACTACATGGAAAAGGTTAATGAAGATTCCTTTTGGATTGATAAGTGACCATACATAAACCTCAATTAAGGTAGAACATGTTGATCCAACTGTACCCACTGCAGAAGATATGAAGAATAAGAAGGAGCACAATCAACCAATGCTAGAGATTGCCTCTACCCTCAACTATGTTGAATTTGATGACATCAAGGGATGTGACTCTACATTTAAGATGTGAAGAGCCTTGACTGGTATCTATGGAGAGATTAGAATATTCAAAGAGAAAAAAGAGAAAGCCAAGTGTAATAAGAATTTTGGGTGGTCATTCAGAATATGACACTGTTAATAGCAAATACTTAAGAACCTTGCTTCCCATCTATGCTATTAGAGTTTTAGCCATCCAAGAGTTAAGGTGTGTCCTAGGAAACTAGCTAACTTTTGAATGAATAGTAGGAAGACTCACTGCATTTGAGTTGTCCAACTTTGACAACTATAGGCCTGATAATCTTGAATCTACCTTCAAAGCCAAGATATCATTGAAAGAAACTAAGGAGGTGAAACAAAAGAAGAAGAAGAAAAAGGTAAAGTTTGCATGCAGTGATAGTAGCATAGATGAAGAAGATGTGAAACAATTGGAAGCACTACTGGCCAAAAGATTTCACAGAGACAAAGGTAAATTCAAAGGTAATCTTCCTATCATTTGTTTTAATTGCAATGAAGTAGGACATATTGCTGCAAGATGCACTCAGAAGAACTACATAGAAGGCAACAAGAACAAGAATAGAAGAGAAGATGATGGTAGAGATTACAAAGATAAAGGTAAAAAGTGTTACATTGTTGAAGAATATTCTGATGAAAATGATGATGAGGTAGTCTATGTAGCCATGAAGGATGAATTAGATGAAGATGAGACAACATCACTAGTAACCTGTGTGAACAAGAATGAAAAATGGATTATAGATAGTGGATGCTCACATCACATGACAGAAGATAAAAGTAAGTTTATTACCTTTACTCAGTATGATGGAAATAGTGTTAGGTTTAGAAATGATGCTCCATGTCAAATCAAATGAAATGGTTCTATTAAACATACAAAAAAAAAATCATGTGATAATGCATACTATGTTGAAGGATTAAACTACAATCTACTAAGTGTATCTCAATTAGGCAATGTAGGTTACAAAATAGAATTTTGAAACAAAACTACCAAAATCTATGACATTGATGGAAATCTGATAGGAAAATAAGAACAAACTAGGAGTAATTTGTTTTACCTAGATATGGAAGATGCAACCTATCTTACTATAAAACTTGATGATGTGTGGCTATGGCATAAAAGGTTATGTCATATTAACTTTGATAATCTAATTAGCATCAACAAAAAAAAGAAAGTCAGAGGTTTTCCTAAGCTGAAGAAACTTGAAAATACAATGTCCAAACAATGTTAATTAGGAAAGATGACCAAGTCAAGTTTCAAAAGAAAAACTTATACTTCCAACGAAGTACTAGAGTTAGTGCATACTAACTTATGTGGCCCAATAGAAGTACAAAGATACTAAGGAGATATATACATAATGTTGTTTGTGGATGACTACTCTAGGATGATAACTGTCATGTTCCTAAAACAAAAATTGGATGCATTTCAAATGTTTAAGTGATATTTGGCTAGGGTTGAGAAGGAAATAGAAAAAAGTTTGAAGTGCCTAAGATCAGACAGAGGAGGAGAGTATACATCAAAATAATTTGAGACATTTTGCAATGATAAAGGAATCAAGAGACAAACATCAACACCTAAAAATCCCCCATAGAATGGCATTGCGGAAAGAAGGAATAGATCAGTAATATACTATGCTAGAACATTAATGATGGAGAAAAATGTTGCTCTGAAGTATTGGAGAGAAGCTATAAGTATAGCCGTCTACACCTTGAATAGAGTTTAAATAAAAAAAGGTACAAATGAAACAACTTTTGTATTATGGTATAGTCACTCATCTAATGTAAAACATTTCAAAGTATTAGTTGTAAATGCTATATTGTTAAAGATTCTAGAAATGGCAAGTTTGATGCAAAGAGTGATGAAGGTATGTTCCTTGGTTACACCACTAGAAGTAAAGCATATAAGTGTTTGAATACTAATACTAACAAGATTGCGGAGAGTGCAAATGTAAATTTTGATGAGTATGTAGAAGTCTAAGTTGATGAATCCAAGAAACCAGAAGATTATAAATCTTTTGTATACTTCCATGAAGGAATGCCTACTGAAGATGATGCTACCAATCAAGTTGGGAATCAGCAACAAATTTTAGTATCAGTCGAGTCACAGCCAATGAATGTCGAGTTGCATTGAAAAGTTGAGTTGTAGAATTAAGAAAATGGACATTCTAATTGTAAAATTAGTATACATGAAAGAGATGATGAAATACTAGATAGAGATGTGCATAGTGACTTTGAAGCTGAAGGATCAAACATCGAAAGAAGGATAGAACCAAGACTATCCAAGTATGTGAGAAGACATCACCCTATAGAATAAATTATTAGTGACAAGGAAGCTAGACCAATGACAAGGAATATACTAAGGAATGAATCATGTATACTAAACAAGATTGAGCCCAAAGTTGTGTAAGATGCACTACAAGATGATAATTGGCATAAAGCTATGGAAGAAGAGATAGATTAGATAAAGAAAAACAAAACTTGGACCTTAGTACCAAGACCAGCTGATAAGAATGTGATTGGTACTAAATGGATCTTTAGGAACAAGCTTGATAAGAATGGTGAGATCACAAGAAATAAGGCTAGACTAGTCTGCAAAGGCTATGTACAAGAAGAAGGATTTGACTATGGGGAAACATTTGCCCCTATTACAACAATGGAAAGAGTGAGAACACTACTTGCATATGCTACATACAAAAGTTTCAAAGTCTATCAAATGGATGTAAAGTCTACTTTTCTAAATGGTATACTGGAAGAGGAAGTCTACATAGAACAACCAAAGGGATTTGTTGATGACAACAACAAGGATATGATTTGCAAACTACATAAAGCACTCTATGGTTTGAAGCAAGCATCTAGAGCATGGTATGAGAGACTGCACAAATATCTTGTAAAGATAGGATTTGAGAGAACAGATGACAACAACAACCTATATATCAAGGCAAATGATGATTCAGTTGAAGTAAATCAGACAATGTATAGATCAATGATTGGAGAATTACTGTATGTTGTGCATAGTAGATCAAACATTGCATTAGCTATTGGGGTAGTGGCAAGATTTTCTACAAACACAAGAGAAAAGCATTTGATGGTAGTAAAAAGAATATTGAGGTACCTAAAAGGAACTGATGACTTTGGATTATACTATGAGAGGAGTGAAAAGTTTGAGTTAAAATCCCACACTAATGCAAACTGGGGAGGTAATATTGATGATAGAAAAAGCACCAGTGGAGGAGCACTTTTCTTTGGTAAAAGATTGGTTACTTGGACTAGCAAAAAGCAAAGTTGTATCTCACAATCCATAGCAAAAGCTGAATATGTTGCTGTTGCTATTAATTGCACCAATATTGTATGGATCAAACATCTATTGCAAGGTATGAATGAAGAGGTAACTAAACTTGTGATACTCTATTGTGATAACACAAGTGCCATCAACATATCAAAGAATCCTATGATGCATTCCAAAAAAAGCATATTGCAATTAAGTATCACTATGTAAGAGAATTGGTGGAAGATAATCAAGTAAGGATGGACTATGTCAGCTCAAAGGAACAAATTGCTAACATCTTCAAAAAAGCACTACCTAAAGATGCATCTAGGTATCTTAGAGGCAAGTTAGGGGTGATACCCTTATCTAAGGTTGTTTGAGAAATAACAAGATTTCCCTGCATCAAATGAGTTGAATGATAAAATATTATAAATTGATGCAGGGGATATTTACTTTAGAATTTTTCTTGAAGTAATCAAAGTGCTGAAGTTTCAAATCAATCACAAGTAAGGTGACAGAGGGAGAAATTGGAGTACCTACAAATGCTACACTTGCATGTTAAGATACTGAGATAATATGTCTTTGGAATTGTTGTCAAAGAGGGAGAAATAGTAGAAACTAATCAAATCTATAGAATCAAATGGACATAGGGAGAAGTAGCTAATACCATAATAGAAGAAACTGATCAATTCATATAGAGGGAGAAATGAAGAAACAAAAATGTAAGCGGGAGAAATAGTAGTTATGAAGAGAAGAACTAATCAAAGTAGCAAGCTACAGAAAAGAGGGAATCATACAGGAAAAAACATGCAAAAGATTGTTTGTGGAAAGGAAAGAGAAAGGAAACAATAAATAAGAGGGAGAAGCAGAAGAAAAGAAATTAGGATAGAAAATCATAGAGGAAGATGTGAAAGCTGATGAAAATAGAAATGGTAACAAAACTCTTTTTGGCATTTGATTTATTGCTTTAACTTAGTTAGCATTTTGATAACTTGGTTGATCAGTTTGGTTTGCCATCAATGCCAAAGAAGGAGATTGTTGGAAATCTAATTTAAAAGATCATTGATTATTTGCAAAGAGGAAGATTGTCGATAAAGAATGTTTTCAATCATTGTTTTATCACTAATGTCAAACCTACTACTTTTTGGAATGACGATTCCTTATAAGATCCAAGTACTATCACTTAGTTGATTGATGAAGAGGATTTCATCAACAAGATGTAACAAAAGTACCTAAGAGAAAGTTTGAGTTATGGTTTTGTAATGAAGTATAGGGATCTATTAAGATAATAGTAAAATGATGTATTGATAATATAATTGAAGATACAAAGGTTGGCCACACTTAGAAATACTAGAAGAATAAGTTGTAACAAGGTTGTCTGCAAAGCTTAACTGAGTTCATTAGTGAGTGTCGAGCAAGCTAGTTCATGTCAAGTAGATTTTCAATTAGTACCAAGTAAATGTGAAATCTAGTGTGTGCCAGGTGATACAGAAGCCTCTGAGAAAACTTCAGGGACTGAGCATCAAAAAACTTAGTGGATGCCGAGTGAATCCATAATAGGTGTCGAGCATCACTAAAATGTAGTTGGTGTCGAGTAACACAGTATGTGTCGAGCACTAGAATTTCAATAGTGCCAAGCTGCTATATTATTTGAAAAGTCAAAGATTTACCAAATCTGAGATGACAAGTTTGTTACCTTGAATTTTTTGAGCCAGAAGGAGGATAAGGATGATGAGTTGTTGGCAAAGAATTTTAGATAAAAACATTTTTGAGTAAATTCAAGAGGACTCTTCATGATGTTTCTAGAAGAAACAAGACATGGGGTAGATTCATTAAATCCTATCTAATCCATTCAAACTAAAATTGAAAGTCAGAAGAATCGAGCAAGAAAGAGGATTCCAAACTTCTATTTAAGGAGTCACAAGCCAAGAAGCTAGAGAGGTTGGGGTGCCAAATTGTGAAGTTGTGGAAGGGTTTCAAGGAGAAGGCATCGAGAAGAAGGAAGAATAGAGCACAAAGACTCTACTTCAATAAGTGGCCATATAGGAGATTGCAATGGTACATCAAGCATGAAGACTCAAGGAGACAAAGCTTGAAAGGAGAATAAGTTGTCAAAGTTGTAGAAACTGAAAGCTAGGCAATTTTATGAGCTAAACTAAGATTTGAAATCTGCAAGTTAAGTTGTGAGTAGTATCAGATCAAAAGCCCTTCTTGTTACTTTCTAAAAACTATGTTAGCTAGGAAAAAATCCTATGGACTTAGGTTGGTTTAATAGCCATTTTTAAATCCTTTAACAGAGTGGCATTCCAAGTGAATGTTCTAAAGTCCTCTAACTAGGACCACTTCTAATAGGGTGGTTAAATCTTTTAACCAGGTCACATTTAATAGTGTGTTGTAGCCTTTAATAGGGTAGGTCTTTCACAAGGCATCACTTCAAAAGAGTGAGAATTGAGTAGCATGTTACTGGTGGTTTTTCCCAAATTGGGTTTCCACATAAATCATTGTGTTATGTGTTGATCTTTCATGTGTTATGCTTGCATGTTGATTTTATAGTAACTTGCTAAATTAGGAAAGTCTAAGCCTGGAAGGATGAATAATTTAATGAGCTCACTTTACTTGATGAATAAGTTTTAATTGGACATTTGGACCTTGAATAACTGATTCACCCCCCCCCCCCCCCCCCCCCCCCCACCAGTTATTCTAAAGTATTTTTGACATTTATCATATTAACATTTTTTGGTATGTGTGTGTTAATTTGTATGAGTATGGGAAGTTTTAAATGATTAATATTCCTTCCCATAAATTTTGAAACTTAAAAGATATATATATATATATATATACATATATATATATACATACATATATATGTATATATATATATATATACATATATATATATATATACATATATATATATATATACATACATATATATATATATATATATATATATATATATATATATATATATATATATATATATGTATATATATATATGTATATATATATATATAAAGTGGCATGACTTTGTAATAAATTCAAAGATCTAATTCATGAATTTGACCGATTGGTCATATTGTCTCTATTAGATCTACGCCGAGATTTTGTATTAAAAAAAGAGAGATAGAGAAGGAAGGGGATTTAATTAAATTCTATTTATTTAATTCTCTATTATAAAGTTTGTGACATAAATTAATTTATATTAAAATTTATGTAAAAAAATGATAAAACATCTTTATTGAAAAACGTTGTTATAAAAAAATATTTTTTAAAAATGCAAACAGGGAGGGAACTAACCCGTACCCCCTATTGTTGGTTGTAGGCAAAGTACCTGTCGTCGCAACTACTGTGACAATAGGGGTACTCTATACCCTTTGTTACCGCAGGCCCTACGACAATAGGGTACTATGGTAGGCCGCGACCTTTGCATAAGCTGGTGGGCTTTAAAAAAATGCATTTCAATATTTTTTTTAATGCTATTAAAATTAATTTATTAAAATATTTTAAATATTAATTATTATAAATTATTTAATATTATTTTAATTTTAAAAATATCAAAAAATTTATTTATAATAATTAATTAATGATATTTAAATATTTAATAATTTATTTTAAATAAATTTATAATTAAATGTTATATAAATAGATATTAGTTTATTTTAAATGAATTTAATTTAATTTATTATGAACATTAGCTAGATGGGAGATCTTTTAAAATTTGTTGAAGATTATTTTAATTCCAACTTTAGTAGAATTACAATTATTTTATCAGAAACCAAAAGGAATTTATCTTAGCAAATTTAAACGAACATATATAATTTATCCTTAGAATTTTTTTAGAAAATTGATTTCAAAATTTTGGGGATAAATCTTTGTTTTATCTAAATAAATACATGGGTTAATTATAGGGAAAATAGAGAATATTTCATTACTTGATAACAAACTTTGAAACGAAAAACTGAAACCTCATATATAACTTAGCCATGTTATTTTATAACAAACCCAAAACATGAAACTTACATCTTATTTCTCTATGTTGTCTATGTTTAGGGTTTGAGCTTAACTAGATTGTTGACCAGTTATAGGACATCCTAACTAGATTGTTGTCTATGTTTAGGGTTTGAGCTTAACTAGATTGTTGACCAGTTTTGTAAGTGTGGTATCATCCTGACTCAATCTTGATTACTTTTACTTAACTATGGTATGTGATGGTATGCTCTATGTTGAGTGTGTTTATATTGTTCATTACTATTCTCGGTGCCTTTGTAAAATGGCAAAATTTATGTTATGAGATATCTGAATTATCTATTTTTGAGTCATTGATCAGTATTATTGGGATACTTTCTAGTTGCTTGTTGAGAACTTATGGATATTGTGATTTATCTATGATGCTTTCCAGTCAATTGTATGGGACTGAGGTATTTTACTATGATTCTTTGATTTGTGATTTTATGAGCCTAGGGTGGGTTATCTATATGTAATGTTGGGAAGTAGCCTGCAATGGAGGTTGGGGCCCTAAGTGGCTACTAGGGTAACCCATTGTAAGTTGTTTAATAAGTGAAAACACTACACTAAATGAGAGTAAAATGAACCTAATAAGAGTCTTTGTATGTTCTCACCTATGCCTTGAGTGTAGTATAGACTAGGATGGGAGTAGAGAGATCACTTGGTTGCAATCTTGCATCTGTAGTATGCCTTGACAGTACAAGAGGATACTAATGGCCGTATAGAGATCACTAGGGGGTCAAGGTCTTAAGAGACTACCAAGGTAACTCTAGCATGATTCGTGCAATGAAACTTGCTCACTTACATAATAGGTTTCCTACATGTCTTTGTGTGCCTCTAGGTATAGATGTTGACCTATCTTGGAACCCTTGAGTTAGAGTGCTTTTAGGGTTTCCTAGACTTAGAGAGTATTTTTAATTTGGTTTGGTATCCTATTTGGGACTTGACACTATCTCTTTAGTGTGGTGTGAGTGGGCCATTTAGGTTCCATGCAGTTGGGTGGTAGTGCTTTTTGACTCTTATCATTGAGATTCGTCCATAGTCACCATGGCTGGAGCTTCCTTGTCTGCATCTACTTTCATTCTTTCTATGTATCATTATGATGGATGGTTATATTTCATGATGGATGTTATACCTTTTATGATGGATGGATGTATTGTGTATGGTGGATGGTTTCATTTATTTTTATTGTACTTTGTATCATAGATCCATGGAGGAGGATGTATTTTTATTCCTACATATGTATATTATTTTCGCCTTTCATACCCTGTGACATGTATAGTGGATGATTGAGCATTATGAATTTAATTTGCCAAGAGGCATTCATATCAAATGTATATTAATTAAAGGACATTGGATATTTCATTATTCTTTTATGTGGATGTGGTATTTGATGGACTTAGTATTAATTAAATTTATATGTGATTCAATGCCTTAGGATCCTTAAGAAATGTAACCTGTTATGTATGTTTTAGTTGAATGTATGTTATTGCTTCCGCTACTATGTGTTTGATGTGTATGTTATTCTTCTTGTTCAAAAAAAAAATGTTGGAAAACTTAGTAAAACTTTAGGTTATTTCTTTTGGATCTCTTGGCGAGGCATTATAGTATCAACACTTAAAAAGAATGGAGAATGGAAAATGTGTTCTGATTCCATAGCTATTAATAAGATCATAGCGAAATATAGGTTTCCTATACCAAGAATGGATGACATAATGGATTGTTTGAGTGGAGAAAAGTATTTTACAAAGACTAACTTGAAGAGTGGCTATCATCAGATTAGAATCAGAGAAAGTGATGAATGGAAGACTACTTTTAAGAAAAAAATTGGTTTGTATGAATGGTTGGTTATGCCTTTTGGTTTCACTAATGCACCTAGTACCTTCATGAGGTTGATGAATGAAGTTTTAAAAATATTTTTGGGTAAGTTTGTGATTTTTTACTTGGATGACATTATGATATTTAGTTAGACTAAGGAAGAACATCTTGAGCATATTAGACAAGTATTGCAGAGGCTGAAAGAGGAAAAGTTGTTGATTAATCTAAAAAAGTGTTCTTTTCTACAAAAGGAGATTGCGCATTTGGGATTTGTGATTTCAGCTGAAGGATTGAAGATGGATCTTTAGAAGGTTAAAGCAATTTTGGAATGGCCTACACCTAAGAATGTGGGTGAGGTAAGATCATTTCATGGTTTGGCTAGTTTTTATTTGAAATTTATAAGGAATTTTGGTTCTATTTGTAATGCTATGACTGAGACAATGAGAGGAGATAAAAAGGAATTCAAGTGGACACATGGAGCTGATAAGAGTTTTGAGACTTTGAAACAAAAGGTTGTTGAGTTTCCTATTTTAGCTTTGTCTAAATTCAACAAAGTATTTCAAGTTGAATGTGATGCAAGTGGTAGTGCAATCGGAGCTGTATTAAGTCAAGAAGGTAAACCCATTGCTTTCTTTAGTGAGAAGTTGAATGATGGTAAAAGGAAGTATTATGTGTATGATCAAGAGTTTTATGCTATTGTCCAACTATTCAAGAAGTAGAGAAATTATTTGATTTCTAAGGAGTTTGTGTTGTATACTAATCATAAAGCTTTACAATACTTGGGAAGTCAACATAAATTGAATTACAGACATATGAAGTGAGTTGAGTACTTGCAGAATTTTACATTTTTCATTAAGCACAAGAGTGGAGTTACTATTACATATTGTGCCCCCCACCAAATATTTGAATTTTAAATACTGCCTACCCAATAGTCACTTCCCTGTTTAATGTTATTTTAAAACATCCCCAAGAATATCAAAAAAATTAAATGATCAAACCTTATGATTTATTTTTGCAGGCCCACAAGTTCCTCATCATTGGATCGAGGTAGATTAACAGTTGGCACTATCTCACTATGGGAAGTTGCATGTTGTTTATCCATATCGACATAGCGCCTTTTGGCCCCATGTCAAGTGGGTCCTCCTTTTCCCTACAGTTCTCCAGTTTTGGGTTTTGCTAAGTCAACAGTGGGCACTATGGCACTATCAAAAAATCTCTATTACTCATCATTAGTGACATAGCGCCTAGACAAAAAGTGATACTGTGAAAACATCAGAAGAAGGCAGGTCTCAGGTATGCCCCGTCAGATATCATGATGAATTTTGTCAGACGCATTGGCAGTTGATCAATCTTTTCATTGGCTAAGGTATGACTATGGGTCCTACTTCACTTGGCAAGCTATAAATGAGGGTTGTCAGGCAGGTTGGCATGTGGCCAATTACTATTGGTTGGTATAACTGAGAAGTCAGATTCATCTTGCTCGCTGCCAGATCTCAAGAAAATTGATGGTAGGCACTATCTCACTATGAGAAGCTGCAAGGATATTAACCATAGCGACATAGTGCCTCGGCAATGCATGGCACAGATGACATAATGGGCTCACCCTTCTCTAAAATGGTGTTACAACTCGTCCTCGATGGAAGTTGTCAAGTGGGTCATAAGTACGATGCTGATATTTCATTGGTCCATTCAGCCAACTCAGTGTGCAGTTGTACAAATTTGTAAATCACCATAGATCTCAAGAAAATTGATAGTAGGCACTATCTCGCTATGGGAAGCTATGAGGATGTTACCCATAGTGACATAGCGTCATTGTGCCATGTGGATCAGTGGGGCCAGGTCTCGCCAAGTGAGGATGTCAGGTTGTGCCAGGTGGTTGCCAAGTGTTTCATGGGCCCAAAGGTTTTAAGGAGATAGCACAATATTATGGTGAGTCTTCACGATCATCAAATTAGCTCAAATCTATGGTGGGCGCTATCTCGCTATGGGAAAGTTCTCAGAGGATATGCATAGCGACATAGCACCTTGGTGACACATGTCCTAATGGGTTCGGTGAAGGCAGTAACAGTTAGCAACTGGCAGTTAATGTAACTATCACGATTAGGGTTTGTAGGGTTGGCATAGTTAGTAATGAAAATAAATGGTCAACCACATTGGACTCTTGCGAGGTGGTAAGATAAAAGGAGGTTATTGGCCCACGTAGCCTATTTTGGATGCAGAGTTTAGTTGACTTGCTGACCCTGCTGATTCAGATGCTCAGGAATGAAGAGAGTCAAGATTTTTATGCAAATATGATCTTCATGATCATTTTCAACCACCAGAAGTGAATGCGAAGCATGCAGGAACACTCCACGGCCCCTCCTAGTTGGTCCATCTACTTGATCAGAGCATAGTTATGGCGCCACCTCTATCTTCTCAAGGCCCTGTTTTAGTTAAATAGTCAAATTTCGTGGTACCTAAAGCTATACTTAGATCGGATTTCTTCAGATCTCCATGATTGTTCTTGGCAGAGCCTTGATGGTGGTGGTTGAGGGATAGTTTTGGAGGGAAAATCTTAGTTATGCCTGAACTATAAAGGCAATTTTTGTGATTTTTGTAAGGGTCGACCTTTCTCTGTTTTCTCTATTATTGCTCTGCAGATTCTTAGTGTAAATTCCCCTATGCCTCTGAACTACATGATTTTCTGCCTTATCTCTTTCAGCCATTGGTATTCAAGTGCAAGAACACTTTGCCTCTTACTGGTGTTTTGTAGAGATCTATGATCTACATGACTGTATCTCCTTGGCCTATGAATGATAATATAAGTGAATCTCTCTTTCTTTGTGTCATTCATCTTGGTCTTTTGATCTGCATGTGATTATTAGATTAAAGAAAGTCTGAATGTGTATATCCTTAGTTTCATTCTTGTTCAATAGTGCATATATGGGCACAGATTGGTCTGAACGCTCTATTTTGCTGCATCACCTCTTTAGATTAGATTAGGTAGATTTCTTTTCATGCTCTCCTTCTCCCTTTTCTGCTCCAAGATTAGTTAGGTGCATCCTGATAGTAAGAGAAAGTCAGCCTTCTCTGGAGACTTAACTTCACAGTTCAAGTCCCATAGCTTGGAGGTTGTTTCCATATTTCACTAGGTTGTCCTCATGCATAGGCTTTGGACAAGGGTGCAAACCTAAATGACAACAATTTTTGGCATGCCCAATGGGACAACATCTCAGAAAATTTCAAGCCTACTAGTGTTAAAAGGGAAGTTTTCAAGATCAATACCGAGGAGATAGTACTGGCTTTGGTGTTTATGCCTTCAAGAGGCTCATTCTTCAAGTACTTGGGGATTCTGAACTTCAAATACATATCTGGTTCCAAACCAAAGTTGTAGTGATTCATGCCCAGAGCTAAAACAAGGGCTTCTTCTAGAGATAAGTTTCAGTATCAAGAGCTTTGATTTTCAAACCCTAGAAAAAGGAAGACTAGAATATCTTTATCACTAGTTAGGAGTGTAATAGTAACAAATACCCCTACAAGATCTATCTCTACTCCTCCTACTATTAGATCTCAGCCTAGACTACCATCAATACATATCAATAGATCACTTATCTATATGGTGTTGCCTAGAGCTCATACTTTTGCCACCTTTAATGGTGGGAGCCCTCTCTTATTAGCCCAAAGACATGACATACCAATAGCTACACTCAAAAGTATACCAGAGTTTACTGGTGAAACTTCTATCTCCCCCTCAAAAAAAATTCAAGAGGTTGCAAATGTCTGAAATATCCATGGTATTAAAGAGGATGATGTTGCAGTTAGGCTCCTAGCCTCATCCTTGAAAGGAAAAGCACTACAATGGTATAGAGGTTTAGCTCATGGTTCTATAATAGATTGGGATGGATTAGGAGCAGGATTGTGCAAACATTTTGAGGATAAAAGTGACTATTTGTCACTTTTAGAGTAGTTGACTACTATAAAAAGAGCCCCCCATCAATGTATGACTGATTTTAATTATAGATTTCAAAAGACATGGGATAGAATACCTATTTCGGTGAAGCCTACCCCTGGTAATGCCTTCTTGCATTACCTTAGAGCCTTTAATAGTGACATTTCCACTACAATCCAAACTATGGGAGGAGATACCTTGCCTAATGCTTATGACATAGCAATAAAATCAGAGAACATCCTAATACAGGGAGGTAAACTAGCTCCAAGGCCTCCTATGCCTTTCTTCCCTAATGGTCCAAATCACCAACTAGTAATGGCTCCTCTTCCCACAACTTCTACATCACAATCCCTTACTCCAATCCCTAAAGCTTCCATGTCCTCAAATGGGATAGATGAAATCAAAGAGATGATGCAATCTTTGATGCAGAACATGGATAAAAGAGAAAAGAACCTAGAGAGAAGATTGCAAGATTATGGGAAGAAGCTGGAGGATAACTCCTCTATGATGCAAAAAGTAAGCAACAAGGTGGTGACTTTAGAAAGATAGCAAGCTCAAGGTAGCAAGCCACATCAATTGCAATATCAAACTCCAAGCAGTGGTAGGCCTCCAAATCTTAATCATTGGAACAATTCTTTTGATCAGAATAGGCAGGGTGGCCATGCTTCAACCTCAAATGTAAACCAAAGTAGGGCCATAGTCCCTCAAAATAATATGGCTCAAGATCAAGATTTTTGTCTCTCCTATAACTACTCCTATGCCTATTGTATGTATCAGAAGGTTGAATCTTTTATGGCTTTGACAGTCCAAGAACCTGTAGCAAAGCAATCATACAAGGAGGAGCAATTTAAAGATGCCTCAAATGTGCAAAGATAGGGTGATTGCTCTTTTATGAATCACTAGATGGAGGAGCATTGTAATGTAAACCAGGATTCCATTGCTCATAACACTAGAAGAAAAATAAGAGCTATGGAAGATGTTGTCCCTCCTCCCAATCAAGCCTCAACTTTGAATGTGATATCTCATGAGCAAGCAGCAAATAATCAATCAAGTACCTTTCAGCAGCAAAGGAAAAATCATGGCAAAAAGGATGCAAGTGATCCTCAAGTTATTCCATCTCAACCTCACACAATTGCAGCTCCCAAAGCTTCTACCAAAGAACCTTCTATGCCATTCAGTGTGGTAGAGAAAATGAAGAAGACAAATGTGAATATCTCCATGTGGGATGCTATTGCTACTATACCCATGCAAAAGAGCTTTTTGCAGCAAGAATTGGAAAGAATTGAACCAAAGGATCAGACACTCAGCATGGAAAGTGCCACAAGACTAGTACAACCATCAAGGGAGGTAGAAAAAGGTAAAAAGGTTAGACCTCCTCCATTCTATGTTTCTCTAATTATAGGAGGCAAACTAGTCCATAATTGCATGATTGATTCAGGGGCTAGCAGTTCAGTGATGCCTAGGTGTGTTGTTGATGCTTTGGGAATGAAATGTGAGCCCATTGTTAGGGATGTATTACAATTGGATGGTAGTACTATCAAAACTGTAGGGATCCTTAAGAATGTGGAGATGGCCTTACATGCATGCCTTGGTTGTAGTGTAACCCAAGATATCTCTGTTGCTGAGGTCAAGCCATATTTTTCCATCTGTCTGTCAAGAGACTTGACTACCCAAATAGGTTGTTTCATATCTTTTGATTGGTCATATATGTCTTTTAAGATGAGATATGGATCCAATGCTTCAATTAAGGCAGAGCTTTAAGCCCTCCATCATACTGAATCTTACACCCCCAACCCCATTAACATGAATTGCCCTATTCTAGAGATGGATGAGAACGACATAGTGAATGAGCCCACCACTCCCTTAGTAGAGATACCTGATTTTTTCTTGGATGAATGGGCTAATGCGTATCAATTTGACCCTATGTCAAAAACCCTTGAGACAAGTCTCAGCACATACTGTATATTGGAGAAAGATGCTCTAGTTCCCAATCTTGTGGAGACTAAAGAAGATATGAGTGGGATATGGAGTATGTACTTTGATGGATCAAGGAATAAGAATGGGTCAGGAGCTAGTGTGATGTTATTTTCTCCTGCGCAAGTAAGGTACTACTTCTCCTTTAAGCTCCAATTTAGTTGCACTAATAATGTAGCCGAGTATGAATCCTTGATTCAAGGTCTCCTACTTGCTAAAAAAAGAGGAATTCAAGCCTTGAGAGTGTATGGAGACAGTGAGTTGGTGGTTAATCAAGTGAGAAATCAGAATAACACCAAGAATAATTTTCTCAAGTCTTATAAAAATAGGGTATGGGATTTTCTTGAGGGTTTTAATGCATTTAATATTCAAAGCATCCCTAGAAAAGAAAATAGGCATGTTGATAGACTTACAGCAATAGGTGCATCTTATGATGTGCCAAGGAATCTTGAGGAGGAGGAGAAGCAACAAATCAGAGTGGTAGTAAGGCCTGCTATCCCTGATAAAAACATCCATTGGCAAGTGTTTGAGTCTGATGAGCAAATTGTCAGCTTCTTGCAGAATGAGGCAGAATTTTTAGAGAGAAATCAGTCAAGACTGCAGGACCAATATGGTGACCAAATCATTAACCTCAGCTCCAACAAGCTGCCTAAAGGTCTCATTATCTAGAGAGTTTTTTTAATCTCGATGATCAAGCAAGAGGTAGGGCCATGAACCTAGCTACTGATGAAGATGACTACACTCCAATCATGGTTGCTGATGGGAAGTCGTTAAACATAGGGAAGTTATGTTCTGAAATTGAGCAAGAAAATTTTATTCATCTATGTCAAGAATTTAATGATGTATTTTTTTGGACATATGATGACTTAAAGGGCTTTGACCCAAGGTTGTTTCAGCATACCATAGATTTAATTAATGATGTAAAATTGGTAAGACAAAAATAGAGACCAACGAATCCTAAAATTGAACCCTTAATGAGAAAGGAGCTATCCAAACTGATTGAGGCCAATATAATTTTTCCTATCAAGCACTCATAATGGGTAGAAAACCTTGTCCCTATTAGGAAAAAGAACAGAGAAATTAGATTATGTGTGGACTTTAGGGACCTTAACCAAGCTTCCCTTAAAGATCACCATCCTCTCCCTTCTATGGAGCAGATTTTGTCCAAGGTCAGTGGTTCGAAGAGATTTTCTTTTGTTGATGGATTTTTTGGCTACAATCAAGTGCTGGTTAAAGAGTCTGATAGGTACAAGACTGCATTTACCACTAAATGGGGTACCTATGCTTATTGTAAAATGCCATTTGGACTAACCAATGTAGGTGCTACATTCTAGAAGGCAATGGAGATGGCCTTCAAAAGATTGATTGACAAGTTTATCTTAGTTTACCTTGATGATATTACAGTGTATTCTAAGAATGTAGAAGATCATTTTTATCATCTAAGATAGGTATGCCTAGCCGAATGGTAGGGCACCGGAATAATAGAATAATAGGGCGGGTGGGAGTTCTAATGCCAGGAGACGTCACTATTATTCATAGAATATAGGGCTACAGTTCCAAGCATAGAATCTTAAGATGCAGAGAGTTTGGGGTTTCCCTTAACCCAAGCAAGTGTGTCTTTGCTGCTAACCAAGGAAAATTATTAGGACATATTGTATCTAAGGATGGCTTAACCACTGATCTAGAGAGAACAAAAGAAATACTTGTCCTCCCTCTTCCTAAACACAAGAAAGGGTTGCAAAGTTTCTTAGGTAGGATAAATTTTGTGAGAAGATTAATCCCTAATCTTGCTACCATGGTGAAACCTCTTACAGTTATGCTCAAGAAAGGTATGGTCTTTGCATGGACCAAGGAAGGGAAGGAAAGTTTTGAAGAGATCAAGACAACCATAGCCTCGGCCCCTACTCTCATGAATCCAAATTTTGAGAAAGATTTCATCCTCTATACCCTAGGTGATGAGTCAAGCATTTTTGTTGTCCTGACTCAAAGAAATGATAAAGGTGACGAGAAGCCCATAGCTTTCTTTAGTGAAGGGCTTAAATAATATGAAGATAAATATAGCTATGTAGAGAAGCAAGCTCTTGTAGTCATCAGAGCTTTAAAAAAATTTAGACACCTCCTGTCTCATAATAAAATTCATTTGTTAGTACCCCATGCCAGCGTGAAGGATTTCCTTTTGAGCAAAGATATTAGTGAGAAAAGAGCTAGCTAGATTACTAAAGTGATGGAATATGATGTTGACATCCAGATCACCAAGCTAGTAAGAGGGAAAGGATTGTGTAAATAGATGCTATCATCTCATGAGCCTGATGAGGAAGCTGCTATGATACTAACAGAGCAATAAGAGGTGAGAAATGGTGACCCAAGGAATTGGATAGATGACATGAAGAGTTTCTTATTAGAGAATGGATACCCTCAAGGATTAGATAGAACTAAAAGGAGATAGTATAGATTACAGTCAATTCCTTATGTCATAATTAAGGGTATCCTTTTTAGAAAAGATTTTAATGGAGCCCTATTAAGATGCCTTGATACAGACCAAGCTAAAAGAATGATCAAAGAACTTCATGATGGTCCTGATAGTGGCCACTGCTCAGCAAGGAAAATTGCAATGAAGATCATGAGGGCTAGTTATTATTGGCCATCTCTATTTCATGATTGTCATAGATATGTGAGGAAGTGTTAAAAATGTGCCTTCTTCTTTGGAAAACAGAAGCTTGTAGCTCTTCCCCTTCATCCTATCTAGGTGGATCAACATTTTGGTCAGTGGGGATTGGATTTCATAGGTCCTATCAATCCTCCTTCCAATTCAGGTCACAAATGGATTTTAGCTGCTACAGACTACTTCACCAAATGGACAGAGGTAGTTGTATTGAAGGATGCCACTGAATCTTCAGTTGTTGAGTTCCTTGATGGAATTGTGACTAGGTTTGGTGCCCCTTCAACCATTATTTTAGATAATGCAAAGTCTTTTGTTGGAGCTCAGATTTGTGCATGGGCAGTGGATCATAATATCTATTTGAGCACATCCTCAAATTACTGTCCTCAGGGTAATGGTTTGGTTGAGTCCTCCAAAAAGAACCTGATCAGGATCATGAAAAGGACAATAGAAGATAACTAGAGGTGTTGGCATAAAAAATTGAAGACTGTACTATGGGCTAATAGGATAACACCTAAAAGGTCAATAGGTAATTCACCATTTGTGTTAGTCTATGACAGAGAGGCAAGGCTTCCAATTTCATTGGAGTTCCCATCCCTAGAGCTAGCTCATCAGCTAGAGTTGATTGAAGATGATGCCATGATAGTAAGAATGGTAGAGCCGATGGAACTGGAAGAGAAGAGAAATAAAGCTATGTAGACCCTAGAGACGCACCAACAGCAAGTAAAAAAGAGTTTTGACAAGAAGGCTAGGGTCAAAATCTTTAGGGAGGGAGATTTGGTTCTGAAATGGGATGCAGATAGGGAAAAACTAGGAAGACACTCAAAGTTTGATGCATTGTCGAGTGGCCCCTATCTGATTATCAGTTGCAAATAGGCCAATGCTTTTTAGTTAAGCAGGCCTAGTGGCAAAATTTTACCCATCCCAGTCAATGGGATTTATCTCAAACCATGCTTCTGATGAAGGTTGAAAGTTTCATGTATATAAATAGAATAGTTTCTTTTTTCAGCTCTCATGTTTCCAAGAAGTGCATAAGCACAACTGTCTCTCTATGAGATAGCCAATTTTGTCAAAATTTTGAAGATAGAAGGAGGTTTTGGTCTCTGGTTCCAATTGTAGAGACAAGGGTTTCAAGGTTTTCCTCTCACAGGTGGGGTTAGAGTGTCACAGTGCTTAGGACCTAAATCTTTTGACTCTGTAACCCAATGGATGCTTCAGGCCACTGGTCTTATGCATAGCAGGCTAGCATCCCCTATGAGTTGCCAGAAATGTTACATATTGTGCCCCCCACCAAATATTTGAATTTTAAATATTGCCTACCCAATGGTCACTTCCCTATTTAATCTTATTTTAAAACATCCCCAAGAATATCAAAAAAATTAAATGATCAAACCTTATGATTTGTTTCTACAGGCCCACAAGTTCCTCATCATTGGATCAAGGTAGATCAATGGTTGGCACTATCTCGCTATGGGAAGTTGCACATTGTTTATCCATAGTGACATAGCACCTTTCGATCGCATGTCAGGTGGGTCCTCCTTTTCCCTATTGTTTCTCTAGCGTCGAGTTTTGCTAAGTCAACAGTGGGTGCTATGGCACTATCAAAAAATCTTTGTTCCTCACCGTTAGCGACATAGTACCCAGACAAAAAGTGATATTGCGAAAACATCAGAAAAAGGTGGGTCTCAGGTATGCCCCATCAGATATCATGATAAATTTTGTCAAACGCATTGGCAATTGATCAATCTTTTCATTAGCTAAGGTATGACTGTGGGTCTTTCTTCACTTGGTGGGCCATAAATGAGGGTTGTCAGACAGGTTGACACATGGCTAGTTTCTATTGGTTGGTATAACTGAGAAGTCAGATCCATCCTGCTTGCCGCCAGATCTCAGGAAAATCAATGGTAGGTGCTATCTCGCTATGAGAAGCTATGAGGATATTAACCATAGTGACATAGCACCTCGGCAACATGTGGCACAGATGATGTAATGGGCATGCCCTTCTTCAAAGTGGTGTTATGGCTCATCCTTGGTGGTAGTTGTCAAGTGGGTCATAAGTATGGTGGTGATATTTCATTGGTCCATTCAGCCAACTTAGTGTGCAATTGTACAAATTTGTTAATCACCATAGATCTCAGGAAAATCAACAGTAGACACTATCTCGCTATGGGAAGCTATGAGGATGTTACCCATAGTGACATAGCGCCATTGTGCCACATGGATCAGTGGGGCCAGGTCTCACCAAGTGAGGATGCCAGGTTGTGCCAAGTGGTTGCCAAGTGTTTCATGGGCCCAAACGTTTTAAGGAGATAACACAATATTATAGCAAGTCTTCACAATCATCAGATCAGTTCAAATCTACGGTGGGCACTATCTCGCTATGGGAAAGTGCTCAGAGGATATGCATAGTGACATAGCACCTCGGTGACACATGTCCCAGTGGGTCTGATGGAGGCAGTAATAGTTACTAGCTGGTAGTTAATGTAACTATCGCGGTCAGGGTTTGCAGGGTTGGCGCAGTTAGTAATGAAAAGAAATGGTCAACCACATTGGACTCTTGCGAGGTGGCAAGATAAAAGGAGGTTATTGGCCCACGTAGCCCATTTTGGATGCAGAGTTTAGTTGACTTGTTGACCTTGCTGATTCAGGTGCTTAGGAATGAATAGAGTCAGGATTTTTTTGCGAATCTGATCTTCATGATCATTTCCAACCACCAGAAGTGAATGTGAAGCATGCAGGAACACTCCACTGCCCCCCTAGTTGGTCCATCTACTTGATCAGAGCATAGTTATGGCATCACCTCTGTCTTCTCAAGGCCCTGTTTTAGTTAAATAGTCAGATTTTTTGGTGCCTAAAGCTATACTTAGATCAGATTTTTTCATATCCCCATGATTGTTCTTGGCAGAGCCTTGATGGCGGTGGTTGCGGGATAGTTTTGGGGGGAAAATCTTAGTTATGCCTAAACTATAAAGGCAATTTTTGTGATTTTTGTAAGGGTCAACCTTTCTCTATTTTCTTTATTATTGCTCTGCAGATTCTCAGTGTAAATTCCCCTGTGCCTCTAAACTAAATGATTTTCTACCTTATCTCTTTCAACCATTGGTATGCAAGTGCAAGAACTCTTTGCCTCTTACTGGTATTTTGTAGAGATCTATGATCTGCATGACTGTATCTCCTTGGCCTATGAATGATAATATAAGTGAATCTCTCTTTCCTTGTGTCATTCATCTTGGTCTTCTAATCTGCATGTAATTAGTAGATTAAAGCAAGTCTGAATGTGTATATCCTTAGTTTCATTCTGATTCAATAGTGCATATATGGGTAGAGATTGGTCTGAACACTCTATTTTGGTGCATCACCTCTTTAGATTAGATTAGGTAAATTTTCTTTCATGCTCTCCTTCTCCCTTTTCCTCTCCAAGAGTAGTTAGGCGCATCCTAATAGTAAGAGAAAGTCGGCCTTCTCCAAAGACTCAACCTCACAGTTCAAGCCTCACAGCTTGGAGGTTGTTTCCATGTTTCACTAGGTTGTCCTCATGCATAGGCTTTGGACAAGGGTGCAAACCTAAGTGACAACAGTTACTAATAGAGTTGTTGATGCATTGAGTAGAAGACATTCTTTGTTGACTAAAATGAAGGTTGAAGTTCTTGGTTTTGATGAAACAAAAGAGTTGTATGATATTGATCTTGATTTTTTTGAGGCATGGAGAGAGTACAATTCACCAAATCAAACAAATCATGTAAGTAAGTATGATGAGTATTTCATTCAAGAAGGTATGTTGTTCAAAGGTATTCATTTTTGTATTCCTAGAAGTTCTATGAGGTTGAATTTGACTATGGAAAAGCATAGTGGTGGATTGGTTGGACATTTTGGAATTCATAAGACATTGAGTTTGCTAAAAGAGAATTATTATTGGCCACAAATGTATAAGGATGTTTAGAAATTTTGTAAAGAGTTGTGGAGTTTGTCAAGTTGCAAAAGGAGTGAGTCAAAATATTGGTTTGTATACACCTATTACTATTCTTGAGAAACCTTGGAGTGACATTAGTATGGATTTTTTTCTTGGATTTCCTAAGATAGTGAAAGGGTATGATTCTATATTTGTTGTAGTGGACAAATTTTCTAAGATGTCTCATTCTGTACTATGTAAGAAGACATCAGATGTTGAGCATGTTTCTAAATTTTTCTTTAAAGAGATCATGGGATTGCATGGATTACCAAAAAGCATTATTTTTGACAGGGATAGAAAATTTTTTGGTTATTTTTGGAAGACTTTGTGGAAGAAGATGGGTACTAAGTTAAAATTTAGTTCTACATTCCATCCACATACAAATGGATAGATAGAGATTATAAATAGAAGTTTGGGAAACTTGCTGAGATGTTTAGTTTGAGATAAGCCAAGTAATTGGTACATGGTATTGGCACAAGTTGAGTTTTCATATAATAATTTTGTGAATAGGAGTATAGGGAAGACATCTTTTGAGATTGTTACTAGAATACAACCTAGAGGAGTATCAGATTTGAGAGATATGGTTGGTGAAGACAAGAGAAGTGTTGTAGGGGAAGCATTTGTTGATTTCAAGAAGTCTTTGCATAACAAAGTGAAGTTGAGGTTGGAATAAAGTAATCAAAAGTATAAGGAGAATGCTAATAAGTCTGGAAGACATCATGATTTTGATGTTGGTGATGAGGTGATAGTTCATTTAAAGAAAGGAAGATTTCCTATTAGAACATACAGTAAGCTAAAGATGAAGAAATTTGGACCTTGTAAGATTTTGAAGAAGTTTGATAGTGGTAATGCTTATGAAGTTGAGTTACTTGATGACATGGATACATCTCCTATATTCAATATTACTGATTTGTATAAATATCATGAGTTAGATGATGAAATTGTTGTGTTAGAGGACTATCCCAAGCAGAAGATTGAAGAAATTGAGTAGATATTGAATCAAAGATTTGGCAAGATTACAAGAGGAAAAGATTACTATGAATATTTGGTGAAGTGGAAGAATAGACCAATTGAAGATGGTACATGGATTTCTCAATCTAAGTTGGATGTAGCTTAGGTTGTAACACTTGTATGATTTGGGAGAATCATTTATTCCAACCTTAGTTGTCTGATGTAGGATCGTCCTAGGTTGCCTTGTAATCCTACACTTTTGTTCATTCTGTCAATTGTTGTTGAGTTCTTAAGTTGATGCTGATTCTTTGGTTGCTAAATGATCCTTTGGGTGCCAAGTGATTCCTTTGGTTGTCAAGCTTTTTTGGTTGCCAAGTGATCCTTTGGGTGCCAAGTCACTAATTTGGTTGTTGAGATCCTTTGGTTGTCGAGTGATTTCTTTGGATGTCGAGTTTAGAGTTACTACCAAGTGATTCCTTTGGGTGTCGAGTTCATATGGATGCCGAGTGCCAGTTTTTGAAAAGCTTTCATTTGCCAAGTTATCTATGTCTAGTTTCAATTTTGGCCAACTTTTCTCATATTTAATTTGGTCTAGATAGTTAATATTTTTTGTGGTCTAACTTGTGGCTTTTATATGTTCTAGAATCTTCTCTAAGCCATTTTGGCAAGTATTTAAGGAAGTCTAAGATTGAGTTTTTAGATAGTTTTTTTGGGAAAAGATGATTAGAGAGCAGAGCTAGAAGGTGCAAATTTGTTGTTGGATCTTGGATTTGAATATATTGGTATTTGGTTATAACCTAGAAGGCCTTATAGCTAGGCATCTATGTTGATCATTCAATGAATTTATAAGCAATATTTTGTTCTTCCCCTCCCTGGTGTTGTTCTTGTTTATTGTTTCTGTTGTGTTAACTCTTGTAGGTTGGATTGGATAGATGGGTGTGCCTTTGGCCATAGTTTTTATCCATCCCTCCTTGTGTTAGGCTAAGCTCAAAAATAATTTTTACCTTATATTTTTGATAGGATTGATAAAGATGATTAAGACATTCAGGTGGTATTCTAGGGAGGGATGGCCAATAGAAATATATCTTACCACAATCTTGAGGATGTGAGTGTTTATAAAGGGATTATTAATGGTGATATTTTCTCTTTTATGAGGAATTTTTTTACACTTATGAATAGGAGAGGCTACATATTTCATACAAGAGAACCATGGGAACAACAAGTTTAACTTAAAAGTGGTTGGAAGTGGAATGACAAGAGATACAAGAACCCCCTCCTAGGTCATAGGTAAAAAAATTATCAGGAACTCAAAGGAGAAATTTATTTCTCATTTTGGTCCCTCAACTAATCTCAACATGGAGCATCTTGGTCAAAATTGTATAGCTATAAAGGACAATTTGAGGGAGAATGCCAATCTGGTTATCTCCTCCCAATGGTTGCATAAAGGCTAATTTTGATGGGGCCTCTAAAGGGAACTTGAGCAAGGTTGGTTGTGGAGGTGTCATAAGGGATTATAATTACAATATCATAAGGGCTTAGGCTATTCCCCTTGCTATAATTTCAAGTCATAAAGCTAAGATGAAAGGGGCCCATTACATGATCAAGTTGGCTAAGGATACTGGCTATAGGAACCTCTAGCTAGAAGGTGACTCTAGGAATATTGTCAATATCCTAAATAATAAATAGGACCCTACTTGGAATATTTCTAACCTCCTCAGTGAAAGTAAAGAAGACTTCAACTTTTTCCATGATGTGTTCATTTCTAATAACTACTATGAGACAAACACACTAGCGGATTGGATGGCCAACTTGGTAGTTCAAAGTAACAATATCATCACATGGACCAACCAGTTAAGCATGGATCACTTATTAAGAGCAAAAGGTAAAAATGAGAGAAATATATCTTGTAAAGGGAAAATCAATATTTGATATTCTCATGGCCTCCTCGTATCAAATCATTAATGCCTTCATTTATTATTTTAAATGGAATGGTTTCCATGCTTGCATGTTTGTCAAAACCTCACACAGATTATGGGTATTTTTTGGGCTTTTAAGAGGTAATAAGTAGATCATTTCTTGGTGCTTTTCTCTAATTTTTTTTAGTTAAAAAATTCTACAAGAAATTCTCACTATAAAAATGGGTGGGGAAGCGAAAAAATTGGAACCTGAAAAAGTGCTACTACTAGAAAAAGAATGAAAGAAGTTTGGCATTAGCTTGAGAAAGGAAAGGTGACTAGTTTCATTGAGAATCTTCATGGTTACAAAAATCATGTGACATATAGCTTTTACAAAGCTTGGGATGGTGATAAGGTGAATCTCTATGGAAAATAGTTCACCATTCATGTTGATTTCATTTTTGAAGTCACTGGGCTACCGAATGAAGGAATGAACTTTTTTAAGTAGAAAAATTTTTAGATGAGGTTGTCAAGCACTTTCCCAAAACTGATCAAGAGGATGCAAAACTAGTTAAGGTTGGTAATTTTTATGACCTTTCTCAAATCAAGGATATCTAGTAGGAGGTTCTCACTTGTGTATAGATGTATTTCATTCTGGATGGTAGGGTTTCTAGAATTCATCTCTATCACTTTGTTTTTCTAAATCATTTTTGATACAAGAAAAGAATTTCCTTCCCTTTCTACTTGGTGAATTCTCTCCTCTTTGGGCTTAAAGCCCATAAGAAAATTGCTTCTAGACCTATTATCCATGAGGGTCTTATCTTTCCTATCACTAAATTTTGTCATGATAGTACCCCTGCTCACTCTATTTCTATTTCTAGTAGAAAAAGGAAGAGGGAAGAGGAAGGTTTGCCAAGCAAAAAGGAAATTTTTGGTGACTCTTTGCTGAAAAATAAAAGTAGCTATCAATGTGCCCTGGTGATGGAAAAGGACTCTGAGCATAGCTCATATGATTTAGAGGATGTTGAAGCTCCCCTAGATGAAGACACGACCTAGACTGCGAGTAAAGGGTGTTCTTCTGAGAAAACGGATAATGTTTTAAGTTTGGATGATACTTCAGCTCATGATTCTCTACTTTCTTCCCCAAGCATTGTCAGCAAGTATGGTAAGTACTCTTCTTATAAGGGTAAGGATTTTGTGTTGGTATGTTTTTCATTGTGCCAAAAGCTTGAGCTTTCAATGAACATCACAAACAATGGACTTACCCAAATCCACAAGAGACGATTAAGCCATGTCATGAACCTCAAAGGAGGTGCTAATCACCAAGTCAATAATCTCCCCCTCAGTACCAACTAAGGGTTTTGCACCAATAGAATGAAGGAGACCTCCCAAGATTTGAACCCATAATCCAAGGTTCTGATACCAATTGTTGGTATGTTTGTCGTTGTTCCAAAATCTTAAGCTTTCAATGAATGTCACAAACACCAGACTTACCCAAATCCACGAGAGGTAATTAAGCCATGTCACAAACCCTGAAGGAGGTTCTGACCACCAAGTCAAAAATTTATTCCCTCCTCAAAGCATAAAAGAATTAAAAGGGTTTTCTCTATTCTAAAGATCAAAGATGCTACCATCAATGAGGATTGTGAAATTTTGATGAAAATAGAGTGTCTAAATGATTCAAAGGATACCAGTACTAAAGGCATAGTTGAGGCCATCAACAATAGCTCCCAAACTCTGGAAACAAAGTTAATTGTGACCCCTATAATTGCTACCCTTACCCTTGATCCTATATCTGCTAACACCCCTCTAGCCAATAATGGCTATGTTGATACCAGTCCTAGTATACCCACCACCCCCACCCAGGATTTCAAGGAAATGCCTCAATAGAACATGATTTTTGAGGATGCCTAGGATTCAACGATTATAACAATGTACTCAAATTTTTAAACAAAGCCAAAAACAAATCCAATATTGGGATGGAGCTAGACAATTGGATGTATAATGAAATAAAAAAACTCCATGTTACTATTTCTTCATTATAGGAAAATTCCCTAAGTTTATAGGAGAACTTGGATGAGGAAAGAAAGAAGTGGATGAAGTTGGAAGCTCTGGCCAGGAACATCCCAGCTAAACTTTAGGAGTACCAAGCTTCCCTCAAAAAATTGATAAAGGATACTAAAATGGGAATGCAAGGTTTTATTACTTCATCCATCCTAGCTATTGCAACGTCAATAGGGAAAGCCTATCTAGATGAAGTGACTTCCACTGGTCATGCTCTGATGTTAGCTAGTGGTTTGAGTAGGCACAGTAGAAAAAGTATTAAGAAAGTTGACCTCTAGATCCTTGTGAAGAGCATTCAGGACTCTCTCAAAGATGTCATTTTCCTTAGTTGTTCAATCATTGGATCTATTAAAGACATGGATTAAGTTTTTGTCTCTATTTTTTCTAGTTTTTTGGCCCCTATTGTTTTTGTTGAATCATGTTGGTTTCTGGTCTATGTAAAACCAACATGACTTGGTTGTTGGTCCTTGTAAAGCTAGCCTTCAAATTTATCCTTGAAACTCTAGGTTACTAGTCCCTATAAAACCATTTCTTGACTTTGTTTCTTTTTTTTTTGGAGTTTTGAGTCCCTTTCAAACTTGCTTTTACCTTATCAAAACAATAAAGGTAATAAAAACAACCTTACTAGAAAGGGTCATGAGAATATTAATAGAAGCTTGAGGATGATAAAGAAAACCATTACAAGTTTGAATCTAAATAATAGGTTTATCATAGGTATCCTTATGTAAAACTTTATTAAAAATGTTACCTTTAGTGATAAAATTCATAGAGGAAGAAGGAGTAATCAAAACACCATGTGAATAGATATGACAAACCCTAGTGATAATGTAAAGATGACCATTAGGTTATTTAAACATATCAGAATGGTCAAAGGTGATAGGAGTTATAGGTTTAGGTTTGTTGGGTGATGCGACGCGCTCCCCTGCCCACAGGTGGTTAATTATGTGGTGTTCCATGTTCACTAATAGTCATGGCTTTTGGTGCAACGGCAAATGGGCCCTACAATTGGTATCAGAGCCTGGTTTTGGCCTGGTCATGGGTTCAAATCTCCCCGGTGTCATCCCGACCCGCATAAGCACCTGGTATGCACGTCGAGGGGGAGATTGTTGGGTGATGCGACGCACTCCCCTGCCCATAGGTGGTTAATTATGTGGTGTTCCATGTTCACTAATAGTCATGGCTTTTGGTGCAATGGAAAATGGGCCCTACAAGGTTTAGGTGAAGGTAAACTAAAGGTTGAGGTTGAGACTCAACATGATTAACAACATAATTAGGTTCTTTTCCCTTATCATCATAACTAATATTAGTGTTAGGAAAAGAAAGTTGATTAATAATATTTGTTGAATGTGAAAGTAAGGGGTTAACATTTGTATATTTGCAAATTCTGATTAGGTGTTATAAATTTATTTGTACTATTAACCTCAATATCAACAAATATAGCATTGAAATCACTAGGACCTTGAATAGCATTTTTCAAAGTATAACCTTTTGAGTATCATGACTAGGTTGATGATTGTATTGCCAAAAAACATTTGGATCAAATAACTTAGGAATTGGTTTTCTAGTGTTAATAGGATAGATAGGAGCAAGTTTTATATTATTTTCATGAATAATTTTATCATAACCATAGGTAAAGGTCTATATAAAGGAGTGTATTTACAATTAGGATAATACATGTATAGAAAAAGTAGTCATACCTTTGGATGTAGTAGATAGTTGATCATCGATTGTGTTGGTTGATTTGTGAATTTTAATGTAGTTGTTAGGCTTAGAGTTTTTGTTTTGATGAACATAGGTGTCACTTTTACCAATAATAACATAAGTCATTGGAGAAGAGCTCTCAAGATGGCTCATTTGTAGTTGACAATGGTGAAGCATTGCACAAAGATGTGAAAATAAAGTACACTTAGTAAGGAGAATCTTGTCTAATGTCATTTTGAAAATTAGAAATAAAAACATGTTGAACATCATGATCAAGCACATGATAAGAAACTTGAGAATACAAGTGTTTGACTCTACCAATAAATTCACTAACTTTTTCTTTGAAGTTTTTCTTACAATGCATTAAATTAGTCAAAAAAAATTGAGGACCAATTTTTTTTTGAAATTTTTGAATGAAATAATTACGAAGCATTGAAATGAATCAATAACATAAGGGGGTAAAGATAAATACAATTGAAATTTATTTTACATGTGAACAACTTAGTCATGGGCCTATTGTCATGAGAAAGACGAACCAATCAAAACCTTGATGTAGTTGTTAGGCTTAGAGATTTTTTTTGGATGAATAGAGGCATCACTCTTATCAACAGTAATAGGAGTCATTGGAGTAGAGCTCTCAAGATGGATCACTTGCAATTGATAATAGTGAAGCATTGCATAACAATGTGAAAATAAAGTATACTCAGTAAGGAGAATCTTATCTCTAATGTCTTATTGCAAATTAGAAATAAAAGTACATTGAATATCATGACCAAGCATGGGATAAGAAATTTTGGCATACAAGTGTTTGACTCTACAAATAAAGTCAATAATTTTTTCTTTAACATTTTTCTTACAATGCACTAAATCCATGGAATAAATTTGAGGACCAATATTATTTTGAAATTGTTGAATGAAAGAATTAGCAAGTTTTTGAAAGGAAGGGTAAAGAGAAATACCATTGCAAATATTTATCCCTAAAAGTATGTGTGAACAACTTAGCCATGAGCCTATGGTCATGGAAAATTACTAGATATAATTTAGAAAGTTCTAACATGAATCATAGGATCACCCTTACCATTATAAGTTTCAAGATAACAACATGAAGTATGTCTAAGGAAAGGGGATTATCAATGTCACATGTAAGGATGTTGTACTTAGATTGAGTGAATTGTGCCACTTGTTGTTGCAAAGAAATGATAGTTTGAACCAAACTACTAATGGTAGGATTAGAAGATGTGATAGTAGGCATAGATATATTGGACTTAGTAGCAATGTTTTAGGAAGCACAAGAAAAATATGTTGGTGGATAATTGAAAGGAACAAGAAGAGGATTGGAATATGTGAAAGGAATAACATTATATGAAGGTGAAAAAGAAGGTATAGAAGTAGGGGGAATACTCAAGGGAAGTGAAGGGTTAGGAAGACCGACACTTAAGAATTCAAGATTTGTGTAGAAGCTGTCATAATACATGTTGCATAATTGGGAATTCTAGGAAGAGTAGTGGAAATAGAAATAGAAGGTTTAATGGTTATGGAGGGAGGAGTGTATCTTAACCCTTGAGTACATTCCATCAAAGGTTTAGTATCAGTGTTAATAAGGTGAGATATACCATGCAAGATAGAAATTTTTTTTCATCATGAGTAATAAGATTCTTAATAGCCTCAATAGCAACAATACTATCAGGATTTTGATTCTCTTGCACAAAGTAATTTTCTAATTTGTCAAACTCATGAGAGATCTTATCAACTTGGAAAGAGGAACTCATAAAGATTTATTTTCATCATGGGAAGAGTGAGAAGAGTTATGCTCCATGATATTCATCTAGGATTGAGATCTGGAATAAAAATATTAATATCATCATAGGTCCTAGGAAGAAAAGGGGAATTGTGATCAAAAGATCCCATGGTTCTATGACTTCTCCTAATTGGAATGCTAGGTTGAACTTGATGTAATGAAGCTCATAAAAGAGGAGATCAAAAATAAAACTCCAATGAGATCTAACTACAAAAATATCAATGTAACAAGAAGCATAAAAATAGAGATCTAACCATACAAATATAGCTAAATCTAACTCCAAAATTAAAAAGAAGAGATGTTTTGGGTTTACCAAAAGAAGGTAGATAACCAATATAAAAAGGGGGATCCTTGTGGGATAAATATCTAACTCCAAGAAAGAGATATAGGATATTAGGTTTACCAAAACATTTGGTGGTGAATATAGATTGGGCTTCCACACTAACTTTCAATACAATAGAATGAGGGGCTTCCAAATATAACTCAAGCTAGATTAGCAAAACACAAAGGGATAAAGTGGTGCTAATGCTAAAGTCAAATTATATTAAGGAAGTACACAAGCAAGTCCTCTTTCATGAAATGTGTGATTTGATTAAAGATATAAAAATATAAATGTGCAATAGAGCTAATTGATTAAATGACACAAGATAGTTCTAGGCAATAAATTTATGCAATAAACCCAATTCATATATGAAAATAGGTCTAGACAAAAAAGTGAAATAAATTATAAAGTTATTACCTTGAAATGTGTAGAGGAATATGCTTTTTTTCCCCAAAAGTCATGGATTTGAACCTATAAGTGAGCTTTCTAACTGCGAATTTTCTATCACAATAGAAATCCCAGATAATTTTATTTTTCTTAGGGCCTTAAGAGGATGTCAAACTAGTGTGACATGTGAACACTTTAAAATGAAGCACCCATGTTCTTAGGACACAGTAGCAAACTCAGCCCAAGTTTTTCAAAAATGTTTTGATGAATGATTGTCTAATCTATGGTCACAATTCAACTATCGTGCTCCTACACACAAGAAAAATTATTTTTAGTTTTGACTAGATGAGGGTTTGCCTTGGTCAAGCCCTAAATTGAGGAATCAACCTTGTAATTAAAATATAAATATGTAAAGAAAAGAAATACAAATTTTATGTTTTAGAAATCCTTGTCAATAATGATTTGTAATGCTTCTATGTTGTGGATGTTTAATCTACAAAAAAGGATGTAGGAAATCTCCACAAATGTAATGGATCTATCAAAATCAAATCGGAGCCATGAATATAATTGCACATCAATGAAGAAGATGATGAATGTCTCAATGTAGATCTCCTCCCTTTATGGCCAACAAAATTCTAGATCTTGAAGAGGAAATGCTCGCAAAGGATCCTTGAATATTTGAATACCTTGAGTGCTTGATGAAAATTTTCTCACTTGAATGCTTGAATTCTTGAAAGTGTGCCTTGTAATCAATTGGATGTCTCTTGATGTTCATAGATGTCAAGATGAGGTGCTTAGGCCTCCTTTTATACATGTTTCAAGTGCAAAAACAAAGCAAGCCGATAGGGTCGCCAAAATTTCAATTTATAACCCCAAGACAAAAATGGCTCTAAAATTTAAAATCCTAGAGTAACAAATTGATTTGGGTCGACCTATTTTGGATTAGGTCAATTTGGGTTCACCTATTTCACAACACATCAACCTGGGTCAACCTATTACAGGGTTGGCCCACAAGGAGCTAGCCCTAAGGTCTTAGAAACTAAATTGGTGAAAGTGAAATATGCATGAAAAAATAGGAGAAATAGATGATTGAGCACAAATCCATCCATGGTCCATAAGGTCACTAATGGATGAGAGCTAAAAGATCTTAAATGATGGTGCTTCCATTTTAGGACAATACAATTATAATAGACTATGATTATTAATATTTTAGTGAATATTTTAGTATATTCTAACTTCTATTACATAATAATTATTTTAAATTAAATTAATTAGAATTTATGAATTGTTAAATTTTAAAGAACCTAATATTAATAATAGCATAATCGTAGAATTAAAACAAATATAATCATCATTAATTAAATATATATCAATGTAAGAGGAATTCTACATTGCTAAAAAGAGGTGGACTGTAATGGCTTGAGCATGTTAATATTTAAAAAAAATTACCTTAAATTTGATAATGAGTTACATGTCAAAATATTAATATAACTATAAATATAATATTTTCTAATAAATAGCAAAAACAAAATAAAAATAAAGATATATATCATCAAAATTATTACTTTTAGAAAGAAATATAATTATAAATTAAACATGTATTTTCAAAAAATATTAATAGACATTAAGAAGAATTGATTTAGTTCAAAAAAAATGTGTGTGTGTGTGTGTGTGTGTGTGTGTGTGTGTGAAATAAATTTTTAAATAATGACAAACATTTGACAATTTATATAAAAAAATTAATGTGAATAGTTGAATTTAATAAATTAGAATTAAAAAATTATATTAGGAAAAAAAAAGAATGTAGAAATAAAAGTATTATACATCTTTGTATGTTGTAAATATAGTTTAAGCTTAAATAATTTTAAGATAAATAAAATAGTTTCAAATGATATATTTCAACATTTCATTATATAGATGTCTTTAAGATATCTATACTAGTATTTAACTTTTCAAAGAAATAAATTATGAAGTAGCTTTTCTAAATGCTTAAAGCATACTATTCATAGAGAGAAAATATTAAAATCAATAAATATAAACTAAAGACAACATACTCATTCTTTCACATCTCATCTTTAAAAAGTCCCCTATAAAATGATGAAAAGACATTATGTACATAGGCCCACCAAACACTTCCATGAATTGTCCATCTACAATGTCAAAAAATACATGGAAGATATTGGACTACCAATTATGGTTGATAATTAATGCATATCTTTGTATTTCAAACTACTGCATAAGCATGTTTTGGTGATAAGAGGCTCATTCTAACTATTAGTGAAATGCAAAAAAAGTGATGTGAGAAAACTTTTCTGATTGCAAGCTTTCTTACAAGGGAAGCCTACTAACTAACAAGTCACATAAGAGACAAGAAATAAAGAATTGAGAGTTATATTGAAACATTATAGACATATATTTAAGAGGTTATGGCTAATGAGATCTCTTTGAATATCCAAATAAGTAGATTTAATAAAAATGTAGCTAAATATCGCAATACTTTAACCATACATAAAATTAAATTAATCAAAAAATGATAATGGTAAAGATGTCAAAGAGAAAGGAGGACACTATGCCAAAGGTCCCAACCCGCATAAGAAAATAATGATAGAATTAAAGATCTAGTTGGATGGAATAGAGTGGTCATAAAGTTTACTTCACCTATTTAAGGCTTTATACATGTATAATTTGAAAACTATGTTTGAAAAATAGACAGCATGGAAATGTGAAGGTAGGTAAGTAAATGTTAGGGAAGACTTCTTTTTGTTTCCTAAATCATCAATCATTCTAATATGCTCTATCTAAGGTAGTCTCTAAAGGGTCCCGAAAACAAAAGGCAAAAAATTTAATATTTATTTTTTGTTTCAAGATAAATGGGTAATGTTGACATATTAAGGTAGGTAGATAAATGTTAGGTAAGATCTATTTTCATTATTCACGTTACCTAATCATTATAAGGTGTTGTATCTGAGACAGTCTTTACAAGACTCTTCAAAGGAAACAAGTTACAAAGTTGCATTTCTCTTTTGTAGTTTTGAAAGAAGAATGAAGGAGGTGAGTAGATAAATGCTATGGAAGGTATCCTTTTAATTCCCAATACAATTGACCATTTTGAGGTGCTCTATTACATGTAGTCTCTAGAAATCCCCAAGAGAAAAAAAATTGTAAATTCTTTTAATAGTTATAACAAGAAAGTAGTGGGGATACATATAGATAGGTAGAAAATTCTAGGGAAGGTCCTTTTTTTGTCCAAGTCTTATGATCATTTCGAGGTGCTCCTTTTGTGATAGTTTCTAAAGAACCCTAAGAGAAAAAAATACAAAATTGAAAAAAAAAAATCTTAGTAGTTAAATAACAAATGAGTAGTGTGGACTCTTAAACGTAGGAAATTAAATTCTATGAAAGGTAACTTTTCTTTCCCAAGTTAATTGATCATTTTGGAAAGCTCCATTTAGGGTGACCTATAAAGATTCCTAAGAGAAAAAATCTGTAAAACTATGATAGTTATTTTGAAACCTTGTCATAGGTATGAATGATTTATTTAGACCTATAAGTACACATTGGATCCCTTCAAACCAAGATCTCTAAGTTTTGATCAAATTAACATCATTTTAAAATTCAAGTATTGAATTCATTCTTGCAAAAAACCATTAATGGAAAGAAGTACAAAAATGGAAAGAATCATATATTTTATTTCATGCATCAAGGAGCAAACCTAATTGTAGAAAAATATAAATGTAGAAAAACAAAAAAATATGAAAGGCCTTTTAAACATTTGGGTGTACCCCAATCATTCAAAAGTGTACTATCTAGGGTAGTCTCTAAAGAGTCAAAAGAGGAAAAACTTGTCAAACTATGATCAAATAGTTCTTGAGCTTTATGGAACATGGGAATGTATTATCTGGTTTGAAAAGTGGACTATTTATCCCTCTAAGTATCCTCTCTCAATTTTGGCCAACTCAACATAATTTGACCAAAGAAACATCAAACAAGTTCTTATTTACAGTTCCAATTAAGAATGAATCTAGGAGCATCCTAATGAATATATATCATTATGCATGTAGCCAAAATCCTAATTAGTGTAGCTCATTCCTAATGATCCTAAGATAATCCTAATGAATGCATGACAAACCCAATAAACCCAAGATAGTTCTAATGAACCCAAGACAACCTTAATTAGTGTCCTATTGATCTTAGGACACTCCTAATAAAAATATGTCAATCTTAATGAGCTTAGGACAACCTTAATGAATGTAAAATAATCCTAATGAATTAGAGAATTTTTTAATGAGTGCAGTGACATTTATATACGCCTAATTTATAAAAAAAGAAAACAAGGACCAACATATACCAATGTCAAAATATATTTAGGAAGGACATGTATTCCTAGGTGTGAATGATTTTAATGTGAGAAGTTGATTTTTATATTGCAAGTTTTTACTTCACATCATGTTGAGGCAATTAGAGTGCCACTAATTTTTTTATGAGAAAATTTAATAATATAAATATGAGATTTTTAGTATAAGCACCTTAATATCATAATCGTTATCATTTGCATACATTATAAACACATAATTAAGAGTGGTACACATACACGTGACATTTGTGAACATACATAATACATGCATATGCACAAGATTTGTTAGCCTATGCATCTTTTCATCATAATTATCATTATTTTTATATTTTACACACTTAATCATGATTACACTTACACATGACATTTTTTAACATGTACATGACATCTATAATCATCATAATTTTTGTACATTACATGATCACAACTGATAATGCATGTAAATTGTATTTTGCATGTCTTTGTGTATAAATACGCTAATACATTATTCTATCGATCTATCCTAGATATACAACTAATACATTTGCCTCTGATATCCTTGCTTAGTGATATAGAGATTTGACCAATACATCTCTTAAAGGCATCTGCATTTCAATACTATGAAATATAAATTAGCATTATAGCAAGAGCCCTAACAAAAAATAATTGAACAATGAAAGAAACATGAAATCCAATGTTGGATGCATTTCATTATAACTTTACATCCTACTCCAAGCTTGTGTAGACAAGTGTCTACTTATTAATTAGAAAATTATGGATTATAAACAATGTGAACAACAAATTTTATTGCTCATTCTTTGATTCAAATGCAAGATTATAAATCAAGAGGTAGAGGTAGATCTAAAAGTACCTACTTCCAATTGTGATAAAAATGTCTCTATAATGTTCAATACAAATGATAAAATTTTAGATTGAATCACTTCTTCACAATATTATTATGTGCCAAGAAGACCTAAATTTGTTAAGAACTAAGAAGAAATATACACTAGTATCCAATTTACTAAAAAATGTTATAAACTTAAACATGAATATCAATAGAACATGTAAATTATCATACCTATCTCATATGGTATAAGATATATGTGGTACTCAAGTTTTCTACCAAGTTCATCTCTTATCTTCATAGTATCCAATGTTACTTCATGATCAACACTAAACTAACTATCCAAAGAAATTTTTTTCTTGGTTTCGCACGACACTTCATCAACTCAAATTTTATTTCTATAAAAATGTTTAAATACATGAGAATGGTTATGTGTTTCTTATAGTCTTAAAAACAGGTTTCTCATTCTTTCTGATTATATATGTTTTCAACCAAGTTCCAACAACAACTATTGATCCTAAAGGATACATGGACCCATCATCATTTAACATCAAATATGTTATCTTTTTTACTTTCCTTGGACACATCATTCCAACTAATAGCCCAATCTCTTGACATTTTTCTATGGTGCAATAATTGCATAAACATGTCTTAGTGGTATAAGATCTAGAGCATGGTCAAAGTCAAATGAACTTTCCATCTCATCATGTAAAAAGGATTGTGTTTGAGATAAATTGGCTGAACATTATAGAATCCATGTATCTACCCACTTTGTCAACTCAAATTATTCTTAATCGCACTGAATATAGTTTTGACAAAACCAAGCCAACTCTTGTGCCTAAATAGTCCATGCACTTTGTTTGAGATTCAAAAATAATTTATCTTATAAGATTTTCTTATTATCTAACAATCCAAATTGTCTCTCATTGTGCCCTCATAAAGCAAGTAGAATAACCTACGCACTTATTAATCAAGTGATTTTCCTTATGACAATGCATACCTAAATAATTCAATAATAGAACATATATTATTGAATGTAGCACCTATAATCCTCAATTGCTCCTTAGCTAGAGCTCTCTTTGGACATACACATACACTTTCATGTTCCCCTTATAAATGCCTAGTTCCAAAAACATCAAATATGAAGTAAAGCACTCTTTGCATGTAATCTACTAGATCAATAAAAAATATAAAGATCTTTAATCAACCCATGCAATCATCTAACCAAATGAGATGTCGATTGAATTGCAATATCTTGTTTTTGAAAAAAATGTTGCACAAAATCTAATGAATGAGATTTATCATCACTTGTGTGAAAATAGTAATATATGATTATTTTATTTTTCCCTTTTGTACTATCAAATGCATATTTTTATGTTATGTAAAAACAAAAATCTAAATAGAATTAGAATATTAAGAGTATACTTTGTATTGTGGTTGTAATATGCAATTACTACAAAATCAACCATGTAGAAGAAATAGTTCCAATTGGGTAAGAGTCCTTACATATATTTTAAAAATTATCCAATCACAAGACCTATGGTTATTCCTTGCATACATGTAGAAAATATTTCCCTTAAAATCTAAAACAAAATCAACATCACCAACTTTTGTTATAATCAACTCACATTTAGAACCTTCACCTCCACCACTCTTTAAAATGTGTTTCACCATCTCATATATAGTTTTCTCTACTATTTTCATTCCATATTCATGTATATTTCTCTTATGAAAATATGATACAAACTTTCACAAACCAACACATTATAAAAACTTCACTTAATAGGGAAAAAAATCCTCAAAATAAAAGCACAAATTTGTCAAAGTGTGTGGAATTTTAAATAGAAGTAACAATCTATATTTTTATAGGTTTCAGGGCCCTTTTAAAGCCTGTGTTCCTTAATAAAAAACAATCTATAATTTTAATTAAACAAGTTAGTTATGTATAAAATTTTCAGAACATGTATCAAAGTGCAAATTTTTGAAGAAAGGGGCACTTAAGGTATTTTGCAACTTTGGCAATTATAGAAGTGGTTCACACATAGAAACTAATGTATTATTACATAGTTTCTTGAAGCCACAATTTTACAACTGGTTTCTTTTCCACCATTGTCACACAGTGATAGAATATAGTTTAATTATGTTTATTCATTTCATTTATTTCATATGCACAATGATAAATGAAATCCCATAGTACATATACAATGCATACCATTTCAAGTATATGTCTCTAGGTTGGCAATTTAAATATAGGTTCTAGTCCATGAAAGGTGTTTTAGATTTATAAATATCCCTACATTGCAAAAGATATTAAACCAACACCAAATCTAATGTGGAATTAGAAGCCTCTACTATGACCTTCATATATTCTATGTGATATGTGTGATTCAAGTTGTGGGAGTCATTTTTTTAAGCAACATGATTATTAACAATAAATGGAATTACTTTCCTTAGTTAAATGTTCTCATGCTTCTAAATGATTATTTTTAATTAAGTAAAATAGGTTTTTTACAAGGGTGCTTGAAACCCACCAGTTAACAATAAAATACTACTTAAAGTCTAGTGCTAGTAGTAAAGCAAAATAAAATAGTAGGCCAAAACATTCCACTAGAACTAAACAAAATAAAAAACACCCACAAAGAGGAATAGGCAAACAAAAACCACCAAAAGCTAGGGGACAAAAAAAATACTAGGAGCTCTAATCAGGGCACCATTTCTTTGACCAACTCCATAGCCATGAGCTCCAGCTCTCCCATGGTCTCTGTTGCAACAGTCTAAATGAATATCATATGGGGACTCCTTCTTTTCCCTCTTTCTCTTATCCATTCTCCTTCTCTTGCTTGGCCTCTCATCCTATAGGAAGTCATTATCTTCTGTGACCTTGATTTCCTCTTTGTCTTTTTCCTCCTTCCCCCTATTTCTTTCCTCCAACATTGAGTATAACTAAATTATATTATCATTTAATTCTTTGATAATGTTGAGGCTCTGGTTAGCAAAGCTATGGAGATAGCTCTCCATCCTATCTGCTCTTTTTTCTATCTCAATAACCCTTGCATCCAACTTTCTTATTCTAATGGTCTCATCTCTCCCTTCCATCCTTTCTTGCCCCTACATTCTGATCTTCATCTCTTCTATTTCATGGAACATCCACTTAATGGACCAAAAATTTTCCACCATACTATTGTGGATGTTGTTTAGGAGGTTTATCCCTATTTTCCTCACATTATCACTTAGAATCACCAAGCCTGGATCAATTATTTCCTCCAACTAAATTATGTCATCCCTTCACTTCAATACCTCTAGATGGATATGTTCTCTCACTAGACCCATTTTTGCTATGCTTGTTTCAAACTTCCTTTAAGCAATTTTCCTACCATTTGTGCCAAGAGTACAAGTGATTTTTCTGAACCCAACTCCTCTTTACTCTCCTCCCAAGCTTCAAGATTGGTCTCTTTTCCCTTACCATGTGCCTTCTCTACTTCCTTATCTCCACCCCTCCTCCTTTTGGCTGAGCTGACATCCTTCCTCCTTTCCTTTACCTTACTAGTGCCCACCTCTTTCACATTACCCTCTTCATTCGTTTACATCCCCTCTTCCTCTTCATTATATTACTCCACTGAGTATACTTCAACCTTAATCCTTCCCTCTGGTCCTTTCCTGGTCTTCTTCTTCTTCCTGCCCATGTCCTTCATAATTTTAGCCACCTCCTCTTCATCATCTGAATGCAAACCTGCACTATCCTTCATATTAGAAGGAAGGTAAGAGCTTTTTGTATCCTCTGAGGACTCCACCTTATGGGCTACAATTCTTCCATGGATTTGACCCTTAAAGTGCTCATATATAAGTAACAATAGACCCTCATGGAACGTTGGGTTAATATACACTTTCTTCTTAAAGCCCATGATATTCTTATTTGTAGAGAAGAAAAGATAGAAGGGTATGGAGAATTTTGTTCCATACCTAAAGTGGTTTAGTATAACAAAATGATGGGTGTGGATTTTGTCATACCTAGTGTCAAGCATTATGTAAGAGATAATTGCCCTTAGAACAAACCTGCATAGTTTCTTTATTGATGCAGGTTCATAATATGCACTAGTTTTCTCAAGTTCCTTCATTTCCTTGGCATCCTTAGCAAAGGCTTTCATAGAATTCAGCGATATTTTCTTATCCTTAAAGAATTTTATGCCCTAATTTGGAGAATCACTAACCTCTGCTATGACCCCTTCATTGACCTAGAAATTGATACCATTTATCTTCACCTTCCCATCTTTCCATGACTTTTCCATAAGGTTTGTTATCTTAGGATCCTAGCCATGAAGTTTCTTTATGAAGCTCGTGATGTTGCCTTCCCTCAGCTTCTCCCACACCTTCAATCTCCTCTTCTACTTCTTTGCTTCACCCTCTAGCTCTCTACAATGCCTTCCCCCAACCATATTGTTGCAGAAATTAGAAAAACTATTTTGTTTTCTCCAAGTGCAAAGAGTTGAACACTAGTTTTCTCACAAAAACTATACTTTCCTTTTTCCTCAGTAATGCAATTGTAATAGTAGTTACCAATCACCCTAAAAATGTGCCACAAAGCCCCCTAATTATGATAACTCTATTTTAGCTCATGCCAACCTTTCATAACTTTTAAAGTAAGATTGACAACATTAACTTTCATTATTACACTTTATGTTACCCATCCTCCCCTAGATTCTCTCAATCTCAATTAAACTTTTAGCATCTACTAGAATCCCCTCACCATTTGGCCATCTATATGACATGTCCCTTCTAATTGCCTCATTGTCCATCCAGTCAGCAACCGCATTAGCCTCAAGGTAAACATGTGACACATAAACCCTTTTGAAGGTAAGTAATATTTGTTTAGTTTCTTCTATAATATTCTTTATACTCCACGATGGGGGGTGTTCACCCCTTAGGAATTTTATGATATTACTTGAATCCCCCTCAAGCCATAGGCCTTTTACCCTGACCTATTTTTCCATCTTGGTTGTTTAAAGGGTTGCACAAGCCTCAACATAGTGATTAGTTTCATGTCCCAGAGGGAAAGTAACCACCACTATACCATGCCCATGGCAATTTTTGATCAATCCTCCACTTTCCACAAATCCTAGGTTACCTTTAGCTGCACCATCAAAGTTGGCTTTGTACAAACCCTCCAAGGGTAAAGACCAATGGCATTCCTTTCTTCTTTTTTGATTATCATTACTACTTCCAATTTCACCTACAAATAGGTTAGATCCTTTATTAAACATATAATTTTCCAAAAGGGCATTTTGAATTTTATCAAACACAATTTTGGCAAGAAAGCTAGCATCCTTGAAGATCTGGTTATTGTTTTCCTTCCAAATTCCCCATCCAAAATGTGGCAAAGCCCATTTACTTATTTCTTGGAGCCCTAATCCCTTCCAAGTGTCAACAAACTACCTGAAGAATTCAATGGTCAAGATAGGGTCACACCAACTCATCCCAAATGCTTGATTGAGAATTGACCACACCTCTCCAATGAAGGAGCAATGTGTGAACAAGTGATCCATAGATTTAGCCTAGTTTTTGCAAAGGATACATCTATTAGGAATTTGAAGACCCCTTTTACTAAGATTCTCTAAAGTTGGGATCTTTTTCTGGAGTAAAAGTGAGAAGAATATGTTGATTTTAGGGATAAGGCCAAGGAACCAAGCGTTTGCCCAATTCGGACATGAATCCTACCTCATAATAGCTTGGTACCCCAAAGCCATTGAATAGATGCCACTAGAACTATTCTCCCAAACAAGTTGGTTGTGATCCTCATTCAAAACCACGGAGTGGAGAATGGTCATTAGAGGTATTAGGTCCTCGGATATTGAAGAGAGATCCCTCCATCCCTAGCCTTATCTGTAATCACTAACATACCTACCATGCCTCTAGATACAAATACAAGCCCATCTTCCATATTCAAGAATATTGAGAAGAGGCCATTGGATTAACTAGTTATCCCACCAAAAAAGGGTTTCCTTCCCATTACCAACACTCCATTTTGCCTTTTTTTTTGCCACCTCTCTAGTACTTAGAATTCCATTCCATATATTTGAACCATTGGGAATTTGACCCTCCATAGAGAAAGTGTCTTATTGAAGGTCTATAAAGGTATTTGTCTTACATGATGTCCCTCTAGTCCCCCTTGCTGGAAAAGATTCTCCAAACTTTTTATCTTGGAGAGCTTTATTGAAAGGTCTTAGTTTTCTTATACCCAATCCCCCATTCTATTTTGGGAGGCACACATTGTCCCATGCCACTAGGGGATATATCTTATTGTCTTCTTATCCAAACCAAAGAAAATTCCTCTAAATCTTCTCCAAATGATCAACATACTTTTTGGGAATGCCATAGAGACTCAGAGCATAAGTTGGTAGATTTTGAAGAGTGGATTTGACCAACTGAATCTTTCCAGCTTGGCTTAAAGTGACTCCTTTCCAACCAACCAATTTCTTATTAAACTTTTTAGTAAGGCTATTCCAAAATGAATCAGGGGGTTTGAGGCCCATGGGGAGGCCCAAATATATAGAAGGGAGGCTTCCCAATTCACATCCTAGAATATCAGCAATCATCCTTTATCTCTCAACCAAAGTGTTAATGAAGAACACAGAGCTCTTGTTCCAGTTGATTAGCTGCCCCGAGCCCCTAGAGTAAGAGCTCAAGATATTCTTCACCACCCTAGCTTCACCAAACTTGGCTTTCCCCCCATAATAGTGTCATTAAAAAATTATTGATGAGAGAAAACCAGGGGACTAGAAGAAGGTTTGATTCCAAACAAAGCTTCAAAATTTTTGTTGGCAAAAATCATCCTTCCTAAACATTTAGCCAAAATAATGAAAAGGATGGGCAAGATCAGATCTACTTGCTTAAGCCCTCTTGATGGTTTGAATAAAGCTAAGGGGGATCCATTGACCAAAACAACTAGAGAGGTAGTTGTCACCAACTAGTTAATAAGTTTGATGACCCTTGAATTAAACCCAAAGGCCTTAAGAAATTTGAAAAGAAAGGACTAGTCCATCCAATCATAAGCCTTGGACAAGTCAAGCTTGAGGAGTAAACCTTCTCTCTTTCCTTCTTCCAAAGAGTGGATAACTTCATGGATAGTCATAATTAAGTCCAGGATTTGTCACCCCAAGACAAAGCCATATTGCTGAGGTGTTATAATGGAAGGGAGGAGGTCCTTGATAATCCTAGAAGCCAACACCTTAGAAATAATCTTGTAGTATGGGTTGTAAAGGCTGATAGGTCTAAATTAGTCCAAGTATCTGCCATAGCCACTTTTAGAATTAGCATAAGGAATGTGGCATTTACCTCCTTGAGTAGACTCTTGGCTCCAAAGAACTCTTGAACCACTTTGGTGACATCTTGTTGGACCACATTCTAGAATAGTTGAAAGAAAAAAGTAGGGAACCCATCCAAGCCCAAAGACTTCTTGGCTACAAGGGAAAATACAACCTACTCAACTTCCAGAGGGGAAGGGATAGCCTCAATCATAGCATTCTCCTCAGCTTGGATCAGAGCGGGGATATTTAAAATGATTTCTAGCTGATCTTGATCCACAAGGTTAGGATCTCTCAAAAGAAGATTAGAGAAGAAAGATATAGCCTCAGTAGCTATATTAGTTTCCTCTTCTAGAACCTCCCCCCACTTGATTCTTTTGATTCTATTATAAACTTTGTGTTTTAGAGTATAGGTATGTAAGAACCTAGTATTTTGGTCCTACTCTTTTAACCAGACATCCCTTGATCTATGTTTCTAGTAGGCCTCCTTTTGACCAATTATATTGTGAAGCTCTGTTAGAACATTTTTTTCTTCCTCTAGCCTCTCTTCATTATACCCCTCCTTTTGAATGACATCTTGAATAATGCTGAGGTCCTCTGAGATCTATGTTTTGGAGTGAAAAATGTTACCAAAATCAAGCTAATTCCACTTTCTAATATTCATCTTTATTTTTTGAAGCTTCTTTTCCACCTTGAACATGGTAGATCCCTCTATGTGAATGTTCCACCACTCTGAGATACAAAGAGATATATCTAGGTTGGAAGTCCACATTCTCTCAAATCTGAAGGGGAAGTTATGTTTGATAGCAATAGGGTCCAAAGTGAGAGAAATAGGAAAGTGATTTGATCCTATCCTGGCCATTAAAGATTTATTGCAACAGTTAGAATTCATCTAGTCTAAAGAAATAAGAGCCTTGTCCAACTAAATTTGAATGCAATTTCTACCCACTCTCCTATTGGACCAAGTGAAGAGACATCCCTAAAGATCAACATCTAGCAAAGTCATTTCATTGAAAAATTCAAAAAGGTCCTACCTACTATCTAGATTAGGAGCCAGCCCCCCCTATTTTTCATCATCCCTTAAGGGGATGTTCAAGTCCCCCATGATAATACAAATTCCCACTTGGAATCTAGATAAAACATTATTGATGTTTAGCCAATAGTTCCTCCTTCCATTCTTATTATTGGGAGCATACACATTCAAAAGATTCTAGAAATATTTATTTTTCATATTTTCAACTTGAATGAGGAGAATATTACCTTCATCATATAAAACATGTGACTTGAAAAGATTAGAGTTGCAAAGAGTAAGCAAACCTCCCAAAGCCTTGTTTGAATTCGTAGCAAAGCCCTCCAAACTCAAACTAAAAGAGATTCTATCCACTAACTCCTTTCTCATTTTGGTTTCTTGAATTAGGATGAAATTCATTCTATGGTCCCTTAGAATATTTCTTATTACTTCTTGTTTATGGGCTCCATTTAGCCCATGAATGTTCTAGGATATGACCTTCATTTCTTCTTTGCAAGGTAGGCCTCTTGGATGGTCTTTTGACTCCCATCCACTAGATTCCTTCTAGTCTCCTCCTTCTTGTTCTAACTATGACTATTTCTCTTAGGAGTCTTAGGTTTTGCTCCAACATCAACTTTCACTCTACTTCTTGTTGCAATTGGGGAGACCATAAAAGGGTCTTGGCTCTTCTTTTTATTTCTAATACTTGTCCATTCCCCCTATTGTTCATCAATACAACTCACAAATAGAACCTCCATTCTAGTTAGTTGACCCAATGAGGATGATCTTATCAATTCCACCACTCTTGAGATATTCCCAAGAGAGGCAATACCCTAGCTAAGACTACCAATTTCCATGGGGATAGGCTCACAAACTTGAGCTGCCTCCATACTTCCTACCAAATCTTAGGAATTGGGGACTTTTGATATTTCCCCTATAGTTTTTGGGTTTGTACTTGCTATCCTTGAGGGATTCCACTAGAAGATTTCCCCCATAGGACAAGATTTCAAATTGTTATCTAACTCTTTTGGTTCAAAATCTAACTATTGCTTCTTAGCCACAAGCTTTTGTGATTCTTCCTTAGTTTCAGTACCAAAAGACTCTACCATTGGTACCCCTATCTCAGCTAATGGATGGGTAGCCACCATTCCCTCCTACTTCTTCTCTGGAGCATCTTTGTGGTTAGTCTTTTACTTCTATCTCCAAACTTTCTCTCCCTCTTTGGAGCTATTGATTTTGTCCTTTGTTACTCCCTTGGCCTTACTCTTATTTTGAATCTATTTCTTGGCTTTTTCCTCCTGGAGCCTAGGGGAAATCTTAGCAACATAGCATGCCTTCTTATAATGAAAACAAGCAAAGGGAACACTTTCAAAATCTAGCTTTTGGATATGGGTACCCAACTTAGAGTGGAGATACACAACCTCTGACATATCTCTACCCTTATTGACCCCTATGCATATCCTAACATATGTTAACCAGCTCCTTGACACCATGGAAAGGTCTATGGATAAGAGCTCCCCAAAATATTTAGCTATGTTGTCAAAGACATCCTCATACCAAAACTCCATTGGAAGTTCAGGCAAACGAACCCATACAGGAGCTTGAACAAAGAAAGAGTCATTGAGATCCAACTTTGAAGTCCATTTCTACAAGGCTAGAGTCGATCATCCAAAGGACTAGGACCCAGCACAAAAAATCCTAGTGAGGTCCTATAGGAAAGAGAACTCAAAGGAGAAGAAACCATTAGCCATAGCCATAATCTCTACATGCCCTTTTAGGTCCCATTTGTTTCTTACATAGATCCTCACAAAGTCAATATTCAACCTTGGGCCTATGAACTTCCCAACCAGAGAGGATGCCATTGAAGCAATGTTATGATCTACATGTTGGAAATATTATGAAAAACTAAGTTATTGAGAGGGGAGGGGTGAATCAGTAACTTATAAAACTTTATCCTTAATTACCAATTAATCCTTTATGTGAATTCAGATCTAACTGCATGCATGAGAAACTAAAAACATGAAAGCATACACAACACTTCAACACAAGATTTGGTGACCCAAAAACTTTCCAAATAGAAAGTAAAGCTAGGGTGGGGATGATAGCCACAATCTTTAGTAGTGCAGTATAAATTTTGGCCTATTAAGGCATACAATGATCACTTCTAATGATATACCCTATTAGGAGCAATAAGGTTTGCTAGGTCCACCTTGCAAAAGGATTTAAAATCATACAATGAAGTATGTAATCAGTAAAGAGATTTACATAAGAGTGTTAGGTCTACCTTGTTAAAGGATTTGATTGATCCACTTTTTAGGATAAAGCAGTAGTTGATCTCTGATCTGCAACTTGGTTTGCTAAATGAGATTCCTCTGAGTGTACAAATCACCTTGTTGTGATAGATAAATCTTTGTTGCTCCTTATATTGTTGTAGCCTTTCTAATTCGCTCTTCTGCTCTTCTCTAATGATTATATTACTTCTATTCAATTATTTTGATGTGATACAATACATTACATATATAGCAATCCAATTACACAATTACAAAATTAGCCACAATACAAGTTTACACAAATATTACAAAGTCAACCAAAGTGTAGAAACTTGGGTTCTAAATACTGACTTGGTGATGTTCTAATACTCAACATCCACTGTCAATGCTCAACATCGTCATGCACTCGATAGACATAGGAGCTCAGTCCATATTGATCACTTCCAAGTAGTCTTGAACTCGATTTGCACTAGTGACTCGGTGAATACTGTGAAACTTGACATATAAACTGAATCACTTGATTCACACTACATAACTCAATCAATGCTATCACTTTGAGCTTGATATAAACTAAGTCACGTGTTTAACACTACGTAGCTCGATTAATACTAGACTTGCATCACATCAACTATGAACTTGGTAAGCATTGCACAACTCTGTTTGCATTGGTAAACTTAGCATACACTGAGATGCATGATTTACATTGTTGATCATCACCATAGTAGTAACTTCTTGGTGTAAGCTGAAATCTATCCAAAGGACTCAGTAGCAATTGTAAAACTCGATAACTAAAATGCTTGGTTAACACTGTTAACTGTACAATAAGCTCGATATGAATTTACAATCTGAATAAGTGTATGTCACTAATAACAAACATGACTGGAATGTCAACAATCTCCCCCTTTGGCATTAGTGACAAAAACACTTATCAGTCAAAACTTAATTCAAGAATGTTTAAAAACATCTTTAGCCATCACCTTATGTCTCCAACTTGGTAGAGTATACTGTTTTTGAGATTTTTCAAAATTGGTTTTATAAGAGATATATTTTTCTATACATGGTATGCTCCCACTTACATAATTTATAGTATACTGTACAATATATATTTTTTCTACAATCTACAATTTTCTCCCCCTTTCTTCTTACATCTTCTTACATCTTCTCCCCTTATTTCTTCTTATAGATTCTCCCCCTTTTTGACATTAATGCCAAATATTTATGCTATATATTTACACAATAATGCCGATATGTGACAAGAAGTCTGAGTGTACCTTCAAAATAAGCACTAGAGTGTTGTCCCAATTCTCTTGCAAGACCTTGCATGTGTGCAATGCAACTTGCACTTCTGCTGACAATTCAATCATGTGGTCTTCAATGGAGAATTTATTTTCATGGATGAGGGCTTTTTAATGTGAAAAGTACTTCTACAATGCATCCATGTTTGGGAGAATCATATTCTAAATATCTATCAAATTTGATCCGATTCTTGCTTCTTCTTTAAGCAATTCTGCCTGCGTATCTGTCATAAATTTGATCTTATTAAAGTGGGCAAAGCTTGAACTTGGGTCAAGTTGCAATTGATGTGCACTTGTCTTTAGATCCTCATCAATTTTTGATAATTCATCTCTTATCTCTTTTGTGAAAAATGATGTATCACATAGTTCAAAAGGTAAAGATACATTAATGCACGAGGTCTCTAGAGAGCCTAAAATAGTACATAGCTCTACTTGATGAATGGAAATTTGTTGAGCAATAAGTTCTAAAACTTTATTCCCAAACTTTTTCTTGGCTTTCCACAATAATTTTTCATGTCCATCGAAATCTTCATTATATTTCTAGACTACCTCTGCCAACTGATAAAAAATTGGTTGAGAAGTGTCAACCTCTATGCCTAGAGCCTCTACTAGAATGTTCTTAGCATCCTCAATGATTTTGAACTCTTTTTTTCTTTCCTCTCTTAGCCTTTTTTGCTTGGCTTTCCTTTGAAGTAGTTTACCAAAAATTTGCACCTGATCAAGATTTAGATTTGAGATGTCCCATTTAGGAATGACAATCTCCTCATCAAGATCTATATCCTCCTCCTTTTCTTTGCCTTTACCCAAAAAATGTGTGCTCGGTTGAGGCGTGGTCTTAGCTATCATTGCACTTATTGCTTGCATACTAGGAAAGGAAACAATTATGGAAATGGTAGGACTCGCTACAAAGATGGATACTGCACTCATTGAAATACTAGTAGAAATACTTGATGTAGCCAAAATTGATGTAGAAGGTAGAATGTGCTACTTAGTAGATGAAGTGCTAGGCACTACTATCAATGAAGTACTAAGTTGAACTAGTGCAAAGAGTTATTGAGTGCTTGTGCTTGCAGTGCTAGTCACAATCAATCCTATTGAGGTTGTCTTCATGCTTGATGTTATAAATTTTTTCTTGGGAGAATGAGGAAGTGAGGCTATGACCACTACAAAAATCTTCACTAGGTTGGTCTCTTCAATATCTTCCATATCTTCCTCGGTAGCTTCCTGCCCCTATTCCTCTTCATCATCTATATTATCAAACTGAGTTACCTCTTCATCATCTTTCTCTTCATCTTTCTCCTCTTGATCATCATCATCACTTTATCACTTAAACTTACAACAATATCACTCAGTTTTTGAAGAAGATAGCTATTCTTCCATGTGTTTGTAGCATTCTTCACAACATGCTTAATTTATTTCAATAGAATAAGAAAATTATTGAATCTTAAAGTTATTTTTTCTTAATTTTTCTTCAAAGATTCTTTCACCTCCTTGTTATTCAAATTTGGCATAAGCTACCTCAAGGCCTGCTCATGTATATCTTTTGCAGTTTGCATTGCATTGTCCCATCTTGGCTTAATCTTGTCCATTAAAGCATTAGAAATTTATTGAGAAAGCTAATAGGGTGAGTATTTCCACTTACCCAACTTAGATATTAACATATCTTCTATCTGCTTCTACTCATCAGCAATCCTAGTCTCACATTTCAATGCCTTGAAGCTTATAATTCCATAACCTAATTCTAACTTTTCATTATTTCTTCAAAAGTAGGTGGAGACCTCTTGAAAATTATGTCTCCTCCTTCTTTATATGTTTTCTTCCTTGATGATCTCCTTGTGAATGTGAGAGTGGATGTTTTGGTAGGTTTGGTAATGATTACCTTACCCTTCTTCTTTAGTGGCTCTTCCTCTTTTGACTTTTCTTCATCCTCTGCTTCTTCATCCTCACCTTTTCCTTCAGTTAACAAAAGAGTAGAACTAGTTTTTAATTTGGCAATCCTCTTCTTGCCCTTCATAACTACTTGAGGAAGTTTAATTTCTAGTTCTATCCTAGCCTTTGCCTCATCACAGGTACCAAAGCAAGAAACCTTAGGATTAACTAGCTCATTTATAAATGCTTCAATTATATCCTTAGTTTTATCAATGTTCACCTCATATCCTAGAGGTTTTACCAATGTAATTCTTGGCCTAACTATCTAAATAGACACCTTGTCACTATCTACCATGCAACAAACATCATCTTTATAATCCTTAACTAATTTCCTTGGAATCCGAAATTTGTAATTCATTTTCTCTTTAAATGCATCAAAATAGTTATTCATAGTACTTTTATTCTCTCCCATTTCAGCAATGTACTCATTAATCTGATAAAGGAACAGTACATCTTTTCTCCAAACAATAGTACCTTTTGATGGAAAGAATTTCTGAACATAAAAGAATAAACATGTCAAGAGTGAATCGAACTTACATGGATTGTTCTTTGAAGTCCTAATGCTCTCCATGTTTTTTTTGAATTGGTTCAACAATACCTCAACAAGGTCAAGAGAAAGGTTATTCTTGACTACCTTGTAACCCAAGTCCATAGCTTCACATGACACGTTGTTCAACCTGCTAGAGCTGTATATCTTGTGTGTGATGATGCGAATACCAAACTTCAGTTCCATATTGGTCACACTACTTATTTTTATTCCCCTTCCATCCCACTCAGCAAGGGTTTTCTTTTCCAGTTCAACTTGAGTTAGGGTTTTGGTCATTTTGGCTTTTGTTAACATGGAGAGACTGGTGATCCTGTGGATCATCTTCTTTGTGATCAAAATTGGTTGTTCAACCACAACTAACCATTATGCATACGACTAAGGATGTATCTTACCCACTTAATTTGAAAATCTTGTGGCATATGTAGAATATGTGTTAAACCTTTAGCTTCTAGATGCTGGTGTTTCGATTTTAATATGCCATTAACACATAGTTTCTCTAAGATTTCATCCATTTCCAAAGTACCAATATCCTAAATTGCACATTTGAAATGAGAACGAGTGTCCTTGATTAAGAGTACCTTTGGAGGGATTTGAGATTACACTCTGCTCAAATCTAGGGTTTCTGCAACAATAGGAGTAAGCTTGAAATCTAGTGCTTTCCATTCCACACCTCAAACCAACATGTCTGAACCTCTTTTCGGCTTGCTACTGGTAGCTACCATCTTTTCTCGATAGGGTTTGAGAATATTTCAACAATTTTCTCAAATTGCTTGAATGCTTGAAAATCGCTCTACAAAAATAGCTCTCGAGAATTTGTGGTGAGAAATGATTTCAATTTCACTCTTTTTTATCAAATTTTGCCATAAATGTCTGGTAAAAATGTTAGATCAAATTGATAGACTATCATCCACTTCACTAGCATTGAATACTCAGTAAAGTCTTCCACGATTCGATAACCACATAAGTCTTCCATGACTTCACACAATGTTATTAACTAAATTTCTTGCTCTCTTCTTAGTTTTCTTACTTCTTCTTAAAGAGTACTATTCTTTTCCAATAGCTCTTTGATTGCTTCATCAACTTCATTTGAATTGCTTGAATGGATATCTTCAATTCTTTCTTCAATGTAGAGTGAATCATTCAATTGGATTGCAAGATATTTTCTTCTTTTCAGGGATTGAGAGAGTTTCTCTTTTTCTTTCTTGAGTTGTCCAATGACCAATTCTATCTAGCTTCTCATTATCAATAGTTTTGTCAAGTTTGAATACCTCCATTACCTTTGATCTTTTCTCAAGCTGTTAAACTTTTCTCTGAGAACCACAAAGTTTTGATACCAATTGTTGAAAATATTATGATAGGCTAAGTTACTGAGAGGGGAGGGGTGAATTAGTAACTTATCAAACTTTATCCTTAATTACCAATTAATCCTTTATGTGAATTATAACCTAACTACATGCATGAGAAATTGAAAACATGAAAGCATACACAACACTTTAACACACAAGATTTAGTGATCCAGAAACCTTCCAAATAGAAAGTAAAACTAGGGTGGGGATGATACCCACAAGCTTTAGTACTGTAGTATAAAGTTGGCATGTTAAGGCTTAAAATGATCACTTCTAATGATCTACTCTGTTAGGAGCAATAAGGAATGCTAGGTCCACCTTACAAAAAGATTTACTAACATAAAATGAAGTATGCACTCAATAAAGAGATTTACATAAGACTATTAGGTCTACCTTGTAAAAGGATTTGACTGATCCACCTATTAAGATGAAGCAGTAGCTGATCTCTAATCTACAACTTGCTTTGATGATTGAGATTCTTCTGAGTGTACAAATCACCTTGCTATGATTAAATAAATCTTTTTTGCTCCTTATACTATTATAGCCTTTGTAATTCGCTCTTCTACTCTTCTCTAATGATTACATTATTTCTATTTGATTATTTGGATGTGATACAATACATTACATATATACCAATTTAATTACACAATTACAAAGTTGGCCATAGTACAAGTTTAAAAAAATATTACAAAGTTGGCCAAAGTGTTGAAACTCAGGTTCTAAAGACTAACTTGGTCAGGTTTTGATACTCAACATCCACTGTCAATGCTCAGCATCATCATGCACTCGAAAAACGTAGAAGTTTGGTCCATACTAATCACTTCCAAGTATTCTTGAACTTGATTTGCACTAGTGACTTAGCGAATACTGTGAAACACGGCATATAAAATGGATCACTTGATTCACACTATGTATCTCGATCAATGCTATCACTTCAAGCTCAATATAAACTAAGTCACTTGGTTAACACTTAATAGCTTGGTTAACACTAGACTTGCATCACATCAATTGCAAACTTGGTAAGCACTACACAACTCAGTTTGCACTAGTAAACTCAACATAAACCGAGATGCACGGTTTACATTGTTGATCATCACCATAGTAGTAATTGTTCAGTGTAAACTAAAATCTATCCAAAAGACTCAGAAGCAACTATAGAACTCAATAACAACTGAAATGCTTGATTAACATTGTTAACTGTACAATAAGCTTGGTATGAACTTACAATCTGAATAAGTGTATGTCACTAATAACAAACATGACTAGAATGTCAACGCTACAAGCTCATCTGAGATTTCACTAGCATACTTCCCCTTTTCTTTTTATGAGATTTCTTTTATCTCTAGGAAGGATGAATTACCTATGGGCTTGATACCAAAGAGAATAGACCATTGTTCGTTGAAACCTACATCTAGGACATTCCAAGCAGATTGTGGGTCCAACATTGTCTGACAAAATTTCAAAGCCTCCTTCCCTAGGACTTGCCTTGATTCCCATGGGCCCTCATTCCCAAAGGAAACTTTATTCCCCTAGTCATCCTCCTCCTCGTAGGCACCTAAACCCTTCCCTACTCCATCTTGGATAGAACCACCCAAGGCAAATTTCAAATTTCCAATCTCTCTTATTCCTGCTCCCACTCTTGCTCCCCTGGTCATCCTCCTCTAGAAAAAGTTTCTAAATACTCATTATAGTAAAGGAACATGTTTCATTCAATATTTTATTTATTCTTGTAGTTGAAATATAATTATATTGATTATATTGCTATTTTCACCACTTTATGATAGTTCATATATTCATAGATCTTGGTGTAGTTGTTAGCCTAAACTTGATGACAAAGATGAAAAATTAAGTTAAGATTCTTCATGGTTCCATTCGAAGGCTCATTTGGTAATATATTTTCTTATGATCTATTGAGTTTGACATTGCAAGGTATGAAAATGATCCAAAAATTTGATAATGTTAAAGGATCCATAAATTTTGCCTCATAAAATAAGTGTCAGGAAATCTAAATTGTGAACTTCTATTGATATAAATTTATGTGTATTGGTCCATGCTTTTTGAACATTAGATATATTATGAGAGATGTTGTTAAACATTGGTTCTTTGTTACAAGATGAATTGAGGCTATGTAATGAAATATAAGTTAGTTGGGATGCTTCCTAATGAATAAATTTATTAAATGGTCTTCTCCCTTTATTGGGTATTTCCAAAATAAAGACTGATAGAGGGTAGAATAATAAATTTAGATTTATTAATATTTAAAATTATAACATTGAATTTTCAACTATTCTTGTCCTAGCTAGAGCCTAGTAGGGACATTACAGTGGTATCAAAGCATGGCCTTCTCATCCTATAGGGTAAAAGTAAAAAAAATAATTATAAAAATTAAAATAGAAAAATGTTGAATTGTCATAAGTCAATAAGAAGAAATCTAGCAATGTTATACTACATATATTTCACTTTTCAATAGAAGTCCATAATCACTAAAAATGAAGATAAACCAAAATATTTGAATTTAAACTCTTAGTATAATGCAATCAATGATCCTATCATATAGTTAACACCATTATGAGATACCAAAAAAATATTTCTTGTCCTAAGGTTAGTCAATAAGATATAATGATAAATGTATGATTGCTTGAGGAATATCAAATTTGGACAAAGGGACTGCAATGAACCTTGATTAAGTTATGGATTAACCAATGAATAAATACTAATGACATTTGACGAATATATCTTTCATTAACAATATGACTGCTCAATATCAATGATAAATACATAAAGATTAATTTTGTTTAAAAAATATATAATTTATCAAATAATGTTCATTATCAATTATTCAATATTTAATAAGTAGTCTTGTTAAACAAGAATAATTTATCAAATAATCTTCATTAACAATAAAAATATATTCACAAACAATATTTAAACACTTATCATTATTCAAATAAAATAAAATAAAAATATAATTATTAAAAACTAGTTAAAAACTAAACAAAGGTGATTTGGGTTACATATATAGAAAATATTGATCACATGTCTAAAGGTATGTGATATTCCCAAGGAATCAATGTAGTAAATTGATCCTTAACTTAATGCTAATTAAAAAGGGGCAACGATGGTTTGTACAGAATAGTGATCATTTGAAGGGTCACACCGTTCGATAGGCCCTAGGGAGGTATAAAAGAAAGGATGCGGCTATCCTCCATCCAAACTATACAGTTGACCAATTTTCAAAAAATTGAAAACATCATGGATTTTTTTGAAAATTTCAGCGTTTGGTCTTCATGATTTGCATAGTTTGTAGTCGAGAACAACAAAAAATTTGGAAAAAAAATCACTGCATTTTCGTGAATTTGGAAAATAAATAAATAAATAAATATTTGACTGTGTTTTGTCTGTTTTGTCTTTAGTGCATTTTGGATGGAGATTAGCCTGTCCCTAAAAGAAAGAACCCATGGGGAGCTTATGGGCATATAAACATATTTTTATTTATTCATTTACCACTTATTAATAGGAAGAAAAGACATTAAATAATAAATTAAAGCAAGAGAATATAATATAAAGAAGGATTAATTTTCTATCAATCAAGGAAAATCTTGTGAATCAAGCATGATGCTAATGGTTTAATTGTAATTGTAATTCTGAATATATTTTTATGGATAATTTATACTTGTACATATAGAGAGAAGTATACATGTATATGCAATATGGAGTACTAAGAGAATGATACATGTGATTTAACTTGGTTAATTGTTAAGATCAAGAGAATCCCTTCTTGGGAAGAGAGTGATCTTAATATGACTAATGGCTTAAGATCAAGTTTCTTTTGGGAAGAGGGTGATCTTAATATTGTTATAAGGCCAGAATATTATGTTGAAGGGAACATATGCATATTTGATAAGGGCTCTAGATAGAGAATACCTGCTTCCATATCGTTTATTTATAATTTTCATAAACAAATATTATTGTAGATAATTTTACTAAATGGGGTTTTAAGGCTAATAATAGATGTAATTACTCAAATGAGATTAGTCCTAATCCCTTGATCAATCTCCATAGTTCCTTCAACTTCTCCAAGATGGTATAGGTTGGTCGAGTTGCTACTATTCCTTATGTATTGTTAGGTTTGTGAGTTATGTATTTGCTTATGACCTTCAAGATAGAGTTGAGTGACAATCCTCCTTGTATTTTTATTTCTTTGACTTTTATAATATTTGTTGAGCTATTTGAAAATTCTTAAATGTTATATTTTATCTTTTAAATTAATATATTTATTTTTTCCTAATAAATAATTATGCAATCTTTTTTTTAAACACATTACTATTTTTGAAGTTCCCTGAGTCTAATATATATCTTTATTTTTTCAATGGAGATTTTTTATCACAAAGTCAATTAAGCTACCCGATACTAGAGCATGAGTCTTACGTTGAGACCTCTCTAATTTAGAGCCAAGGACTAACTCAAGGACTAAGGTGTGTATACATTCCACCTATTTTCCTGAGGCACAATCCCCATCTCATCCCTTATGATGTTAGAGTCTTGCACTCAACAAGACTTATCTTTGATGGGTTCATTACAAACCATTCGATTTCACAAACCAACAAGAGCTTATTAACTTAGTTTTATAATTGTCATAAGTCTTATATAAATTTATGTAATGTCAAAGAAATCTATTTATCTTATCTTCATGAAAGAATGCTGAAAAGAAAGTTTCAAAGATTATTTTATTTTTATGGAAGTATCTTAAAGAACTCTTTCCAAAAGAAGTCAAGAAGGAGGTTGAAATAAAAGAATGTTGAAAGTTCAAAAAATTATATTCTTTTTATGGAAGTATCTTAACAAAAGAAGTCAAGAAGAAGAATGTTGAAATGAAAGAATGCTGAAATGAAAGTTGCAAAAATTATTTTCTTTTTATGAAAATATCTTAAAGAACTCTTTCTAAAAGAAACCAAGGAGGTTGAAATAAAGAGACAAAAACATCCCATTGTTTGTTACATTAGCAAATTTTCATGTAGGAAGGTCTCATTCTAACCAACATGGTGATATAAACTCCAAGCCAAAGAAGATTTCGATGCTATTTTCCTTTTTTCCGAGGCAAAGTCTCTTAGGGAGTTCAAATCATTTATATCCTAGCCTGAGTATTTCACTATGAATCAGAAGGAGAGACGCAGGTGCTTGCCTATGGATGTCCGTTTAGAATGCTGGCATGAAATCTCATTGTAACGAAAACAAAATAGTGATATCAACTGCAAGCAAAAAAAATTGGAGGCTATCTCCTTTTTCCATATGCAAGCCTTGTGTTTCGCTACAAAGCCAAACGTATTACCTGGCAAGAAGCGAATCAGTTGGGAAAGGATCTTGTGATTGCAAGAAGATGGAGAGATGCAGGGTACTTGCCTACAGATGTGTCTTTGGAATGCTGGTTGCAATCATGGTGGCCAAGATCAGCACGTCACAAGGAGAAGAAGTACTACAAATGAGCATTGAATCCAATTCCAAAACGCCATTGATCTCAAAAGTGGAGCTGAAGAGAGGGTGGTGCGGTCGAGAAGACGTCAGGGGAGGAGAATCCCTGATGCTTCTCCCGAGAAAACAGTGGGTGGAGGGGCAATGGAATCTGATTGCGGAGGAGAAGAAATGGAGGAGCAGCAGCAATCTGACCTACGCATTCTCCTCCACAATTGGGTCCGTAGAGTCGCCCATTCTGTCGGAGGAGGACATCAGATCGGCAATGGCGGCCGCATTCGAGACCTGGGCCGCGGTGGTTCCGCTCAGTTTTAGGGAAACCGAGAGCTTCGAGGACGCCATGATCAAGATCGAGTTTCTTCAGGGAGAGCACGGCGATGGGTGGGCTTTTGATGGGGTTTTGGGGATCTTGTCCCATGCTTTTGCACCTGAGGATGGGCGATTTCATTTGGACGGGGCGGAGATTTGGACGGTTAATCTTCACCGGACTTCTTCCCCTGACGCTGTTGATCTTCAGACCGTGGCTCTGCATGAAATTGGGCACCTGATTGGACTCGACCATTCGACTGTTCATCAGTCTGTCATGTTTCCTTCGCTTCCGCCTAGATTTGTGCGCCACTTTCTCAGTGAAGATGATGCCATGGGCGCCGCTGCCCTCTATGGAAATCCCCTGTTCAGCTCTCAACCCCAATCTTGTTCCCACCCTTCTGCATTTCTTCTGGTTGTGATGTTTCTTTTGGCTTTCATATTTCTCTCTTAGCCTTCAATCATTAAAAGCTCTCAATCATGAAAAGGGTTTTCCATTTTCCCACGGGAGAACCGTCGATTACAGCATGGGTTACTGAACTTTTGAAGCAAAGGATTTGGGACAAACGTTGATTGCATCATTTGTTAGATGGGTTGCTGAAGTTTTGAAGCATGTAATTTTGATAAACGTTCGAATTGGATCTTTTGCTAGGTACGAATTGGTTTTTTTGGCTTGGGTTATTTGCCGCGGTACCGCATTCGATACCAGATCACCATGCCTGCACTTGTGGACGACAGAAAATTTCGTCTGAATTATTTCTCATTACTTGGTTTATGAGGTAGCCTATATCTTGATTGCATTCAAAGAGATTGTGTAATTTTTTCATCCCGAAGCATTCCTGTCATTATGCGTATTCATCCATTTAATTCATGTAAATTACAGAATCTTATTTCTTCCGTTTGTTGTTCAAAACGAGACCAGACTAAAAATATGAGAATAAGTTGATGGATTAAATTGTTTTAATTAAATGAAAAAGTTGAATTATATTCTATTGAAAACTATTGAAATTAGATGATTGTAAACTTTTAAATTGTGATCTTTGAATAAACTATATAAAAGAAATAACACAGTCTGTTCTAAATAAACGGCTTGTTAAAATACACAATAAAAAGTGAATAAGTAAATAAAAATTAATCTTATAATAATAATGATGTGATGTAATGATATGACGTAAAGTTCTTTTATAAATTGATTTAAAACTTCTTTTCTTTTTCACATTAAAGAAAGATTTTACAAATTATATTTCAATGCAGACAATTACTGGGTAGATTTTTTCATGTGGACAGTGGCTAACAAGATTTCTATTAAATGCATATTAAATACACAACAATTTATTATGAAAAATCAAAGAATATGTTTACAAATTATTTCAATGCAAATAATTATTATGAGATTTTTCTATTGTGGAAGGTGAATAACATGTTATCGATTGAATGTATATTAAATAAATATCAATTTGTCATCTATATTTTTTGAATTCCAACAAATATTACAATTGAGGAGTGCAAGCATAAGGTTTGGTAGCACATATACAATTGTGTTCTTGTAAGGGTGAGTTCTTTCAACCTCCATCGTTTTTCTTTCTTCATTGTTTTGATCGGTCTTACACTTCAAACTCCTAAGACTATTTTGTTGTGTGGGAAGAAAATGTAACATTCAATTCTTTGTCAAACGTAAAATCTAGAATTGTATTCCCTGAATGTTAGGGAATTATTTATAACATATTTTGACAGTGTACTCTCTCATTCAAGAAAATGTTGGATTAGTTCTTGTCTTATTCTAAAGTGAATGTCAAACCAATTGGAAGGAAATCTCACACTAAATGAGTCCAATAAGAAGGCAAATCAAATAAGTATGCTTTCAGGGCCTTCACACAGCTACATATCTAAAGCCCCTTCGACTGTTTCAGTTTTATTATAATTGTGATAGAGAGACCTCAACCATTATTATTTTTCTTTGCAAAAGAAATACTTTAAAGAGAAATCCCTCATTTTTACCTTAGATTAGAAAGTTATCTTTTAATTTTTATTTATTTTAGAAATCACATATTTTTCAACTGAAAGAATTACAGTGTAAAAATTCCTTTGGGATGCATCAAAATCCATAGTCATTAGTTATTATTTGATGATCACATTTGATGCTCAAATAATGTACATCATTTGGTCATCAACATGTGGAAAAGTAACAAATTAATTGCAATAGATTTCCACAATCCATGATATTCTGTATTCGAGCTTCTAGGTAAGATTGTGTAAGATTTTTTAGCATCAACGTTTCAGATCATACTCTATGATCCATCATCAGGATATCATTTTTCTACTTTCTTAGCTCTCTCTTTAACATCCTGATGATGGATCATAGAGTATGATTCGAAACATTGATACTAAAAAATCTTACACAATCTTACCCAGAAGCTCGAATACAGAAAGCAACAAATTAGACAATCAAAGGGCTATAAGGGGCAATGTTCCATCCTTGACAATGCAATATTTGATTATTATTCTTCTATCATGTTCATATTCTTTTGGTAAAACTTGGCTAGGGTTATTGGCAACCTTAATGACTGCTCTCTAGAGTACTTGGGAATTTTCTAATTGAGGGTAATGTTATATGATTGGAACATAGATTTAATGTTGGGAAACATGGTTGAGGATTGATTGTACATGTATTCACTACAGTGGAATCAAGGATCATGCCCACTAGAAATATGTGCTAATAAATATCATCTAAATTATAGTTATATACATGGGGAAAATATTTTTAGCATCTTTTGTATTATCATTGACAATGTTAATAAACTAATTTGATATCATCTTAGACTAGTTTGTCTATTTGGTCTTTGAAAAAGAACCATCAATAATGTTTAATTTTAACTTATAGATTCTTGTAATATTTGAATCTCAAAAAAACATCATGTATTTCTTAGTCCAGATATACTTTCTTTGAGATAAGATTTCCTAGAATGTGTTTCTTGTTCTTCTGTATCTTTTACTTGAAAACATGAGATTTTATTATTTTTTGCTTAGAAAAATAGCTTGTTTTACATTTTTCGTAAAATATAAAAGGGAACATTGTAGTTTAGTTAACAAAATAGCATAAAATTGCAATTCAATGAATATATTTTAATTGTTTTAAAGAACTTTAAAATTCTATTTAATTTTATACAAGCAATAATGATGTGGCGTAAAGTTCTTTGAAAACTAATTTACAACTTCTCTTTTTTCTTCATTAAAGGAAGATTATGCAAATATGTGGCATAAAGAGATAATAATGACATTTAACCAATCTTTTAAATTCTCCTATAATAGTAAATGACAATTATTTACCTTTTTTATTTTGAAAACATTGAATTATGAATTTTTAAACTCACTTTGTCAATAGTATTATGTACCATGTGTTACTCTACATTTATCTCTCTTTCCATAGTTTACCATCAAAACGATATTAACATTGTATATGTACATATTTATCTACATGTTTCATTCATATCTAATCTTACTAAAATATTATATTTTATTAATGTCATGTTGCATTCTTTGCTACACTAATACATATTTCATGTCCAGAATTAATTGCTATAATTTCTCATGGATTAACTTTCAACAAACTACATTTGACTTCGATGGAAACTTTAACATTTTGTGTCTTGTCTAATAATGGTATCATGATTGCAACAATAAGCTCAAGTTTGTTAATTTTTTGACTTTCTATTATTTATATATAGGTTTTATTATTATTTTTTATTATCTTAATTTCAATGAATCATATCTAAATACAATCCATTTTACACTAGTATGCAGACATAATAACCCAACCAAAATAACCCTGGACACAATAGCCTCACCATAATAACAAGGACAAAATAGCTCAAGGTCATAATTACCCATGGTTAGTTTAGATAAAGCTAGTACACTAGAAACAAAACAAAATAAAGAGGCTACTAAAAAAGAAGGGATTGTGAGGCACCACAAAGGCTACTTAGGTTAGTTTTAGACCATATATATATATATATATATATATCCCTAAATAGCCCTAAAATACCTTGAATATGCTTAAATTGCGTACAAAATGGTAAATAACTCCAAAAATAAAAGAAATTTCATGGGAATAGTCTAATTAAGAGTTATTATGTCAAAATATAAGTGAAGAGGCATTATGAAGACAGATTAAGAAGATATATACAGTGGTAGAATCAAGAAAAGTAAGGCAAGGAAGAAGGGGAGAAGTATGATTATAGAGTGATAAAAAGAGGAGACATCCAAATTCATAAAAGAAGACATTTTGTACAATGCCTCTTCAGTTTTTAACAAGTCAAAAAAATAAGAAATTACTTGTTTTAAATTGTTATATATATTTGTTTCATTGATAAAGTGTCAATAAAATAATTTTGCATTGTATAAAATATTTTAAAAATAAATGTTCAAGTTGGTGTCATACAACAACACAAACAAAATCTAGTGATGTGATTAGTAGTACAAAACATAGTCATGCTCCACAACTTGAGATGATCATTGTCATACACAAATTGAATAAAATTTAAGACATGGCGTGCTCGACTCAAGATTCTATAAAATATATCATTGCTTCTTCATGTTCTAGTATTTCATTACCTGTAGCTAGAGCAATACCATCAACTAATGCATTATCCAAAAAAATTTGAAGAGAAAGATTAAGATTTGAACCACCAGCACCAAATCCTCAAACATCAACAAATCCTAACTTACCAATTGAATATGCAATTACTACTAGAGGGGAAAAGTTTCTTCTTCATAATAGTATTGATGTGAATCATTTTTTAATATTCACCACCACACAAAATTTGCAATTACTGAAAGAATCTAAAAATTGGTTAAGTGATGGTACATTTGAAATAGTCTAAAGCATTTTTCAATAGTTGTATAAATTCATGACTTAAAAATGATGCAATATTTCCACTCATTTATATTCTTATGACCAACAAAACAAGAACTTCTTATATGTGCAAGTGTTTGAAAATTAAAACAACTTCAACCTAATCTAAGCCCAAAAAGTTTACTTATTGATTTTGAATTAGGTTTCATGGGAGCTATTTCTAAAAAAAATCCATGTGTCTATTCGAGGATTATTTTTCCATTTCTCTCAATTCTTGTGGAGGATAATTAAATAAGAAGGTGTTGAAGATGATGAAAGATCAACCCCACAACTCCCAAGAATTACCTACATGCAAACACCTATCACAGAAGAGAAAGGCAAAAAGCTATGGAGGCAGGAATCGCCAAATCCATAAAAAAGAAGATTGCTATAAAAAAAATGAATTGATGTACAAAAATACACTAGGAGAGCCTGTGTATAAAGGCCTCTAGGATGCTTCTAGAATAAGCTAGAAAGTGCTAGGAGATAAGCATGACAACTAAGCATACATCCACAAAAGGTGGATTATCCTCCACGTAGACAAGAGGATAAGTATGACAAGGTAGGTACAAACTCTTGTGTTGTCAACAAATCAACACGTAAAACTATGCTAACTCCTAGGTGCGAACTAATAAATAATGCATTTATCCTAAGTAAACTTAAGTAAAGTGTAAATAATAATAATTTACACTAATAGAAGGTCTACAAACACATTATAGTGTTGATGAAGTATTTGCATTTGAGATCAAGAAACTTGTCGCATTAGCTTTTGTGCCTCATATAGATGTTTTTTATGCATCTTAAACACTTCTACAATCTCCTTATTTTATAGAACATGAGGAGACTCTACAACCCATTATTGATTATTTTGAAGAGACATGAATTGGTAGACTCACCAAAAGAGGCAGTAGATGATCACCCAAGTCCCCACTCACAATGTGGAATTGTTATTTAGCTATTCAAGATGATCTTCCAAAAACCAATAATATTGTTGAGGGATGACATAGAGAAATTAATGATCTGCTTCAATCATAGCATAGCTCAGTCTGAACATTTATCAAAGCATAAAAAATAGAACAAGGTTACCAAGAGAATTAAATAGAGAAATATATGGTTAGATACAGTAGGAAATCAACCAAAAAAAATATTGTGAACTCATAAAAAGACTAGTTGATAGTTATGAGAACTATAAAATTTTATATTATATAAGTGACATTTCTCATAATTTGACACTTCAATTGAAAATTCGAATAATTTTTTTAGCAACAATATGTAATTTATAAATTTAATTTTCCTTTCTCTATATTCTCACGGGGATATTTTTTCCATGGGTTATTTTGGCTTGGGTTATTATAACCCTGGGTTATTTTTTTCCTTGGGTTATGATAGTTGGGTTATTTTGTCTAGGGTCAATTTGGTCTAGTTATTATGTCATGTGCCCCACCATATTCATTTCTTAGATCTAGCTGGTGTTCCAATTGAGTTGGATGTTGTTCCTATTGCAAGTTTCCACCTTCCCCTCTTGATACAAACCAGGATAGGGGAGTAAGAGACACACTTGAAGTGGACTCGTCTAGTGTGGTAGTCTTTTTGTGCTTGTGTTGAGTTTCCCCTATGTTTTTCTCTTTGTTATATGTTTGTCTAGATTACTTTAGATTATCTAAGTTACTCTATTGGAAAAAGGTGATAAAGTAATCAAACATGTTGTACACATTCTTCTATTTATATCTCTCTTCTTCTATATGTTGTTACATATTATATTGTATACGTGTTATTGTTCATGCATGTGTCTCGTGTAGTCAACGTGGAAGCTTTTGACATGTTAGTACTAATTCTTTTTAGTCTTTATGATTGTCACTCCAAGAAGACTCTTCTTTGTATATCTTACATGCTTTTCCTCCATTTTTTATAGTTCTACTTCCTTTAAGGAATCATGTTATTTCATATTTGATACAATATTACATATCATCATATGATCATACTGACCCCATAATCAGTAGATCCCTTTTGTGTTCGCTTATTTTTTATGTGTTTATTTCTCTTGAAGTGTTCTCTATTGGAGATATTTCATATTGTCCAAACATTTCTAGTGGATTCCTATAAACTTCATTTAAAGTTATTGCTCTCGTTAATGCATTTGCAATTGCTTTAATTTGGAGGCATGCACTCTGCTCACTTTTGCACATGCACGTGCACGTATGCGCACACAATTTTGATGATAGTTTCTTTCAACTTCTTGGATCCCTTTATTGAACCACTAATAGTTCAAGGGACCTAATCCTTGTAGCTCTTATTAGATCCTTCTATCAAACTATCAATAGTTTAGGGAACTTGATTCACAATGTTCTTTTTGGATCCCCCTTTCGATTACTAATAGTTTGGGAGGTGTGACCCTTTATTTTGATCCCTCTCTAGATTATTAACAACTTTGGAGGTTTAATTATTTTGTTTTATCCTTCTTTGGACTATTGAATGTCTAGGAAGATTGATATTGTTTCTAATCCCTTAGAACATGTTTGGCTGTAAGAATTGCCCAATGTTGGAATAAGCTCTATTCTAGTATTCGTGCATTCTTAAAATAAGTTCTAGAATATCATTTGGACCTGTTTGGTTGACCTAGAAGAGGAGTCGAAATATGCATATTTTATGTTTGGTTGCAAAAATTGAAATGGGAATTGGAATAGGGTTTATTTTAAAATTTCTAGTAATTAAATTACTATTTCTAGTATGGTACTATTTTAAATAAACAATATTTTTTTATTAATAAAAACTAGTTTTTTAACTAATTTTTTAAAAAGCCAAATTATTTTAATTTTTTAATTGACTTTATAAGTGAAAGATATACCACAACCATCAAAATTCATTGAAATTCAAAGGACATATTATATATTATATTATAAATTTAATTCTAAATTAAATCAAATTATTTTAATGAGTATAAGATCAAAACTAAAATGATTTTATTTTTAAATATATTTTTAAAATGATAAATACAAATAAGTCAAGATCATTAATATGATATTTAAATGATCTTTCAACATAGTTTTAATTATAAGACTAAACACAAGATTTATTTGTAAAGATAATTTTATGAAAGTTTAGAAAAGATATCAAATTTGATATCAATCTTTTTTGTCATTTAATAAAAAACACATGGTAAACATTAAATAATGTTGACATAGTTTATATCTTATGATGAACAGAGAAAATAGTCCAAAAATATATTTGAGTGACAAAATACAATCAAACAACAAAGTCATGGACCCGACAACCCATCAGATTGGGTTTATTAAAAACTGGAATAAGTATAAGCTATTCTTATTCCATTTTTTTAAAGAATTCTACTATGCTCATTTTGGGGTCAAATTAGGATAGGCAAATTCTAATTCCAATTTTGTATTTTGCAAACAAATGTCAAATTGGCAAATGTAGGTATTAATTAGATTTTCCTATTCCCGCCCAATTCCTACAACCAAACGGGACCTTAAGGACACACACATCCTTATGCCTCAGTCATTTTTATTCACTTTTTGGGACATGGAGTTCTCTTGAGGATGAATCTTTTCAATGGATTGACTAACATGCCACATACACTTGCTAGACCATTTAATTCATCTTCGATGGGTTGACTATCATGCTACACATGCTTGCTAGACCATTCAAATCCATCTTTTTTGTAGAACAATTTTTTGTGTAGTTCACAATAAGGAACACAAACCTTATTGGACAAGTCAACTACACTTATTTTATTTTTCTCTTGTCAATGGCAGTATTGTTAATAACACTTGGATGATCGTGTAACTCATCACATAGTACATGTATTTTTCTTCTTTTTGTGGAGGAGGAAACAAACTATCATTGATGGTATTAACTCCACTTTATGGAACTAACATGGCATACACCAACTACTAGTTGCTGAGTAGACACATTTGCTCACATTCCTTACAAGTCTATTGCTTCTGTTATGGACTAATTTCATCATATTCCATGCTTTTTTACTCTATCAAAATGTTTTGTTTGGGCTGAATTTGTGTGGCACATTTGAACTGAGACACCCCATGGTCAAGCTTGACCACGTACTCTTAGTTAGGGAGTTGACATAGACGATAATGAAGGCTCAACACAATATCGATAAGAAAATCAACATTTTTCATTACCCCGCCTTCCTCCTTCACCCTTGCATATTTTCAACATACAAAAGTGCTTCCATTAATCAATCACTCAACAAAAGGGTGCTACCACCAATTGTTCCTTCAAACTTTGCTCTAAAACACAATGTTGGAAGAAGTAGAGGAAAAGAAGAGCTTTCTACAATTGAAAAGTCATTACCACCACTCGTCCTCTAGAGCTCCCTTCTAAGAAATAATGACAGAAGGATCAAATAGCTACGGTCCTGGATGACATTCCAAGCTTCCCTCTAAGAAACAATGGTGAAAAGTGTAGAGAAGTAGAAGACAAAGAAAAAAGAGAAAACTTTTAAGGGCACATTACCCACAATAATGAAAAATGTAGGGAGTAGAAATATGTGTACATTGTGTTTCTTAATCAAAGTTTCGTTATTGTATTACACTCACATTAACTCATTCATTGTCTAGAATAATTTTCCAAGAACAATTGTCTCCAAAATAATTTGAAGAAAAAAAAAATCTAGGCCTACATTAATAATTATAACATCTTAAATTTGGGTTTGAAGAATCTGCTCACAAGGTTAACTCCATAATTTTCCAAGTGCATGAAATAAAATTTAATCTCATACAATGATGTTGATCTCATACAATATAATTGCAATATCCATATTCCAAAAAGGTAGATTACATCAATTCCACTAATATGATATAGTCATAATGAAGAAAAACTACTAAAAAAAAATAAAATCTTAGGAGATGGCTTTATTTCACTCTTTTTTTCCAGTTTATCTTTCATTTTTGTTATTTTTATCCACGAGTAGTGGTTTCTCCATGAATAATCTTATATTCTTCTTTCCTGCATGTGAATGGTACATGTGAACAGATCAAGGAAAAAAATGCTACTCCGATGAGGAGGAAGGAGCTTGGAAATTTCACAATAGTTGCTCAAAGGGAAATTTCACTATCTCATATACTACTTATGTAGTACATGATCAAGGTAATAGTGGAGTATATTATTATTATTATTATTTTAATAAAAGAAGACACTGCCAAAAATAGTTGCTTGTCAGATTCCACTTGACTTGTCATAACTCTTTATTTTTACGTTCGTAGGGTCTAAAGAGTCATAACTCTTTAGTTTTACCTAATACTCTTAGGGTCTAAATAGTGACTTGAAAAATCACCAAAGGAGCATTGATACTGATGAATGGGTAGTTAGGGTTTTAGGATTTTTGTTTCACTTGATTTGCTTATTTATATCAACATTGTTTGAAATAGTATATTTGTTACATTTTTTTTCTTTGAGGTAAATTTATATAGATATAGTTCTTATATTTATATTGGTATAATTATTAATAAAAACTAAATATGAAAGGTAGTTAAATAAATTGATTGATAAGATTTAACAAATTATATTTATTTTTGATATTTAATTATAAGAAGAAGAAAAGTTGTCATGTGCATTAAAATTTTTAATAGGACTTTTCTTTGATATTTTTTGTTGTACAATTTATAATTGTTTTGAATTTTAAATATTTGAGATTTTCAAAAATTTGTGTTGTAATCTATGAAACTAAGATGAAGACTTCACTTCACTTTAAAAGGTGGATAGATGCTTATGATATTTTTATGGTTTCTTTTACTAATTTCATTAGTTTCAGAATAGTATATGCATAAATACTAAGAAACAAAATGGCTACCATAACAAATCTAAAAAATGGAACCAAATTTATAATTATATTATCTCAATTTGAGGAGAAAAAATGGTGATATGGTACTAAAGAACATAGAAAAATCCATAGCATTTGACTTCACAAAATATTAACCATTATTTCTTTTGTTCTACTTTATCATGAGTATAAGGCAACTCATACTTCCACTAAAGTGGGGGCTCAATGTAGGATCTTAAAATGGGTGCATCCATCATTTAAGATCTTTTAGCTCCTACCCTTCAGTGATTTTATGAACCATGGATGGATTTGTGCTCAATTGTCTTTTTCTCTTGCTTAGTTCATTTTCTTTCATTTTATCTGTGCAATTTGCAAGACCTAGGGGCTACCCCTTCTTGGGATAACCTTGGTATGGGCTGACCTAAGTTGACCTATACTGGTATAGCTCAACTTGTACCTTGGGCATTTTTGGTCCCAAGGCAAGTTATGTCTCAAGAATTCAAATTTGGAAATAAGGTGAACCTATCACCTTGCTTTGTTTTGGTACCCAAAAACTAGTGTAAAAGAAAACCTAGACACCTCATTTCCACATCAACTAGAAATTCAAACACACTCAAGAAAATTCAACAACTCAAGCTAGCAGATTCTCTAAGACATTTCAAGCATTAAAGGTATTTTCAAAGATTCAAGGATTCTTTATGATCATTTTCTCTTCAAGATCTCACATTTTGTTGGTCATCAAGGGAGGATATATACATTATGTAACCCATTTTCTTCTTCTTTGATGGACACTTACATCCCAGGCTCCATGATGTGGTCTTGGTGGATCTATTTCATTTGTGGAGATTTCCTATATCCATCATTGAATATTCAAAATCTACTACATTCAAGCACTGTAAAAACTATTTTGACAAGGATTTTATCAAATATGTCTTGCTTCCTTACATGCTTTACATTTTATTTCATTTCAAGGTTAATTCTTCAATCTAGGGATTGACCAATGCAAGCCCTCCCCCAACAAACAAAATCATTTTTTTCTACACCAAAGGAGCTATCAGAATTGTAACTTCAGATCTAAAAACTACCTACTAAGGAATTTAAGAACCTGGGTTGATTTTGTTACACTACCTTGGGAATATATCCAACTCTTTATAAACCTATCAATCAATTTTATTTTGGTTAAACTGTATGAGGAGGCTTGGGTGTTTTGGATTTTTCTGGGTTCTTTGTCTTAATCACAAAATTATAGTAAAAATTATAGTCATAGTTTCAAATTCATCATTTTTGGAGCAAAAAATATCTTCTCTTGAATATTTCGAAGAAATTTTTCCACACTTTATTTTATTTCTTAGTGTAGAACCATTTCCATATCTTAATTGGTTGATTGCATTAATATAGTACCTAGATCTATTTTACTCTTATTTGAGAGTACAAAGTTTCAAACCTTTAATTTATGCAGTCTCTATCTGACAAATAATTCTAAGCCACTCCTCTTTCTAATCAACTTAGTAATAGTTTTTTTATTTCTTCCACTCCTAAGAAATCTCAAAAACTATCAAACTTGATTGTGATGACTTAAAGAATAACAAGGCTTCATTATCTCTTTCCGGTTTGGTTTCTCACTATGGTCCTAGTTGTCATTTATTAAAAAAATATAGATTTAATGAGAATGGATGTGGTAAACAAGAACAAAGAATTCAAGTCCTTATAGGAGAAAGGAGATAAGCATTCTTTTTGAATAGCTAGAATTCAATCCTTATAAGAAGCCACAACTAGTTATTTCTAACACCATTGTGAATGACAATTCTAAACACAATTCAAGAAATGCACAACAAAGTGTTGACAATAGTGAGACACCTATTGAAGCATTTGGTTTTGAGTCTCATTCTTTGTATAGATCCTCTGCTTCATCATCTACAACTTCATCTCTTTTCAATCAATAAATTCTTTTTCCTATACTTCTTTATGCTCTTGCAATAGATTTATAAGCTGGATATTAATGTTTGAGATAGTTTCTCTAGCAAGGTCTTTTCAACTACTTATCTTGGAATCTTAGTAAGCACTAGACATTGTTGTTGTTTCCTTTATTCTTGTATATGGATGTGTGAGTTAATATCCTTAGTTTAAGGGTTTAGGTCCTAAAACTTTGGTAATTTCTTATCTCTTTGTAGGTTTCCTATGATCTTTCTCTTCTCTTTCTATGCCACTTTACCATGAGCATAAGGTGGAGTCATACTCCTACTAAAGTGGGGACTCAATACATCATCTTGAAAAATAAATAAACTTTCTAGGTGCTCCATTTTAGCACCTATGAATTCCCACATTGATTTCACATCTTTCTTTTGCATCCTACAAGTCAATATTACTTTCTCAAAACTCCACAATGGCTATAATTTCTATGCACAATTTCCCATTAATTCACCCATTCAACTAATTCACATTCCCTCTTATCCATATTTAATCCTTTGCACTTGTTTTCCCCTCTTATATGTCCATTTTTTCTCAAAAGCTAAATGCTTCCTAGAATCTACATATTTTACCTTTGAATTCCCCTTGCCAAGTATAGGGTGCCTAGTTTACTCACAAAAGAGTGCACTTTTCTAAGTCCTATCCAAGAGACCTCATGGATTGAGAAGCTTGGATGGCAACTTAGAGCTCCCTATTCATGACATGCAAATGGGTGCAAACGAGGATGTGCAACTCTAAAATGAGCTTAGATATGCAACGCCTTGCAAGGTGCATCATGAAATGGGAGATTCAAGAACAAGAGAAAGAGTGCAAATGTCCAAGAATCAAAGATGTTATCTACTACAAATGCAACTTCACTAAGAGAATGAGAAATGCATTTAGTTAAACTAGCAACCATGGAGTGTTACAATCCCCTATTTAAGCTAGATGAGTTTTCTAATGCATGAAAAAGAAAGCTAGACTATATGAAAAATATGTTACTATGTTACTATGATATGAAAGAGATGAGGTGACACAACAAGTCTTCAAAAGCTCCAAAGAGTACCTAAGATTCTTGCAACATAACGTTAGTACAAAAATAAGTGATGAGAGAGGAGGAGAGAGCTCTCCCTCTTAAAGAAGAATGAATGATGGAGATCGTAGGGCAAGAAAGGTCTAATCAAGGATGGAGAATGAAAGGTGAGTGATCCATGTGTACAAATGTTTCCACCAATTTTAATCAAGAGTTAACATTTGTGCCCATGTGAGTGAGACAAAAAAGACTTTTCTTTTATTTTTAAAGTGGGAATAATACTTTATGTGTGCACAACTTAGGATAAGTGGGGAATGGGGTCTTTTATTTAATTAAAGGGGGAAAAGTTCCTTTTAATCAAATAATGGCTTAAGATATAGTGGTCAAACTATAGGATAAAATTGAATATATTATTTTTTGAAGATTTGATAAAAAATAAGTGATTAATAAATTATGCAAAATTGCTAGAAAGGGAGCTAATAGTCTCGACGACCAATTTGGGGTGATTACATTTTCCCCTCTTTGACTAATGTGTGATTGATCTAGAAATGCATTAGGTCAAATATTGAAGAAGCTTGAGTATGTGGCAAAGTGATATGACTCTGATGAATGAAGTGCAGAGAGATAGTAGCTCTTGAATATACATTTTGTTAGTGACAATACTAAACACCAGGAGAGAGAGAGAGAGAGAGAGAGAGATTAAGGGTATCAAAACTTGAGATGAGTACCAATATGTCAAGAAAAGTGAGCAGGTTGATCAAGAGAAAATAGAAAGGTCAAGCATATGGTCTTGAGAAATAGATAGTCATAGAAAAGCAATTTGCAGCAACAATAGGATATCAAAATTGAAATGAGATAGAGGAGATGTAGAAATGAGCTAGATATGATCAAATCAAGATAAAGTAAGGTCCATAATGATAGATAATTGATGAAGACCAAATAGTGACAACCAAACAATAAATATATGGCCTGGTATGACTAAGATTGACCCCAAAAGGTAAAACTCAAGAGTTAGGTCAAAACAAAAAGAAAGACAAAATGAAATGAAATGGGATGAATAAGAAGAGTAAAAGAGAAGAGAAATGATAAAGGAACGAAGAAATGATGATGCCCCAATGAGATTCAAAGATTAGGCCTCAAAAGGTCAGCCAACTGCATAGCAGAGAGAAGAATTTTGAAATGCAATTTTGACCATCAAGATGAACTCAGATTTCAATTTTGATCCTCAAAATGGATCCAAGATTTCAAAATTAGCCAAGGGTACAATTTTTGCACAAATCTAAGGTGTTCAAGATGCTAGGTTAAAATGGGGTCAAAAGTTATAAAAGGAACCCAAGGGGTCATTTTCAATTCGTCTTATTTGATTTTTTGAGAGCTTAGAGCACCTAGAGAGAGATTACGATGGCCTAGTAGGAAATTCTGAGCCACCAACATTGATTTGAGCGCAACCAGCTACACAACTGACCTCCATAGTACTGAGCATCGGTAAGTGTTCAACTTTTTGAGAATTTTGAGTGTTTTTTTGACAATTTTAGCATGTTTTTCTAGGTTTGAATAGGTTTGTGAAAAAGGTTGTGTGATAGTTTAGAAAGTGTCACATAATAGTTATAAAAATTATTGTATGATACTTCTAGCATGCAAAATTATCACACCAATAGTATACAAAGTATCATATGGACTGTGCCCATCTATCACATGATAGTGTACAAAGTATTGCATGCCAAGATTTTATCACATGGCTATAAAGAAAAGTATCACATGATACTTATTCGATGAGTGTATGAGTTGTGTTTCATTTTCATGCTTTTGTCAGATTTGCATGTAATTTTCTTGCTTTATCAATTGAGTTGTGATGTTTTTAGTGTCACTTTGATTTCCATCTAATAGATATTGCCTGTTTTATGCATTTTGACTATGTAGAAGGTGTCCCCAACCATTAATATTAGGGCAATTGTGGTGGTCAGTTTGAGACTCATGTGATAGCTTGATGATGTAGATAGAGATAGATTATAGGCCATGGGGTTTGGGTGGTTGTTGCAGATGCCCCATATTTGGGTAAATCATGATCTCATTGTAGCCTTAATAAAGTGATGGCACAGTTGCATAATACCTTTCACTTTCCCACTAGAGATGCTACTATTACACTTGAGGATATGTATCACATACTATAAGTAGCATGTCATGGAGACCTAGTAAGTGTGATGAATATTTCTAGTAGGTTTTTTTTTCATCTCTTTGGTACGAGTGCTAACATGAGCTTATATGTCATGGTTGTATTATGACCAGACCCTCGAGGATGACAAAGTGGCACTCTAGGCATTATTCCATAATGTGACGATCTTGGATAAACACATTGTATGGGACCAACTGATCACAGATTACAGAGATTAGTGTCTAGTGGAGTGCATAGTATGCTCCCTAGTGGCACAGGCACTCATGACAAAAAGGAGTTAGAGAGACTTCCCTTACAGTTGGGGAAATTTGGTGATGGAGCTAGTAGGGAGGCTGCAACAAATGGCATGGGATCCAACCATACTAGTAGATATGTACCATGAGTTGCAAGAGATCATGTACTCCAGGGGGCAAACTTGGACATGTGGAACCATTTTGGCACAAGTGTGGGCATGGGATCACATTGTGGTGATTTTTCTGAGAGTTCAACCAAGAGAGAGGAAGGATCCATTTATATATAGGTACTGTGGGTTCATATCATAGCCTCAGAATGAGGATGTGACCAATTATTGATGTATTTTTATGAGCTGTTAACACTTGAGTGGAGACCTTATATGATGTGAGGGATGGCAAGAGGCCCAAGATGAGCTAGGTTACATGCTCTAGATTTGGCCACTAGTGGGACAACATGCAGGGATCCTAGAGCATTTTTTTATTACTCCAATATAGAGGCAGTTTGGGAAGAGTCAACAAGTACTGACTAAGACAAACACCTACACCTGAGTACAAGAGGATGAGGAGAGGGGTTGGCTGTTGATCTTGGATTATGTAGAATGTCTCCACGAGACAAAAGCATTGTAGAGGCAGGTCTAGGATGATCTTCCTACACAGACAGATGCAGGAGTGTCACCAGATTATGCTTGAGAGATGAGGAGACACCAATTTCCTAGGTTCACAATGCCCAATGCTCTCTCAAGAGATGAGGACATGGAGGTGATGATAGAGAATATGGGAGGGATGGAGGAGATGGAGGAGGAGGAGACAGGTTCGACAGCTTCAGCGAAGGAGGCAAAGGAGATAGAATGAGTGACTCTTGAGGTCCATCCGATAGTCAAAATAGGTCTAAGAGCAAGGCCCAAAGAGTAGAGGAGGAGGAGGAGGGAGGCCAGTTAAACAAACTCAAGTGGAGAGGCAATAGCCGAGACAGGAGCAGAGGAAGGGGCCACCTGCACTAGCTAGAGGGGATATGATGCTAGGGACTAGAGGCAACTCTGTAGTAGGCATGGACCATCATTTTCATGTGAGACCAACAATTGATAGATGAGTGAACACAAAATGAGGAGCTCAAACAAGAGAGAGATGTGGCCAAAAGAGATTCAAAACATCATGGAGCCAAGGAAGCTTATTACTACATGACCTATAGAGGGATAGAGACTCCAGGACAGGGATTGCTCAACTACTCCAAGAGAGTCGAGATGTTAGAGTGAGCAGTACATCTACTAGATAGGACACATGCACCACCTCCATAGCCTTATCCAACAGATGAGGCAAGGAGTCATTCCTAGGTCTAGGTTTAGGTTTTTGATGTCCTTGTGACATTCAATGTATCATTTTGAGAGACATTATCTAGATTTTGACCTTATATGTATGTATGTATATGTATGTATATATGTATGTATATATGTATATGTGTATGTATGTGTATATGTATATGTATGTATATTTATATATATACACATATACATATGTATATATATATATATATGTATACACACATACACACAAACATTTAAATATATATAAGATATTGGATTCGATTATAACATTATGTACTTGTCTCTTTCTTTCTCATGTGATGGATGTTTTTATTTCAACAGTCAAATTTATGTTTCCATGATATGTATGCTCATGTTTATGTTTATGCTCATGGGTGTATGGATGTATCTCTCTCATAGATGTTTAGTTGTCATGTTATGATGTAGACTCACGATTTCAAAAATTAGCACTTGTATATATTAGATATGATGATGAGATAAATCCCTTGTGATGATAGGAATTAAAGAAGCATTAAGTTGTTAATACTGACAAGGAGCGAAAGACATGATCAAGAGGAAGCAAAAGAAGGTGAATGTAGTTAGCTAACATATTCATAAAAGATAAAGACAAAGCTCTTTTATTATGCAAAATTCAAAAAATAAACTAGAATGAACCCTATAATGCAAGCTAGTATGAAAAAGGTGCAATTGCAAGGGACACATATGTAAGCTCTAGTTTTCATCATCGAGCCTTATTAGGGACATTGGAAAATCATACAATTGCCACTAGTATAACTATGAGGATATGAATATGATATATATTGGATTTGAAATGTGGGAACCCAACCTATGCATCAAAGACATATAGGTCAAGATGACTAGTGCAATTAGATACCCTAAGTTTGATATGGCAAGATGACACTGATATCAAGGCATAAGTGCTAGGATAACCTCTAAGTACAGTCTTGCAAAAAATAGACAAGGATTGTATGTTGTAGATCCCAAATGTCAAGTAGAATAGAAATGAATGATATGCTATAGATACCAAAGATCAACAGAGGATACCCACAAGAAGAAAAAAGGAGAAAACATTCCACATGCCCCCAGTCCTCTAATCCATGACATCCTCAAGAGACAATTAGGGAGGGAACACTCAACAAAAATACCATCATAGACAACACATAAAGAAAATAAAGTCAACAAGTCTCAATAAGTTTAATGTTCAAGTGCATGTGTGTAAGTCGCATCACCATCTTCTTAGGACTCAAATCTACCAATGACAAATATCGCAACATCCTAGACTATAGCTAGGGTATCCAATAAGTGTTGAGAAACACTTGATGTCAAGGGGAAAGTGTTAACAAACATTGATTGAGAGTTTACAAAGAAACACCAACATGCAAGGAGACCCTAATAAGCCAAGTAGTTTGTGCCCCTAGACCTAGATGAGAATCAATTCCAAGCTAAGCAAGGAAAAGTGAAAGTAAAGTGAAATGAGTGCAAAGCAAGACTAATAGACATAGGTGCAAGGGTCTCAAGTAGCATCCGTTTCAAGGTTTTCACCACTTGGCAACATTTTTTTTCCATGACTTTTTATAAAAAAAATTATGTTTTTTAGATTTTTTTTGGTGATAAATGAAAGCACCTATTGCTAGGTTTTCACTATGATGGTCATTATTTTTAGGATGTTTTATAATTTTTAGGATTTTTAAAGGATAATAGAATATGTACAAAGATGAGCAATGGGAGCTTTAGGTATAGAAATTTTTCAAATGAAGTATATTGATGGGCTCAAGGAGCTATTCTCCATCTAGTGTAGATAGTTGATACACATTAGATCCAAAAGTAATAGTAACAATGTACGGACCTAGCTAGTTAGGTTCAAACTTCCCTTTTTGTTCCTAATTTTGTTGATTTTTTGGGTTTTCCCTAAGGACCAAATCACCAACTTGAAATTCCCTAGGATGAACCTTCTTATTGTACCTAGTAGACATTCTCTTTTGATAGGCTATCATTTGATTGAAAGCATCCTTACGATGCTCATATAGCATTTCAAGTTCATGTACATGCATAGCCCTATAGTCTTCATCCGTGATCAACCCTTTCAAGGAGACTCATCAAGAAGGAACCTCAACCTCAAGTGGTAAAACAACTTCAGAACCATAAACTAATGCAAGGGGTAGCTCCAGTCAAAGTGTGTATACTAGTTTGGTAAGCTCATAATGTAGGATTGATTTGGAGGTGTCAATCTCTCTTTGATTTGTCTACAGTCCTATGCAAAATTTTCAGCAATGTTTTATTGGATGCTTTAGCTTGCCCATTCCCTTAGGGATAGTAAATAAAGGACCAATGTTGTTTGATATTGAATTTCTTACAAAGTTTCCTAAGGTCCTTGTTTTGGAGTTGTCCCCCATTATTAGTATCTATGGAGGAGGGAATTTCATATTGACAAATGATATGATTTAGAATAAATAGATAAGCATTCTTCTCCATAGCAGCAAAAAAAGGCAAAGCCTCAATCCATTTTGTAAAATGCATGTTAGTTGTAATGATGAACTTGTGTCCACTCAAAGAACTAGGGTGGATCTTGCCAAGTAGATCAAAGGGCCACTATTGAAAAGGCCAATGCATGATGCATGTAATCAACTCACACCTACGAGCATGAATTAGGTTTCCATGTAACTAACATTTCTTGCAAGATTTGGCATAATGCACAACATCCACTTGTATGGTAGGCCAATAATAACCAGTCCTAAGTAGCTTATAAGAAAGTGGAAGATTATTAGAGTGCAACCCACAAATGTCATCATGGACTTTGGCTAGTACTTTTTGGACTCATATGTTTCTAGACACTAAGAAGCATTTCATCTAGACCTTTTCTAAACAAGTCACTAGAGACAAGGGTATAGTGTGAGGCACTATGAATAAGCTGACAATTTTTGTTGTAGGTATGTCTGTCAAGAATAATTTGATCTTAGAGGTAAAAATAGATGGTGGCATAATGAGAGGAATCATGACCAACAATAGTGAAAATAACTCTATTTTCAAGGGAATCATAAGAGGGTTAGTGTAGTTCGTCAATGAAGAACTCAAAGTGAGACTCATGTTTTGATAATTGTAGGATAGATGCCAAGGTAGCCATATCATCTGCAGCCTTGTTCTCAGCCCTAGGAATTTGTTAGAATTTTAAAAAAGAAAAATAGTTCCTTAAGGAATCAATCAATTTCTTGTAAGGTACCAACTTGTCATCTTTGGTTTGATAATCATTATTGATCTAATTTATAGCAAGCTAGGAATATCCATAAATGTGTAACTCAATAACCGTCCATTCAATAGCGAGCTTGATACCATTAACAAGGGCCTCATATTTAGCTATATTATTGATGCAAGGAAATAGAAACTTCTATGACTTAGGAATTGTATATCCGTGAGGTGTGATGAACAAGGTGCCAACACCAATGCCATTTTAGGTGTGTGACTCATCCAAGAAAATTTTCTAGGTTCTTTCGTTGACATACATGATGGACAAATTTGAAAAATCTATTTGCATGGGAACATTATCTTGGAGTGGAAGATCGAAAAGTTGATAAGAAATGACTTGCTCTTTGATAGCTTTATGTTTGATGTACAGAATGTCAAATGCAAAGAGAATCATCATCCATTTAGCTAGTCTTCCTATAAGCATAACCTTACTTAAAAGTTACTTCAAAGGAACAATATTTGCAACTAGATTTGTAGTATGCACAAGCATGTAATGACAGAGATTTTGTGATGCAAAAACTATAGCAAGACAGGCCTTTTCAATATTTTTGTAGTTGATCTCATAAGAAACCAATGTTCAATTGATCTAGTAGGTAGCCCACTCTTTCCCATTATCACCATGTTGTGCTAGCAAAGCCCCTAGATAAGTGTTTGTAGTTGAGATGTATAATATCAAGGTCTTTCTAGGAATAGGAGCCAAAAATGTAAACACAAAAGAGTGAATTTATCGAAGTCCTTCTATCTAATAGATCTCATGGATTGAGAAGATTGAATGGCGACTTAGAGATCCCTAGTCATGATGTAAAAAGGGTGAAAATGAAGTGTTGTGGCTCTCAAAGGAGCTTAGATATGCAGCCCTTGCAATGTGCACCATGAAATGGGAGATTCAAGAACAAGAGAAAGAGTGCAAATATCCAAAAATCAAAGATTTTATGCAATAAAAATGCAACCACACTAAGAGAATGAGAAATGAAAAGTTAAACTAGCAAGCATGGAGTGTTACAATCCCCATGAAATGGAAAGCTACACTATACGCAAAATATGCCACTATGATACATGCAAGAGATGAGGTGATGCAACAAGTCTTCAAAAGCTCCAAAGAGTACCTAAGATTCTTCCAGCATAACATTATTACAAAAATGAGTAATGTGATATGAGGAGAGACCTTTGCCTTTTAAAGAAGAACTGAAAATGGAGAACATAGGGAAAGAAGGGTCTAATCAAGGATGGAGAATGAAAAGGGAATGATTCATGTTCACAAACGTTTCCATCAATGGTAATCATGAGTTCACTTTTGTGCCCCATGTGAGGCAAAAAAGGCTTTTCTTTTATTTTTAAAGTGGGAGCAATACTTTATGTGTGCACAACTTGGGATAAGTGGGGAACAATGTCTTTTATTTAATTAAAGGGGGACAAGTTCCTTTTAATTAAATAATGACTTAGGATATAGTGGTCAAACTATAGGATAAAATCGAATAAAAGATTTGATAAAAATGAGTGATTAATAATATATGCAAAATTTCTAGAAAGGGGGCTAATAGTCTGGATGACCATTTTTGAGGGATTACACCTAGGAGTGACCTATGCTTCAAAACATCATTTCTAAGGTGTTTTGAGGGGAAAATGCAAAGTTGTTTTTTTTTCCTTCCCAATGTAGGTTTCCCTTTTAGTTTTGAAGCCTAAAAACACTATAAAAGGAGATCTCTTCCTCTTATTTTTGAGCATCCATAATTCAGATGCATTCATACAAGAAAATATTGTGCATTCAGGGATTTTAAGCAAGAAAGGAAGTATTCATCAATCAATCCTATGTGCATTTAGGATCCATGATTACATATCCATTGAGGGAGCTATGGTCTTTAGAATGCAGTAAGAATTGTTCTCACCTTTGTAAGTCAAATGTACATCCTCACCAGCTTCCCTAATGAATTCTCCAAAGTATGCTTGGTTTACCAAAAGGGAATCAACATTTATGGTGATAGGGAGGAAAGACAATATAAGCACCCAAGGAATCTTATAAATCCTCTTCAAAAGACAAGATTACAAATGAAAAATTATTGGAATCTGCACTAGTATCGATACACTTAGGGTGATAAAGATTAGGAGGGAGAGGTTGGTAGAAATCATGTTGATAAACAACAAAAATTTTAGCTTGTAAGATGTGGTGCAATATTTTAGTGCAATTTTTTGGTGTCGAAGCTTCAATTCCAAGGAAAATTATATACCCTCAACTTTAGGACCACAACCCCTACCATCGTAGCTATATTTTGAAACTAAATTACACACCAATGCATAGAGGGATTGAAGTTCACTTGAGCCCAAGATATTGGTGTAAAGAGATGTTCAAGATGAAACATAGCTCTTAGATTTATAGAAGCATAATGTTCTTTTTACCCAATATACATGAAGTCTTAGGAATCAAGTGGATAGGGTCTACCTTGTATTTAATAATGTGAGAATATATAAGATCTAAGGTTCACCAATCCTCACCAAAAAAAACATTGACCTTAGATAGAGAAGATTTAGTAAGGATGGACTTAGGAAAATCTACTTTAGGTGGATAAACTTTAGGATAATATTTTACAAGCTCCCATTTTATTAAAAAGAATTGTTAGGACAAGATTCTCTTAGATATCCAACTTAGGGGACACCAAAGAAGAAGATATTGGCATATTACAAGATGACACGAGATAGACAAGCACAAAATGTCCCTTGAGAAGAAAAAAAAAATTCTTAAACACTTGTCAAATGGTCACATGTAATCTAGCACAATGAGGAGTTACATCTATGTAATGTTCAGGGCCACCAAGAAAAAAGATGCAAAATTTTCTTTGAAAGGCATGCAACACTTAGACATGGTCCTCAACAAAATGAAAAGAGGTGTAACTCACAAAATGTTGTGCTAACATGTGGAACACATCCATAGTTGCAAAGACTTTAACAAAGTAGATGGTAAACACTCCTCAGGATGTGTGTCAAACCTGATATGTGACACATGTACACAACTTCCACACAAAAATCTTTGCGAAGGGAAAAATGGAGCCTTTGCAAAATTAACTTTGAAACAATGTGAATTTTGGTTGACTATGTCCTTTGTAATGACATATTTGCATGCTTCCCATGTGATGATCATGATAGTGTCTACAATTTTGTTAGAGTCTCTCATAGTGGGTTGTCATTTTTTGTGGGAGTGTTTTCCTTTATTTTGGGGGCTACAAGATTTTAGCCCCATGTGGTGTCACTGGACCTTCTTTGTGTCTTGGCATTGCTCAAGGGGCTTCTTCCACTCTTCTTGTTGGGAATCATCCTATTGCCTCCCAAATTGTTAGTTTTGTTTCTTGAGTTGTCAAGGATGGGTTCTAACCACCCCGCTCCCCCCTAATCCAATACTACTTGTGAAAGGACCTATGCTTGTGCCACCAAATTTGATCTACCATCCCTTCAAAGATGAAATATCGACCCATATCTTGTGCTAGGATCTCTAATGTGGTGGTTTGTGGCCCAAATGTGGTAGACAATGTGAATTTCTAGCAATATTGTGGGCTAGTTAATAGATTTGCAAGTCGTTGGCGCTCTCTTTTGAATTTTCACTACAAGGTAACCTACTCTTGGAGACCCTAATTTTTAGAATCATTGAGTCCTACCCTTGTGCCAAGGGAATTTTAATTGTTTTATTTTCTTATTTTTAAGATTTTGATTTGGTTTTGAACAAGTTGTGGGTTTTGGGAAATCACTTCCTTTCTGATAAGTCATGGACAATTTCATTCAACCCTCTCACTAAACACTCAATGTATGTTTGGCATGGGTTTTCCTTTCTAATCTTCAACTCCATTTCTGTGAGATGTCTTGCTTTGATGCCATTGGAAATGTTTTGGTTAAGAAAAATAGGTTTTACAGGGATCTTGAAACCCAAAAGTTTTTACATAATATCTAAAATAATTAAATAAAGTCAAGACCCTATGAAGCTACATATAAAAGATAGAACTAAAAATAGGCCCGCAGCCAGGAAACAAACGCCAGGAACAAAAGACTAGCCTAATTAATAAAAATACAATATACACTATGAGTAAAATGACTTAAAAACCCATTCCATATCCACTTTTAATGACTATTCCCCACAAGTCATCACCAAGCTTTTGTATTTGATAAACTACAAAAAAACCCTAGCAAAAAGGTTGAAGCTACTAAAGATTTCTTTGTTCTCACCAAATATATCTATTTAAATAATTCAAGACTCATAAACACCCATATATAAATTACTTATAATTAACAATTAGTTCAATTTTTGTCATTTCAAGAAGTTGAATAATCTTACATTAACAAAAAATGTGATTTAGCAAAGGTATTATTACTTCACAAAATATGTATTTTGTTTAAAACTTACGACATGAGAAATAGAAAAGAGAGATGAGTTTTATATTGTTTAGAAATGTATCAAATGTGAAAAAACAAAGGATAGGTAGCTCATGATCATATTTTCCACATGGAAGACATGTTTCATATTGGTGGGTCTAGTGAATGATCTCTGCTAGTTTGCAAGATCCATCTCTTAGGAAGAAACAAATCTCATGAACTCGCAACCACATATGTGAATATGAGGTTGATCCAACCAAATTTGCTACTTCAAAGAATATGGACTAAAAGGGGTAAAAGGATTGTGATTTGGTAATGGACCTAGCATATGGGGATGTAGGACTAGAAAAAGGGTAAGACTGCATAAATGAGAGAACCACAACTCTCATAAAAGAAAATACAAACTATCTAATCCAAATATAAAATCCATTCGAAATATAAAAAAGATATTAAAACAAGAAACCCCCTTTCAAAAGTAGATCTATGGTTTTCTTTCTTCTCCATAATTTTAAAATTGATGTAGCTCTTGATCTTGACAAGATGTACCTAATAAATAATAGCAAGATGATAATGATATGATAATGACAAAATGACAAGATAGCGAGAATACTAGAAGAATGGGGTTAGAAAAAAAAAATGCAAAGAGGCTGAATTTGTAGGATTTGAAAGCCAAAATGGAAAATTGAAAGGAAAGTGTGAAATTAGAAATTTGTCATAATTAAATTGCACAATTTAGAAAAGTGCCATGACTAAGAAGTTAATATTGGAAACTATGTCACAAAATGGCACATTGATGCAGGAGCATCTGAGATCTTTTCTATTTACCTTGGTAGAATGTAGGGGCATCCTTGGTTTCTTGACTTTCTTACTCTTTTTAGTCTATGGTTCTTGAGTAGTAGAGCTTACTGAGTTGTTATAGTTATTGAGTGGTTGTGTTGGCCATGTGATAGTCTTGATCGAGTTCAAGTATCTACTAAGTCTTACTAAGTCTCGTTATTCTAATGTTCATTGAGTTCATGTGTTTGGCCTCAGTTGCTAGTTCTAACTGAGTTGCAGATGATATTGAGTTCCTTTATCAACCACGTTAGAATTCCTGTATCAACTAAGTTGTTGTTGGTTTCGAGTTCCTTTGTCAACTAAGTTGCGGTTTTGACTAAGTTCTATGTTAATAGAGTTTCCTTGATGATCGAGTTCTTTCATGTGCTGAGTAGTCTGGTGAACCTTTTGATGGTTTGTTGTGTCTTCGTCCTTCATTGACCGAGTTGCCTGTGTTTATTTCTAGTTGGAGTAGACCTTTGCATTTAATATTGTGATAGGTATTTAATGTGTTGTGAATGGACTTGTGGCTTGGATATGCATTTAATCTAAGGGTTTATTTAGTTGTTAATTTGTAATAGGCCGACTTGTGGCCATGCAAGTATTTAAGGGAGTCTTGGGTAGAGTCTTATATTAGGGAACAAGGTAGGGAATCATTATTCGATCATGGAGTCATGAAGAAGTCACTCAGCAAAGGAGCCTTAGCATGGAGTATCTTGGAGTTAGAATTTCATATTTGAGTCTGAAGATCTGTTCTTTTGTAGATGTATTCTTCTTTGTAATGATCATAACCTAGAAGGCCATACATTTGGGCATGTTGAATGTAAATCACTTGATTTGAATATATGAAATATTGTCTCTCTAGATTTGAATCTCGTTCCTCTTGTTCATTTTACAATGTGTGCTTGTTTTCTAGGATTTGGATTGCCTCCAATAGGGGTATCTGTGGATTCTTGCTGCATCAAATGGTATCAAAGCTCAGTGACCTTGAGTGTGAAAATAGGTCATGGAATGTGAGGAAGTTTGTACCAGGACCTTGGTTGGGTGAATTTTATCAAAGAAGAGTTTGATTTCAGAAGTCCTAGCTTGATGGTCATGAATTTGGTATAGGGTAGCATATTTATAGATTTGGCCTACACTTGTAGAGGACTAGTCATTCAATCTTTTTTGTATGTGAAAAATGGTTTGTGGAAGGATGGATGTTGATCTAGAGTTATTCAACATGTTGAGAAAAATTATAGCCGGAGTAGAAGCTATTGAGTTAGCGCAAGATGAAGGAAGACATCTTGATGACATTGAGAGCAATGAGTATGATTCTTTTTGGGATGAATTACATGAAAGGATTGATAATTTGGAAGAGTCTGATTTCAGTTGGCATCTAAGGATTAGAAATAAGGTTGTTTGGATAGTTAAAGAGATTATAAAGAGAAGAAGAAAAATCATGGAAATGCATGATGATTTTGTTGAAGTTGATGAGGTATCTTCTAGTTTTCATTAGCAGATGGATAAATCTGACATGGAAATTGCAAGACATCTTGTTGTGCATAATGAGATTACTAAGGAGGAGATTTTCACTTATGTTGGTGAGGAAATCAAATTTTCCATTGTTCAGGATGATGTTAATGTTCATATAGATGTGACTGAGGATTTATATGTTGATATGGAGTTACAAGTTCCTCCTGTTATGGATGTTATTGATTTGTATAATACTTGTGCTAAGAAGATGGATTTACTTGCTGGCAATGTGGTTGAGGGTTTCACAGATGTTATTGAGGTGGATTTATGTGATGCTTTTGTTGTTGATATGGATCTGAACTTATATGTTGTTGTTAAGATGCTAAAGGATCATATGGGTGTTGCTATAGATGTAGATTTTGATGATGTTGTTGATTCATATGTTGATTCTATTATGGATATGAGTTCATATATTGTTGTTGATCTAGTTTTCATGTATGAGGATGTTGGCATAATTGATAGTGATGATAGGTTGCAGAGATTACCTATGGAGCATTATGATTTTTAGTTAATCCTTATGAGTGGGTATGTTGATTGGTTGGATGAGATTGTGATTTTTGGATGGTTGATTTTCAAATTTGATCTTTTATACTTGATGGAGTGGAAACCTTCTGTGAAGATGAAGTTGAGTGCAAATTTTCCTTTTGGAATCAAAGTGTGGGACACACTTTTCTATTTAACTAGGGAGAATGATGTAGGAGCATTTGAGGTCTTTTCTATTTACCCTAGTAGAATAATGCAAGGGCATCCTTGGTTTCTTGACTTTCCTTCTATTTTTAGTCTATGGTTGCTAAGTAGCAGTGCTTACCGAGTTGTTATAGTTACAGAGTGACTTTTCTGGCCATATGATAGGCTTGACCAAGTTCAAGTATCTACCAAGTCACATTATTCCAATGTTCACTGGGTCCATATGTTTTTCAAGTTGCTAATTCTGACCAAGTTGCAAATGATGTCGAGTTCCTTTATTAATCAAGTTAGAATTCCTATATTGGCCAAGTTGTTGTTTGTGTCAAGTTCCTTTGTCAACCAAGTTATAGTTTCAACCAAGTTCTATGTTAATCAAGTTTCCTTGATGATCAAGTTGTTTCATGTGCCGAGTAGTATGGTGATCCTTTTGATGGTCAGTCATGTCTTGGTCCTTTATTGGCTAAGTTGTTTGTGTTTGGTTTCTAGTTGGAGCTAACTTTTTCATTTAATCTTGTGATAGGTATTTAAAAATTTTTGTGAGCCAACTTGTGGCTTGGATATGCATATAATGTAAGGGTTTATTTAGTTGGTAATTTGCAACAGGCCAAATTGTGGCCATGCAAGTATTTAAGGGGGTCTTGGGTAGAGTCTTAGGATTAGGGAAGGAGGTAGGGAATCATTATTCAATCATGAAGTCATGAAGAAGGCATTCATTTGAGGAGTCTTAGTATGGATTATCTTGGAGTTAAAAGTTTGTAGTCCATGCTTAAACATTTCCATGGTTTGCTATAAATTGGTAGGGGTTGATAGAGGTCTTTTTCTTTTTGACACACCACACAACATTCAACATATTGTCTAATATCCCTATTCATCCTAGGCCAAAAATAGAACCTAGTGACTAATTCTTGAGTCTTATTGACTTCAAAATGGCCACCAAGTGCTCCATTGTGTTTTTCTTGAATCAAATTCTCCCTCATTGATCCCCCAAGAACACATAGTTGACTCCCCTAAAACAACAAATCATTCTGCAAAGTGTCACCAGAAAAATCACTATGTAAGTTCTTCTTTTACTCCTTACATATGTTATAAACATCTGCAAAGTCTTAAACATCAACATATATGTCCTTGAAGGTATCAATCCCAATGCTCTATAACTAAACCTCTTGCACTGTTAGGAGTCTCACACTTAATGCATCAACCACCTTGTTCCACACTCCCTTCTTATGATTGATATTGAAGGTGTAGGCTTGTAAGTATTCCACCCACTTCATATGTTTGCTACTTAGTTTGTCTTGGGAGTTGAAGAAACTAAGAGCTTGGTTATATGAATATACCATAGACTCCTTTAGAAGCAAGTAATGCCTCTATTTTCTCAAAGCTTGGACTAGAGCATATAACTCTAAGTCATAGGAAGAGTACTTCCTCTTGGCATCAGTGAGATTTTCACTATGAAAAGCTACTAGTCTCCCCTCATAGCTTAGGACTACCCCAATAGCCACATTTCTAGCATCACAGTCAATTGCGAAAAGTTTGTCAAAGCTAGGCAGAACAAGAATGGGTTGAGTAGTTGTCCTCTTTTTGAGTGTTTCAAACCCTACATCTACTTAAGGAGTCCAATGGAAATTTGTCTTCATTTCATCTTTGATGGTGTCTATCATATGAGCACAAATAGCATTGAAATGTTTGATAAATTTCCCATAATATTATGTCGAACCATGAAAACTTCTCACCTCTATTGCAGCTTTGGAAGTAGGAAAATTTAGGATGACATCCACCTTACTTTGATCCATTTTGAGGTTCCCTTGAGAAAAAAAAAACCCAAGGTACACTAGCTCCTACTTCATGAAGTCACACTTCTCCAAGTGTATCATTAGCTTTTCCTCATGCAATTTCTTGAAAAAAATTTCCAAATGTTTTATAAGCTCCTCTTTAGTTTTACTGAAAATCAATATGCCATCTAAATAAATAACAACAAACTTACCAATGTAATCCTTCAAAACCCCATTCATAGGCCTCATAAAAGTAGATAGAATATTTAACAAGCCAAATGACATAACAAGCCATTCATACAAAACTTGTGTGATCTTATAGGTTTTTTTTTTAATTCATCTCCTTCCCTTATCCTAATTTGGTGATAGCCACTTTTAAGGTCTATCTTGGTAAAGTACCTTGATTCCCTTAAACAATCCATTAGGTCTTCAATTCTAGGTATTGGAAACCTATATCTAATGGTGATCATATTAATGGATCTTGAATCAGTGCATAGTCTCCAAGTTCCCCACTTTTTGGGTGCTAAAATAGTAAGTATAGTATACGGGCTTATAATTTTCCTAATTAGGCCTTGGTCTAGTAGTTCTTGGATTTGCTTTCCAATTTCCTCATTTTGTTGAGGGGTCATTTTATAGGCAACTTTTTTAGGAAGGGTGACTCCTAGGATGAAGTCAACTTGATGGATAACAAGTCTCTTAGGAGGTAGGGTAGCAGGCTGGCCATCACTAACAATATCTTTATTACAATGCTCCACCCAGAGATCCTTGGAATAAGGATAAATAAAAGCCAAAATGATTTTATATTTTAAAGCATGGAATTAAAAAACATCAACATGCCATTGATCATAAGACCACAATGGAAGACTTACTAACCAATCCAAACTCCCAACGAATCTCCAAGCAACACAAAACCAAAAATGACAATGCTACCAAGGTCATGAATCACATTCGAATCTGAAAGATCCTGAATTCAAAAAATCAAATGCTAGAGTTCAAGAACTCTATAAAGGGTAGCCAAGTCACCTCTCAAAAAGTTTCAGTCAAGTCAAAAAGTGCCCACCTAAGCAAGTTTTCTTACAAACCCATGCAACAATTTTCAATATAGCCATGCATTATTTCTCATAATAGCTAGGTGATACTTTAATATAGCCTTGCGATACTTGTCCAGTATCGTATGAAATTTCTCATAACTATCGAGTGATACTTTTTGGGACTACACAATAGAGTTTTCTATAGTCGTGCAATACTCTTCCAGTATCGTACAATAGAACTTATCATTGTCATGTGATACTTTCTAGTATCATATGATATAACTCCTTAACGCGTGAGATACTTTATCAATATCACCCAATGCTTAAACACCGTCACCCAGGAATGCAAGGAAACATTCTAACAAACATTTAGAGGGAAAGAAAAGAGTTACAACCTCCATAATGTAGAGTACCGGATCCACAAAGTGAGGCTTGGACACTCGAACACAAGCATAAGATAACACTAAACAATAGGAACCATAAACCATCTAACTATCTAATCTGTAACATCATATGAATAGACATGTAAAATGAAACATCATATCGTACATAAACAACTAAACTCATGCTTGGTTCCTCCCAACCGTAATAGCATCATGAGACCTCAAGGGCCCTAGCCATCCTCGAGTGTAACATCTCAAACTGCCAACTATATGGTCAGAGCTATCTTATGAGGACATTACTACTACAATGTAACAACATAAGAACAAAAAAATCTAACATGCCTATCCAACAAGCATAGATACTCTAACTAATAGTAAATCACATCATCTAACCATATGCTAAAACAACATAATAAAGGAATGCATCAATGAAACTAACATCATCTAAACATAATATCCAAGCATTCCAATTAAAGCATAAATCACAAGGAAACATACTTCAAAAACTTGAATATACCAAGTGAAGCATCAAGCATTGGTCTCAACTAGAAATAGAATCCAACAAGCATAGATACTCTAACTAATAGTAAATCACATCATCTAACCATATGCTAAAACATCATAATAAAAGAATGCATCAATGAAACTAACATCATCTAAATGTAATATCCAAGAATTCTAATTAAAGCATAAATCACAAGGAAACATTATCTAGAAACCTGAATATACTATGTGAAGCATCAAGCATTGGTCTCAACTAGAAATAGACTATCTTTGTACATTGGTCCCCAACAGTGGTATAGGTAGCTATGACTCTAAACCACATAGAACCCATAGGTCCACTCCTATTGTGTTGATAGAGATAATGATCCAACCATAAACACACACAAAACAACCATCCATCTCTAACACTCACACTAGACAATAAAGAGAACTGAAACCAAGATCATGAGACAATGCAAATACAATAGGTCCTAGTTAGACACTCTATGGGTCAACTATATAGGGACTCTAGTGGAGTGTAAGTCACTTGGCATCGAAGAGCCCAAGCTAAAATTGGCATAGAATGAATCCCTCAAGAAACCATCACACTAGTGTGGAATGAATCCCTCAGGAAACCCTCACGTCATGCCTTTGGAGATACTGTACAGGCATTCACTTATCTAAGTTCAGTTTTATTACCCATTTATTAATTTATTTATCACTTGTTAAAACTTCCTCATGTTACCTTGTCAAAAAACAACTAGGGTAATGAGAGAAGCCACTCCACGTGCCTACCCTACATACCCATGCTCATATCACAATGAGTGCCTAGAGGCAATGTAAGTTCCCAACCCAACCCCAAATGAAACAATTCCTCAACTGGATTATATCCAGGAGTTCAGGTCTCATAAGATCTTGTCAAATGCATGCCCATGTGCTCATGTGTGGGCACAACCCACTACACAAAAATAATCAAGACTAAACATGGGTTGGATGAGAATACAAGCAAAATAACTTTTAATTAAAACAAGCTCAGGAGTATGGATGCGACATGCATCCCAACGAAACATAAAAGTGAAACATTGGTTGGATTGATATCCTACAAATAATCTAAATCCATGACCAACACCATGCCAAGGAAACCTAAAAAAATTGGGCAACATGTAAGTCAAGGCAAAAACCTCAAAAACCCAACGTTGACAAAAATCAAGGAAAATAATACCCATTTAACCCATAGGTAAGTGAGCCACAAAAATCTAATAAACAACAGGTTTGAAAACTTTATGAAAAAATGGCTAGCATAATGATGTGAAACCTCAAACCCCCATTCCAAAAATCGAGGAAATGCTCATACCCGACCAACCTGGTAGAGCTAGCAATTAGAAATGAAGGGGAACACTATTTCTCAACTTCCTAATAAATAACTACCAAAATAGAAGTAGAAATGGAGATGAAACAACAAAGTAGGAGAGCCCTACCTAGCAACCAAAAAGGCAAAAATAGGAATTTGAACAATAAAATAAAAATCCTGCAAAAATTGTTGAACATCGTAGCAATCCAAGGTCTCCCCGAGATGGATCCAACGCGGCCGATCTCACGACAATCCCATGCCTGTAGCTCCTACATCGAACAAAAATGCAATCCTATGGAAGAGGATTTGGAAAATGCTCTCAATTTTCTTATTTCAAAAAGTGAGAAATGAGGAATAAAATTCGTTTTTGGACACTTATTCACTTTTCAAGTGAATAAAGGGTTAGGATAAATAACTAGGTCACTTTGTTAAACACTAAATTGACCCAAACAAAAAATAGGCTATTCCAAGTAATTGGAATTCATCTATGACAAAGATGTCAAGAATTAAAATTAATTTAAATAAAGCCTAAAAGTCCCTTGAACCAAAATCATAGAATTCCTTAACAACTTTCGCAACAAGTGTGAACCTTTAAATGCACAAACATGCTCATGAGTCTAATCACATAATGAAAATGAGTCCAGATTTATTAAATCACCAGAGGGTTTAATTTAAACAATTAAATAGGATATGTCAACCATGCATGGATGATGTTGGTTAAATATGAATAGTTGAATCACTAACTCCATGTGCTACTACTAGGGACATAAATCTTACACACTAAACCACACAATCTAATGCAATTGCATATAATAACATAGCTGAAGAAATAAATGCATTAAATAACCTAATTTAACCATTTATTTAATTATATTGAAATAATTCATTTACATCACTCACTTTTGTATAAAGTATCACAAAGCAAGAACGAAGTAAATAACCATAGCATTAAATCCAACGTATAAACATAATAAGAGGATAAGCCCAAATACTGAATAACCAAATATCATCATAAAACATATTGTCATCTCAAAAAGGCATCATCATCATGAAGATATGATCAACTAAACAACATAGTAATCTAACATCTATGATACTAGAAATCAAAGTATAACATTGACCATTAGGTCATCTCAAATGTTAAAAATAACATGAGTAACAAGTATCTCTGAGAGCAAAATATAACAAGGTACAGACTCCAAACACGAGAGGCACTACACATGTACTCTTCAAGCATCTCTTACACTTTTTTAGGTAGCTTTGTCTTCTTCCCTACCTTGTCAATAACTTCTTGTTTAGGTTTCAATACTAAGGTAAAACCTATCCCTTCTCTTTCCTCCAAGGTCTTTACAAACTCTTTTTCACCAATCATAAGGACATTAGGGCTTGGTGATTTCACCTCTCCTTCTTCTATCAAGGAT